>JAWWMO010000178.1:29724163-29833908 GCA_035047845.1 Dendrocincla fuliginosa | reverse complement strand
CACAGGCTCTCGACCTTGAGAAATCTGACAGTCTCACAGTCTCCTCTTGTACAAGGGAAGCAGGGGCAAAGAGCTAATACGGCCTGCAGCACCTTTACAGTGTGAGAAAGTAGTTCCATGAGGAAGAGTAGAAGTAATATAAGGTTTTATTAGTTTGTCCAAAAAGTTCATGCATAATAAATAAAAAGTTAAATCCACCCTTTGCTCCCAGAAACACAACAGTGAAAGTTCCACAAAGAAAGGCTTTTCTCTCAGCAGTTACATACAACTGATGAAGAGAAAGCAAAAAAGTGGAGTGTTAAGAGACTGATTTCATTTCTCAGTGTAAATGATCTGAATTTACCTGCTAATTGTTTGTTGACCTTTGCATTCCTGTATTGTAATATTTTTCTAGGCAAACAATAGAGTTGAAGTTTCTCTTTTAATGTATAAAAGGAGGGCCTTTGGGAAGAAGCTATTTTGGTTTTTCATTGAGAACTGACAGGTTGTGTTTTACTGACATCTGGATACTTGCAAAGTCCAGTGGCAAGACATCCATAAATGTCATGCCCACCAAGTCTACAAAGAAAAGCTTCCAGCTGCTCTAAAAGGCAGGCAGAAAGGTTTCCTATGAGTTTAGAGCTTACTGTGAGGTCCTTTCTTCTTAATGGTGGCTTTAAGTTTACCCAGTACTCTTACCAGTTTATTCCAAAGTTCAGGAATTCTGGCTTACAGTTAAAAAAAATGAGACCCGTAAGGCATCCCTATGTAAAACATAGGGAAAAATAGGTTTTTCACCATAAAAAACCTCATAATTCATTGCAGAAATTTGTGATCTCTCTGTGGGGGCGGGGAGATTTTGCTGATTGGTGTATCCAGCTGGAGATCCCAAGCATATGAATTTGTGTCCTGACATGGAACTGTGGTACCTCTTTCAAGCCAAGACGGGAAGCAGCTCTCCCATCACCTGAATGCACTACCACATTTTTAATGAGATTGGAACAGGAATATACAATCTCACAAAAAAGTTCAACCTTGGAAATGACTTTGGCCCCTCCTATCTTCCACCTGCTCCTTTGGAGAGAAACAGCATCTTTAACTTTTTTTTCCTGAGCTGTCCTAGTATAAGTTGTTGCTGTTCATTGGTATAACCCCTTTATTCCTTGATGCGTCAACAGAAAATGAGGTTCTAACAAGAAGGAAAAAAAATCAAACACTATTGAAAATATGAAATATCCAAAGCACAGGCTGTGAGCCAAACCTGGAATATCCAGAAGATTGAAGGTGCCTTCCAATTTCCAATGACTTGTGACTTCTAAAAGATGTTTATTTCATCAAGGAACTTCTCCAGGAAATTTGCTGTACAAGCTACCACACCTGATTATTTTCCTCTGGTTTATTCTTTCTTTTGTACATAAGAAACATACAATTTTAAATTAGTATTTTTCTGTGTGTCTTAAAATAAGTTGATGGTGGAGGGTGGGCATTTTAGAGCCATAGAAATATTCTAGAGTTTTTGTAAACAAGAACATATGTGACCCCATATCTTAACGACAAGTCTTTATTTTCACTTGCTATGCTTTCCCTTCCTGTGTGACTGCAAGCTTCACTGTGTTTGCTTTGTTCTGAATGTCACCATGTACCACTAACACTCCTTGGGTGTTGTTCTGCAGGGGTCATGCAATTAGACTGCAATTGAGCAGCTGCAAATCCATGGGAGGCTGTGGAAATACTATCTGAAAATGGATCAGAACAAACCAATGTACAGTTGTTTCCCTTGATTGGAAATGGCTTTGTATTGATTTGAGCAATAATCCATGCCATGACACATATCAAGGACATTGGAGCTGATGCCAATCACTATGAAACTCCAGGTTCCTGGTTAGATTATTTTGTGTATCACATGATACACAAATTAATGAAATCATAAATGTTTTCATTTCCCTTTTAGTATTTTTAATGATCTGTAAGCACTTTGTGGGTATTTTTTGAGCTAAAAATTACTGATCTGAAATAAAATAATCCTAATCCCAATCTATATAAACAAGCACAGTTATTTCAACAAATAAATCCTAAGTAAGTTTGTATTGTTAGCAACAAAGCAAGCCTCATGAGGTGAAATATTGCTCCAGAACAATTCTAGGTGACTGTAGTCAATGGTGAACTTGCTCTGGTGTTTGTGAAACCGACATCTCAATCGTCCAAGTATTTTCCAAGTATACATTGATACAGAAACTCAACATCAAGATAAAAAGTATCGCCCTTGCATTAAAGTTTTCAGTCTTAGAATAGTTTATTCATTGCTAAATATGTTTTCGCTTCTAAGTTTAGCAAGTTAGCTAAAAATGCAGCAACAAGGCAGTATAGAGAAATTCTATCGGGACAAATTCTATCGTTTGAATGAAATGAAAAACGTCACCAAAAAATCTGAATGTTTTAGGATAAATTGGCTAAAATCGGCTAAGATCAACTAGTAATAGAAATATCCTATGAATTTCCTGGAGAGAAAGGTAGTTTTGCTTTGATAAAAGGAAGGCAATCTGAATTTCAGGCTCCACTTCTTCCACCTGCCTCAGGCTTACATTGCAGGGCCTGTCAGTTGAAGAGAATGGTATTTCCCTCGGACCAGAATATTTTCTCTGAAAGTGTGTCTGCAGCGAGGCAGAAGCAATCTGAGGCACTATTTCCATGGCTATGTCAATTAACTATGAGAACAAATCATTACAAGAAGGAATTGCTAAGGCTTGCTATTTCATTACTGCAGGCCCCTACAGTAATAGTAAAGTAGGACAGGACACTTGGAATACACTGATCACTATAACACAGAGCCCCTCTAACAAGAAAATAGCTCAAGTGAACAGGAACAAGTGAGAAAAGCACTTGATAACACTGACCTATCAATCTTAGAAATCATAAAGCTAATTTATAAGAACTGCACTGTTTCCGTTTTACTACAGAAGGCAAAATTGGCACAAATAATAGCTTACATCTTTGAAAAGTCTTTACAATGTGCAATTCATAATTAGATCTCACTGAGGAAAAGGTTAAGCTAAAACACTTTCTTTTTTATTTTTATTATTTTATTTTTATTTTATTTACAGAGCTTGGACTCAACAGAATTCGTTTCCTGAGAAACATACAGTGTTGTTTGGGGGCCAGTCTTCCAGAGTATCTACATACACATGCTGAGGGACAATTTTACCCAAGGAATAATCTAAAGTCCCATTGCCTGAAACCAATTCCTTAGACTACTGAGTAGTTTCAAGTGAGCAAGGAACAGAGGAGTGGCAGCAGCAATTATGTGACTTTTTAGCCTTTTAGCAGAGACAGAAGAAAGTGGCACTTGTGCCTGGAGTCATGGATCATATTAGGGCATAATATCACTTGCCTAAAAATCTGAAGCCAAGATCAAGATAAGCCAGTGTTATTCAAACCTTACCAATAATGATGTTGGAAACAGTTTGCTGGGACGGTGCTTCAAAACAAACATTTCCAGCATGTTTCTGCCAACATTGCTTCCTCTGTGCCATATATCTGGTTTATGTACTCTGCTAATTTCTTTCCTATCAGATCCCGGGAAGCCTTCACCATTCCTGTGGTAGCAGCATCTGGACATCAGTTTCCATGCAACTTAAAGATTTTAATAATGATAGTCTGTCCTTTTCTGCAGGCCTATTCCTACCTTTGGTGCCTTGTTAACTCCATATTCTCTGTTATCAGACTGTCTTCTTGATTTAACTGAGCTTGTAGGGAGGTTTTATTCCTCTGCCTGTGATGATCTTTGGTGTTCTACATTTAATTTCTTTTCATAATCCCTACAGTAGCAAGTAGCAAAGAGGAGTTTTAACTAATACAAAAGTCTTTGAACATTGAAAGCAATGAAAGCTTGGCAGAAATATACATGGAATAAAATAAATTTACAGACACTAAACCCCACAATCCTTAGTAAGCTTGTGAGCAGTGGTGGCTTTTAGTAGAGGGACGAGGAATGGAAAGGCACAAGTAAAAGCAGTGTGGTTGCTTCTGTCTGTTCTCTCAATTCCTTCTCAGCAATTCAAGCCATCAGGTGGTGTTATAGAAACCCTGCTGCAGTCAGCCCTTCCCACAGGGGCAGGCGTAGATGAGCAGGTCAATTCTTTCTCTTTTATTTAGGCTCTGAATTCTGGGGCTTGGAGCCCTGAACTAGCTTGTAGAACCAAGTGGGTGTAGAAAAAACAATAGAGATTCATCTCAGTTTCTGATTTCAAACTTGATTCTTTCAAAGCAGGATAGAACATCATTTCAAAGTATGCAAGGCTGTTGCTTTGAAACGATGTCTTCACAATCCCTTTTGAACTGGGAAACTTAGGAAAAAAATCTGAAGATAGAGCCCTTAATTCAAACACTCTTTGCTTTGCTGCTGTGCTCAACAATGCAAAACACTTAGAAAATATAGCTACTTATTCAGCATGAAATTTTTCCTGGTGTTCAGGGTCACAACACTGAATTTTACTTTAATATTTCAGTTATTGTTGTATCCCTCTTCTTTCACCCAAAGGCATCCATTGAGCTAACGTGGAGTCACCATTTTAGCATTGCCTTTTAAAGGCTGAAAGCACCTTGAAAACAGAGGGGTTATTTTGTAATTTTCTGAGTAGCAAAATAGTGGCTACATCCTAAAATTTTAAACAATTTAAAATTGTCTCATAAATAAACTTTCTATTTATTACTTATGTATTAGTTCTCTATATTGTATAGTGTGAGCATGAATCTAGGAAAAAAGTACCATAAAAATATTTTTTAAGCCCAGGTAAAAATTCACAGCAGAAGAAAGCTGTTGTGTTTGTCAGGTAACACTTCCACATCGAAAAGCAAAGATCACTTTCTCTAGAAGTGAGCTGCATGACTGCCTTTGGGACAAAGATCTTCCTACACTCACAGCAAGATGTTCTTTTTTTGGTAATTCACAGTAAAAGCAAATGCTGAAGTACCTGGTGGCATAAGAAAAAGGGGGTTAACATTGGTAGGAGGGAATAGTGGTTGTTTACTCAGGCTAGAAATGCTTATATGAGGTGCAAACCTCATCTAACAGTAGGAATACTTGTTACATTAACAAGATTTACTGACAGACTCCATCTGTGCCTTCCCCCCAAACAAGGTCACTCAGTCAGATCCTAAGGAGCCTAATGAGCCAAGTGCCAAATCTCTGGAGTGATAATGGAGGTTTGCTCTCACTCACGCCTCAGGCACTTGCAATATTTTTAGTACTGGAAAATAGAAGAGGGTAGAGGAAAAAGGTCATAATTTTTATCAAACGAATCCACCTTGAGGAATATCAGTGTGTGTGCCTCTGCATGAACATACCTGGATATTTTTTTCTCTCTTTTCCTGATGATTCACAGTTTTCCCTCATGCTTCAGAGTGGCCCTTGAGGCACTTCAGTACCTTCATCTTGGCCATTCATTTCTCATCAGCATCTTGGTTATGGAAACTTCAGTGTGGTGGCAACATGCCCATTCCTTTCAGAAGGCTGTAACATCAACAGCATGTGTGGTGGTTTCCAAGTTGACAGAGAAGCCTTATCCTTGGATTTTTGCTGTTTGTACATTTTCTGCCTGGAGTTTCTGAGATACAGTCTGGTCAATTTATAACAAATATGGTAAATGCAAAGGAGAAAAGGACAAAAATAAATTTAGAGCATTGCAGAGGGCCCAAAAAGATTCTGCTAAGCATTTTTAGTATTTATGGCGGATTTGTTCCTATAGCTGATAGTTAAAACAAACAAACAAAAGCATACAAATGCTCAAAATTTATAGCAGAACTATAAGCCATCTAAAATTATTAACCTGCAAATTAAAAGAAAGTGGGAGAGAGTACTTTCCCTACATCTTGGAGAATGATAAAACTGTGGAACTCACTGTTACTGAAACCTAGTTATAAATTGTTCATCTTTCAACATACTAGCAAAATAATCTGAATGTGATCTCTAGTTTGAGTTCTGCACATCTCCCTACTTATCCTTCTTAAAAAACGTTCTCTGAAGTCATCTGAAACCGAATCACAGGTACTACAAACCCCTTGTTTGATTAAGCATCTAATATTTATCTGCTATTGCTATAAATATCTGATCTAGGGTATGCTTATCATTCAGTTGCCAACACATTATGAACTGCCTGCAAAAAACTGTGTAACTGCTCAGTGAATAAAAGAATATTTGTCTAAATGTGTGACTTAGAATTTAGGAGGCCAATATTGCTTCATTTTAGAAAAACAACATGGTGAAGCAATGGAATGAAAAGAGAAATCTAGGAGTCTCTTCAATGAAGTTTCTCTCAGTCTCTTTAATGCGCTGTAGTGTTTCTGGAGTGAAACGGTGCTTCTCATGATGAGTGATTTATTGGGTGATGTATGGCTATCAGTGGCATAGTATGGAAGAGATATGGCAGCAGATTTGAGGGAAATAACTCCACTGTGCAGACTCTATTCTGCTTCACCTTCTGACAGGTTTCTGTTCTGTCTTGGTGTAAACTAAGCCAAGTCCTAAGATAGTGCACACAAAACACTTCTTCAAAGGATGAGGATTTACATTTCCATTTATCTGCCCTTACATTTAGTGTATACAATAAGACATTACAAAATTGTACACTTGGTGATCAGAACAGAGCATTAACTTAAAAGTTCTAGGGGATAAGCTTCCAGAAAATGCACATGTACAAGTGAATATTTCAATATCCTGGAGAAAAATGTTTCTACAATTGTTAAGGCTCTCTGTACATTAACACTAGCACTGAGTTGCCTTGTAAAATACAGTTGTAAAAGATGTCTTTCTACAGTGATATAACACCACTGACTGTGGGAGAAGTAGAATATATACCAGTGGAAATGACACAAGAAATTTAATTCTAAGTTGAGAAATCTGCAAAGATTAGAAATTAAATTTTTAATTATTGCTTAATTTATAAAGGTGCTGTTGTTGAGGCCCTGCAAATATTCATCGATCAGCACTGAGCACAGAGTGCTTGGTGTTAAGCCTAGGGCTGTTTGGGATCTCAGTCCACCCTTCAGCTCTTGCCACAGCACAGGGTGGAAATCTTGGATTGCCCAGGGCTTCTCAAATGGCAGCTGAAGACTGTTACAAACAGTGCCAAGGCATTTTTAGCAATACTCAGAGTTTTCCTAAATTCTCTAGTTACAAATGGTGGGTAATTAGTTCAGCAATACGAGGTATATGGAAGTAGGAACTGGTATTTTTCCCCTTGTGCACGATTGCTCCCTGTCATCTGACAAGCTTAGAAAAAGAAAGCTATGCTCATATATTCAAAAACTTATCTAAAAATATAATAACATATCTATTAATCCTAAAATGACTGATAAATATAATTAAATATTCTGAAAGGTAAGGGTGGAACATTGCAAAAATCTCAAAATTGACAGCAAGAAAGTTATTACTTCTGATCCTGTACACAGAACAGAACATCACACACATGTAAGGAGAGATGAAGGTGTAAGTTTCAGTGTCTCTCAACTCTTCTCAATAAGGAGCAGCTACTTGGTCCCTGACATTCCTACCCCTCCATTCCTCAGTTAAATCTGGCACACCACTCAGTATTTCACTGATAATATTCAAAGCAAACTCTGTCCTGGTTCGCACCCAGGTCATGAAGTACACTGAGAACTTTACCCTTAGGTCACTGCAGTCAGAATTTCCAAGATCTTGGAGCAATTCTTTTTTCTCTCCAGTCATTTTACATTTCTGTTAGTACTTATTTGTTTTTTTCCCTTCCAACCTTCCCTGCAGTCATGCTTACCTCAAGATTGTAGGTATCTGTGCTCCTTCCCAGTAAGCCTATCTCTCATTTGCCCCTGCCCTCACGTCTGACCTCGGTCAGTCCTAAATCCTGGCTTACCTCTTGCTCCATTGCAGAAATAAGACACAGGAATTGCACCTTGAGTCTGGGATTCCAGGCACTTCTCATAGCTGTCTGACTAAAACTGGCTGTCTGGTCTTTAAAAACACCAGTTTCTTTGCTCTTACTTGAAGATGAATGACATTTTGAAAAATGAAGAGTTCTAGCTTGCTCTAAAACATATTTTGTGTCGGGTTTTCTTATATTTTGCAGGTTTCCTTAGCTTTTATAGTTTTTGCATGACAAAAAAGGAATGACCTCAGATGCCTGCTTCCATCCTGGATAGAAAGAAAAGCACTTTTCTATAATATGTGTTTCAGCTCCTCTCCTGACCCATATTGTTCAGTTACTCTTTAAAAGGACTGTGTATGCTTTTTCTTTTTCCTTTTTTTTTTTTAATAAAAAAGCAAATATTTGACACAATATAATTTAAAAAAACATGTCTTAAATGGAAAGGAAAATTATTGCTTGAAAAAAAAAAAAGAGTTCAAAATATGTTTTGCTATAGAACCTCCATACAACAGAAGTGTTGACTTAGAGAGATTATATATATAATCAACAACAAACCTTTTGTGTACATCTTACAATGCAAAAAAACCCCACTTAGAGCCATAAATGAAGCTATTAGGAAGCTTGTATACAGATGTTGTATTGAGTCTTGCATAAATGAAAGAAAGTACAGCTTACAAGAAACTTTGAGTAATCACTGAGAATAAATTGCATTTAGAGGGACTTAAAATTGACACAAACTCATACGACATAGCTATAAAGAGAGATAAACAATTTCTTGGGATCTTTGCATGTCTCTCATGTAACCTTTCAATAACGGATTTTGTAGGCTAGAGCAGCTTTAAAAGCAACATTAAAATGGGAAATAAACTAAAATGAAACATTTTAAACTTCTTGCAGAGGCAGTCATTTGTTTTCTTTTTCCTCTCAGGCTTTCATGGTCCATTGCCCAAGTGTGATGCCCCAAGATCTCTCTGTCCTGCTCACTGATGGGTGCATTTCCACTGTTTTATCACAGCCTGAATCACTTGCAATTCTTGATAAGTTTCAGCTGGTGATGGCCAAAGAACTGTAGAAAAGTATGTGCAAGAGTGGCTAGGGAAAGGTGCCAACAGGGAAGCATTTTTGTACAATGACATTAGTCATAGGACAAGTACTCCATTTCAAGGGAGTTATGCTGACTCACCACTGCTAAGGTCTGAACAGAGGGTGCTTAATATTTAATTACCTTTTCTAGCAATTATTGGAGCACGTCATCCAGTGATTGAGACCATCACAAGATCTGAGATTACATTTCCATGAAAGATACTGGAATATTAAACACCACCACCTGTCTGCTTGTTGCTTCTTGGTTTGAAAAATCACCTTCATGAAACAATGCTCTCTATTTGCCAGCTGGGCTCCAGAGGATTTAACCAACCCAAAATAAAGGACCCCCCACCTGCTGATTTTTTTTTGCCTGTTTATGCTTCCTACCTCCCATCATAACCAAAACACATAGTGAAACCTCTAGTGAGATTACAATGATTTTATAGCTCAGAGAGGCACTGACTGACAATTTTAATGCCTCGGTATTCCATACCGTGTTTTCTTGCAGGGAAAAGCTAACAGTTATAACAGTGACTCTTTTTGGGATTGAATTACATGTACAATGTTTATGATCCATTTTTCTTTAAAAAAAAAAAAAATAACACCCCCCCACACTTTTATATGAAGTCATTTACAGTGAAACTGATTTTAACTAGTTCACCAGGGATTCCAGATGTCACCTGACAACTTGAACAAAAGTGCTGCCTTTTCCATCAGACTTTGTACCAAGTAATCATCTAACAGCTGCAAGACTGCTCAAGTAGCTTTAAGATACCTTTGCAGAAAATATCTGTCCTCAGCATTGTGAATATAGTCCCTCAGGTATGTGAGAACTTTTGTGGAGCTTCTCTATCTGGAGTAATATATAAAATTACACCCTTCTATAGGTAGTATTCATTAGGGATATAGCTGGAGGGGGGAATTAAAAAAAAAGCCCTGAAAGCCTGTCTATTTTTTTGGTTGGTTTTTGTTTGTTTTTTGGTGGGTTTGGGTTTGGTTGTGGGGTTTTTTGTTTGTTTGGGGGGTGGGTGGTTTTTTTTTGTAGTTTTTTAAGGATATTGGTGTTTGGTTTGGTTCTTAATTGCAATTATTTAAATTATGTAAGTTTCACTTAGAAATAAATCTTTGTCCTGTGCAGCCTGCCTTAACACAGTATTGGGCCCAATCTTCTCATGAACATGATAAATCAAAGAAATTGGGTGGGAAAGTGTCAAAGAGAACTGAAAATATTTCTCACCTACTCCATTTCACTAAGTGGCACGGACTCTTAGGGATAGATGCTTGTATATTTCTTCTTCTCTTTTGTGTTTCTGAACTCAGGGTTTTCAAAATGAAATATTTTCTCAGAGGAAAAGGCTACTAAAACACTAAGCTGTGTGACCTAAGTGACAGCCTAAACTATGTGCCATAAATGTCTCCCCTGGCTTTCTGTGGATGTCAAACAAGAAATTCCCAGAGCTGCTCTTTTCACAAAACAACAGTGTGGAAAAGACCAACAAAACCCCCTAGTTGTGTCATCTGATGGTGACAACTAATAGAGCTACCAAGTGCCATGCTAGCTGAGAACCAAGCCCTCTGTGGGCAGGGTGAGAGCAGGATGGAAGAGCAAACATTTGCACTCTGGAGAAGTCTCCAAGGTCCTGAGAATAGATACCTTTTGTTTTGTATTGTGGATTTTCTAAGCTGTCAAAAAGTGAAAACAATACATATTCATTCAGGAAAGAAGAATATAAACAAAAATGACACCTTGCCAGAGTGCATCTGGCTCAGGACTTTGGGGATACCTGCTCAGCATGGCAGAGCCATGTCAAACCGCCTAGGCAGGACAGCATGGAGGGCCAGCAGCACACAGCCAGCCAGAAAATCCCTGCTGCCTTCTGTGTGGAAATGCTGTCCTTGTTCAGCTCTCACATGTTGATGCTCAAGCCACAAAGAGTCACACTTGAGAAATGTCTTGAATTGCAGGCTATGGGACTATGGCTTTGCTCCTATGAAACACAGGAGCGTGGCACACAATGTTTGGCTATCCAACAGAGGCTCCAATATGTCCCACTCTACAGCAAACATAAAGTATATCTAAAATCCCATTGGGCAATAGTGATTATTTTCAACCTGAAGCCCAAAGGCTTATTTTTTCTGTTTTATTTCTGGCAATTTAAAGCATCTTAGAAGGGTGGAGGGAGGAATGTCAGCAATCAGAATTATTTTCATTTTAGTGTGACTGTCAAATGAGCATAAGTCCACTCCTGACAGAAACTGTGTAAGGCTAGATAAGCAAGAATAAAAAGATTGTATGTTGCTGAACAAGCTGCTTGATGCTTATTTTGTACAACAGAAACCCTGAAAGTACTTGAAAATCAAGTCTTATCAAAGTTAACAGTGTTCATGTGGGTAAAAACATTTCTTCTCCACTGGATGTGTTCTTTTAGAAAAAGTTATTGTAGCTCTGAAAACACAGCCCTCAATGTTCAAACTTCTGTTTGGTGTCTGAAATCTTATTTCAGCTCTAGAAGAGATCTAAGTTTGAAACCCAAATTTCTCTTCTAATTTAGATCTCTGTCTTTCCACATCAATTAAAATAATTACACTCTGTCAAGTTATGTCTCTTACTCTGATTAAAGATATAGCTGTATTGGGCAAACACATCAGCCAGTCTGTTGACAGATCAAAGGAGAATGCTCAGCATGTCTGAAATCATACTGATAGCTTCACATTAAGTAGTACATATGCAAAAATTCATCGTCCAGTATACTTTTTATACAAAAGAAATGCTCTTTCAAAACAGCAATTTATTCTGTGTATAGTATCCTTAAGATAGTTTTAGTTATAGCACAAAGTTAATGATTTGAATTCTGCCTCAAAGTTAATTATTGGTGCATGGCCTTGTACCTGGTTGTATTTGAAAGCAAGTGTCTAAAATCACAGGGAGTTAAATTAGATGAAACCCCCCCCCTTTGATCATTAAAAGTATATACAGTTATGTTTAAGTTATTGGTGCAGATGATTTGGTTGTTTACAACATAATTACTGATTTGACTATAAAAAAAAGAATAGCAAATTGTTTCACGACAATTAACAGTACATAAATAATTCTGGCCTGCATAAATATTTTACTGTCGAAAACTGTAGCACATAACTTTTTATGGTGCTCTTAAAACAGGTCTAATGCAAAGTTAAAACCACACAAAAATACCCTCCCCCTCCCCCCAAAGTGTCTATGGGGAAAAAGCCATCTGTCACAAAGAGGACAGGAAATGGAGTTGCACCAGAACCTGCTAAGAGACCAAGAGTTACAAATGATATGAGTAGTGAACCATTGCCAAACTGCACAGCATTACAATGCAGCAACACAGCTACAAGAAAATATGTGGAATTAGCCTGACTTTTGTCATCTCTTGACTTGATGGACTGCTTAGCACATGCAGAAATTTAGGAAGGTTCTCCAAACCAATGTTTAACCTTCCGTGCCACACTGCCTCTCAAATTTTAAGGGGTAGGCAAAATTCACAATTGCAAAATAATGGCTAAAATTTTCCAATAAATCTTTCCTGTTAGGCTTTAAAGACAAAGATGATCACTAAAGGAGTCTTACATTAGAAAATACTTGAATAAGCTCATATTCTGACTAAGATGTGGTTAAATACCAGGCTTTTCAGCCAAGCAGTATGATGATTATAATATCAGCATTTGTCAGTGGGTGTTTGAAAGGTTAACACCATGCAGTAATTCAAGCATAGATGTATAAACAAGTAAATTAAATTGTATTGATTTATTCTAGTGGTTTAGTATTTTTTCAGGTCATCTTCAGCAATCTCCAGCACTTTAAGAGTTAATTTTCATGCCTTTACTTAGAAGACATTCTAAGTTGTTTAAGAAAAGAATTGTACATTTTAGACCTTATGCAGCAGAGCTAACACCATTTATTTTGGAGCATCTGCTCCTTCAATTTCTTAAAAATTCATAATTTTAACAGCAACAATTTTGGAAATAAACTCATGTTAGTTTAACAAATCTATGTCTATGCTATGAGGTGTGGGTTTGTAAAAGGCTTGTGCTTTTCTGAGTCAGGCTGGTAGAGCAGATTGTGTAAATGATGGGCTTGCTGCAAGGCCCAGACTTTGTTTATTCAGTATTTATTTACATCATTATTTGGTTCTTGTCACAAAGAGAAACACTTCTTTTCTGGAAGGGGCGAGCTGAGGTGGAGTTGGCGGGGCAAAGGACACACAACAGAGGTTACCAAGCGTTTTGCTTTCCTCAAATAATTTACTTTATCCAAGAGAGAATAGCTCCAGATTTGTAAACAAGGCAATTTTCCCTGTAGCACCTTCAAATGCAGCATTACTTACCAGCCTCTGTTTTCTTATTTAAAATGTTTACCTTCAGTTTATTGACCTTTATGTGATTTTTGGACACTGGCCACTTACATTTTTGGTCATTTACTGTTAGTATAATCCTTAATGTCAGTAGCTGAAGTTTTGCTGTAAGATACCGATCCTCATAATGCCAGGAATTGCAGCTGCTGGACACAGCGGTTTTAGAAGGAAATTATAAAACATTACTATAAAATGATGAAAACAGAAAATGGTGACTATTAAATTTTTATTAAAATTGAAAACAAAAAAGAAAAATAGTAAAGGAATGCTCAGTAGCAATAATTAGTTTTCATTAATAAGAATATAAAAAATATTCTTTTAGAAAGGTCAGGAAACATTTGATTTAGGTGTGAAATCCTTTCCTTCCAAGAAATTTAGTTAAGTTTGACCAAGAGTTACCTCTGAGTTTTAGTCAACTGGAAAATGCATGAGTTTATTTCCTGGTCTCTCTTCAAAGATAAGCTGAGACCTACAAGGTGCCACCCAAACAAGCAGCTTCCTCTGAAACAATACCTGCAGGTGCTCTAACCATTTTCATCACAGGCATTATATAGAAAGGCAGTTCCTTGTTTCATACATTGATCTTGGAGCAAAGATCAGATGTTTACAATACACATCTTTAACCTTGTTAAAATTGTTTTTCCATACCTGTTAAAAAGTCACACCTGAAATTCAAAATTCAAAATAGCTTCCCAGGAAAAAAAGAAGGAAGGGGGTGGTGGGGGGAGAGCAACATCCTGAGTATTGCTGCATCTTAGTCAGGGTAAGAGAAGACAAAACTGTTACGATGTGGCAAACAAGGAATAACATTTATATACAGTGTCTGTGATGAAAACGGTTAAAATAAAAACGTCTTCTTGGGATAACACACTGATTTGTGATCTATCTTTTTCAAAGACAGGAAAGAAGCAGGCTGATTAAGAAACTGGTGTTAAAAATACTCAATCCATTATGAGTTTAGGGCTATTTCGAGCATAGTAAAAAGGAAATACTGAGATAAATGTATGACTTGCATATTGTAGAGCTATGCTTCTGTATGAAATTTCCTACAACAGAAGAAGAAAAGGGTATTCAAAAGTATTAAAAAGCAACAGATTTAAAATGTATTAAGACATTTTTACAAAGCATATAATTAACCTTTAGAACTTGTTGCCATAGGGTAGCACTGAGGCCATGAATGTAGAGGGATTTAGAAAGAGTGGACATTTTTATGTACAATCAGAAGTTACCATGTTACATTAGAGAGCATAAAGTGCTTTTATAGAGGACATAAAGTCCAATACTTTAGGCCATAAGGCAACCACTAACTCACAGGGGTTAGCAGGAAATGTTTCTAGCTGGCAGGTTATTCTGCTGTGGCCACTCCAGGGCTCCTTGGAGCTACTGCCATGCTATGGCTACGGCCAAGGGAAGACGAAGTGGGCTGCCATTCCATCATGGCATCATAAGTCTGTGTGTTTCATCTGTGCTCCTACTATTGTTTTTTATTATTATTATTATTGATTTTGTTCTGTGAAAGTGTGTTTTACTAGCACAGGTTTATTACAGGTAAATCCTGTCTGGCAATCTTGTCTATGTTTCTGCTCAGTAAAGGGAAATAACCCTAAAAGGGAAGTTTTCTATGTAGCAGATCTGCTGCATATTCCTCATATTGAAGCAAATGAGTTGTTAATCCAAGGCAGATGTTGCAGTGTTTGTTTCACTCTGTGCCGAAGGAGCCAGCATATTTCCTTGCAGGGAAATGCTTTCAACTCAACTCAACTCATTCTTCTATTAATTCATGGTAACTGATTGTAAGATCTATGTTAGTAAAATTAATATTTCAGAGCAGCCCTGCAAGGGATATTTTTAACATGCAGCACCACAGCCCCTGTCTCTTGTCACTTGTGTCATCCTGTCATCATGTACACTCTCAGACACAGGCAGGCTGATACTAATGAGCTCACCACTCCATGTTCCTCTAACATGAAGTTCACTACTAATGAGGAAAATTCCCAGACTGTACTCACACTCTAAATCAATTTGGCAAGATTGATCAAAATATTCATTAAAAGAGTTTGTTCTTCAACTCAGCCTGAACCCTGCAGGCATATCTCTCCTGCTCCTGTAAGGGCCTGTGTGTGCATCTGCGTGTACATATGTGAGCATGTGAAATTAAAACAAGTTGGTTGCTTTTCCTCCTTGTGTTATTCAACCACTACTTTCAGAAGAAAAAAAGAAAAAAAAAAACAACAAAAAAAACCCCAACAAAACCAAGACTGAATTCTCATTATTTTTTTCCCCTTGGGAAGTGCCTTGGAGTCCAGAAATGTTAAGAAAAATATTCTGCACGCCTCTTCTCATGTGCCTGTCAGCAGAAGGCCTGAGAATGACCAACGTGAAGGAGCAAATTGCTGTCAAAAGGGCAACAAGCAAAATAACAAATGGGAATCTGTCAGAGAAAGAGAGACATCACTGGCCACACAACCCTGGGAATTTAATATATCTTTTGTCTGTCATCTGCATTCTAAATTTCCATGTCTTCCTTCAACAGAATTTCCTCTTGCTTTGTCAGCCTTGATAAGTATAGGTTAGCTCATGCTGTCTACTTTTTCACACACATCTCAGGATAAAACACAGTCCAGAGAGCCAAGGATGACATTAACTGACTAATGCTCAGTGAGCTGGACTCTGCTCAGAAGGTCTAGACAGAACACCAGAGCAGCACAAATTGCAGTGAGAGATGAGCAGGGGATAAATTTACAAATCTCAGCTATGATGTTATCTGTCCCTCCAAAAGGACAAGAATAATTCATGTTGGTACCAGTTTAAAAGCCAGACACCATGACTAGTCATATATTATATACTTCTGGTTCATTTCAGCAATACAGAAGGTTGCTGTTGGTCATCCGACTCCATCATTCATTGCTTAGAAACTGGGAGCTTTTTTCAAAGGCTTAAGAGCTAAAAAACTCAGGTAAACTTGAGCCAGACATGGTCTTAAAATACTTCACATCTTACTGTTCACAACATTGCAAACCCACTTTAGTTTGCAATGTTAAATACATAAACTGCATTCCCAACAGCCTATTTCTTGGATATACTATGTGCTATAAAACGAAGTCATGTTTTTCCAGGAAGTTTTCAGTGGGGTTGTGAATCCAATCACTCAGAAGCTCCAGAATGAACTCCACAGACAGTGTCCTGCTGGGCTGAACCAGCAGGCTGTTGATGGGGCTCCCACAGTGGGGGATCAGGAGGCACTTTACCTTGGCTCAGAATACAGAGTCTCAGCAGCTCAAACTAAAACAGACATTAAGTATTCCTCTAAAAATTGGCACACAAAGGAAGTGGTCCAGGTTTCCTTGGATATGGCATTTCCATAGCTTTGTATTCAATAGTGACAAATTAAAAATAGCTGTATATTCAACAGGAAAGCTGTTTGACCAGATGTGGTATGACATTTTTTTCCCCATTTAAACACTGTTGGATGCTCAGAAATTATGGGTGTAGTCTGCCTCCATGCTGAGGGGAGCGATGCTGGGCATCCCTGAATTTTCAGTGGTGTACCAGCAACCCGCAAGGCTTCAGCCAGCAAGTACACATTCAAATTTCCTGCGTTTGCCCATATATGCAAGCCTTCAAAAATGAAGCCACTATTTAAAAGCAGTGATGCCAACCTTCTTCATAAGAGTAGCCCAAGCTCTGCCAATGCAGAAAACTGTCTTTTCTTTAAAACAGAAAATAACGCTGCTACGAAGCAAAAAATCCTCAATCATATTGTCCAGACAGGTTCTCTGGAGATGAGATAAGGTGCTATTAACCAAATGCTCATTTACAGACATATCATCTGCCATGGAAAGCGAGGATCAGCTCTTATCACTTTCCTTTTACAGTGCAAGATGCTGGGTTTAATGCGCTTCCTGCTTGGCCACTTTTATCTGGCTGGTGAGGTTTATTTCTCTTGACAGAAGCTGTCCCCAGGCATCTATTTCCACAAATAGAGGGAAAAGCAGATACTGGAACTGTTTGACTCCGTTCAGTGGATGGAATATACTGAGGGCCATTGAAATTTTCAATATAAAAATAAGTTTTAGCGAACTTGGATACTAACATCCTTTTAAAATATTTTCTATATTTATGCAAGACAATAGCTTTCAGGAATGAGTTCAAATTCCATTTATTCAGTTATTCAAAATATTTCTCCTGTAATCTGATATAAAAAGTAAAAACAAATTCAAAAGATATCATTGTCTAATAATAGAATATTATCTAATTGAATAATGTCTAATAATTCAAAACATGATGTTATCTAATGGTGTGTGCCTCAAATAGGTTCTGTGAAGATTTTATATTCCACCCTGGATTAATAATTGCATACAGCAGAGAAAGTTAAACATATAGTACCTCCCTTCCCTTGTTTGATTGTAATAGGCTGACTCATTCATTTTAAAATCATGTAGGAAAAAAAATAATGAAAGTCATCTATTCACAAGAGTGAGACTAATGAATCTCTCCATACTCCTTTTATAGCTTTCTTTTTTTTTTTTTTAATTGCCATGTTTCTTTTTCTGTGGCTTTGCAGCATCTCAGACATTTTCAGCATCGGTTGAAAATGCCTTTGCTTAGTGTGGGGTTTTATTTATAAATGGGTTTTTTTCCTCAGAATCTTGGGCAGTAGGTACAGAAGGAGGTACAGGCGTTTGGTTCAGTGACAGAAAATGCCCTGGGTTTCCTTGCCAGGGGAATGGAGAGGCTTTGCAATGTTCTCTCTTGTTTTTCCACTCTCACTTCCCACCGGTGCCAGACTGTTCCATGAGAGCTGCAACAGCCTGTGGCTGAAGGAAAAGGTCTCCTCCTCTACCCAAAGAAAGAAAGGAAAAAAGGCATTATAGCATGTGGGGTGTTTTCAGCTGCCTTCATCTCCAGTTTTATGTATATAAGGCAGTTACTCTTTTAGGAGCTCAAACAGATGTTTCCAATGCACAAAATGCCACAGCCAGACAATTATGTTCATGTATAACAGAGAAGGTGGGTCAAGTATAATTCCTGGTGATCACGTTAGTTTGGAAATGCTTAAAAAATTATCAGATCAAGACCAGTAGGTGATATCCTGGTTGTTTTTCACATTTCCTTCTTTCTTCTGATATGTGTTTTCTTCAACAATGTGTGCTGCTCTGTCCTGGTATTAGGTATTGTTTATGGAACTAGAAACTGTTAGGGAGTACTTTGTCCTTTCTCTGTGTGAGAGAAAGAAATTCAAGGAACTCTGAGTATGAACAACATTGCATTGGTCAAAAAAGTATAGTTGTACAGCTCAAAAATTCATCTTAGGACCTTGAATTGCCCGTACACCCCAAAGAAAGGTGGTTCATTTCCTACAGAAGGAGGTGTGGGCTATGTCCTGCGCCATGCTCAGCATGATGTGGAGCTGTGCAGGGCTTGCAGGAGCATTGGGGGAAGCAGTTTCTAAATTAACTATGCACCTCTGGGCCAGGCAGGGATTGTCTTCCCTAAACACTCCTTTCATACAAGGCAAGAAGGGAACACATTCTTTTCCAAGAGTCTGTTCTGTCGTCTGTTGCATCAATTACATATTTGGAATCTTTCAAGATAAGATGCTGTACAGTCTGAGACACTGCTGCTCTTAACAACTGTCATGACATTATGACTGTGCTTGTAATTCTGTGATGTACTGATGTATGGTCTTAAAAATAAATATTAACAACTCTAGCCCATCACACAGTTTTGTTATTGGTCTTATTTCAACCAGCATCTCCCTTTCCAGCAGCTTTTCAATATAGTAGACTTGATAAATCCTCCTCTCAATATCTGGCTTGAACTACCACAGGCAAACTCGTTTGTTAATTAAATATAACACTTTCATTTGGATGCTTTTTGATATAAACATGCAACAGAGGTAGGAAAGAATATTGGGTTTGAATGACAGTGATGAATAATATTAATATTTACCTGCTATTGGAATCTGGAGCTGCTCCAATATGGTACAGAGTCTTAAAATCTTAATTAAAGGTTAATGAAAGAAAATATTGAAAAATCTACTGAAGGAACCAGAAGTGAGGAAACAGTGCACTCTAACTCATCCACAGTACTGCCATTCTGAAGCAGAGAAATTGGAGAAATCCAGTTCCATAAGATAGTATGTGTAGCTTTGAATTCATCTTTTGGCTTTCTGACCTTCTGGGCTGCAGGTATGGCCCCACATTCAATTTTCTTTTTTGCAAAAACATCCTTCTGCTAAAGGCAAAGATGGATTTGCAATACAGTCATGTATCGATATGAGTTTGGTTAGAAAATACTATTGAGACTCACAGGAAAGACTGGCAATGTTATGACCAGATCTGCAAAACAAAATATTCAAGCAGTATGGAGTCTATTCCTTTTGAACTGTTAGAAAATTTGGGCAAATAAAAAGTGAAATAATATAATTGGTTGAAAGTCAGAGACTGTATCTTCATTACATTTCTAATGTATGATACTTATTATATATTAATAGCACCTTATTATCTCTTGTCATGTATAATAAATATAGCACCTGAATATTAATTTAGAGTTTTATGGCAGTTCATAAATTTACAGACCTCCGTGTATGTAGGCCTGGACACATGTAGAAATGTCAGTTTTATTAAATACTCTATAATTCAAACTGAACTTACAATGAAGTTTATGGGTTTATGTTTGTGTAAATATTAGAGGAATGTGCATTTACTCCTTTGCTTTGTGTTGGACCCTCAGCTTTAATGCTGCTGCTGCATTTGAATTAACTCAAGAATAATCCCTTTTGAATCTGCAGAAATACCACTATGCTGCAAAAGTAAAACACTTGGGAAGTTCATCCTTATGACTATACATTTTTCCCTCTGGCTCTTGTATCGTGACTAATCAGAAGCAAAAAGTGTGCCATTATCAGTATTGTAAGTTAATATGTACACAGCAAAACTAAGCAGCAAAATTTACAAAGTGTCACTGCTTCTTAGCTTGCAGATTCCCAAGAGGCTCAGAAACTTCATATTTGTAGCACATTGTCAGCTGTGTTATCTACCCTGCAGTCACATGGGGATCAAGATTTTTTTTAAAAAAGAGTAATAATTATGAGTGCTTCTTTGGATGCTTAATTTAGTAATCTTTCATACAGCCATGCTCCTCAAGACTTAAACATCTGTCTGGTGCACAGATCTCCTTAAGTCTTCTTGAAATCACAAAATATACTTTACCAGTAGCTTTGGAAGACATTTGTTTATCCCATGATTGCAAAAGAAGTAATAGGTATGCATGTTACAGTGATGCCATCAATACTAATATCAGTACATATTGAATTATTAATTTATATATATGTGAGAGGCAAAGGTTGGGGGAAATTTATGCTGACAACATAGATGTGTGAATAAAAATTATTCTTTACAGGGGAGTGCTTCAAAATACTTTCACCAGCTTGTTCTTAATGTCTAGTAGTCTCCCTGGTGTATTGGGAATGTATCTGTGAGTCAAATCCTCAGATTTCTTCTAGGCAAGCAATAGATTTTTTTCAGTATCCCAGAAACACATACTTTATAAGGTCACTTATGAAAAAAGAAAGTGAAATATGCAATATGCTATGGTATCCAGCACTAATGCTTACACAAAATTGATCTCCTGGATATAACTACTGGCAAACAAGAAGTAACTCACTCCCAATTAGGTCCTTCTCTTTCTCTCAAAAAGGAGTCACTGGGGTTCGTTAGAGATGTATGTTCCACTTTTATTCTGAAAAATGTTCCTATGTGAAGAACGGTCCAGTGAAAACTCAATTAGCTCAGGACAGATCTACTTAATTACTTAAGCACTTGTATATACCTTGCAAGTACAAAGTACTCAATACTATACATATCATAGGCAAAGAGCTTGACCTACAGCAGTCCTTGTCAAATATGGCATACTTAGTTGTCATCAAGTGTTATTCCCCTTTAAAGCTTGTGGTTGTATTGGAGAGTTATTTATTGATGTGTCTTAGGAGGATATTCCACCAGAGGCCATTTTGACCATGATAAACAATTTATTGTAAGATTCTTGCCAGATGTACTTATTTGAAAGTGTGATACTATGGTGAGAAGGAAGGTGTGAACTGCTGCCAAAGGCCAAGAGTATCTTCACATTATCTCAGTAATGTTCACTATCGGACCATAACACCAAGAAAATGCGTCTACCTCTCTAATAATTCTTCAGTGAAAACATACCCCTCAGATCCTCTCTGACACATTAGCTGACTTTTAAATCCATGACTCACTTGAGACAAAAACTTTATCTGTTTTGTCAACAAGTGGTCTGAAAATAGCATGTCATATAGTTTTTTGGGAATGGCCTCTGTTTATAAAAGATTCTGAGTGTCCCTCAGCCTTGCTGATTAGACACAAGTCAGACATAAGATGGCACAAACTCTGTCAAGTGATTTGCCTTGGTCAGATGACCTGAAAGGGCTGTAGAGATCCTGATTTCTTCTGCTGAATTTGGAAGAATTTTTTAAATTTTTGTGTATGATGTTTCTGTTTAAAGGATTGTCTGGGTCCTGGTAATGGTCTTGAACTTCTTTAATTTATTTATTAGAAATGAAAAATAATTTTTAAAGTCAGCAACGCACTGTTGAAAATTTCGAATTGATTGTTAGTTGCTAGCTATGTATTTTTATCTGTGAAATCCTACCCTTATTTTAAAATAGGACACAGAAATGTAATAGAAAACTCAGAACACTTCAAAAGCAGACATAAAATATTTCAGGGGTTTTTTGTAGTAGTAAAAACAACAACAACAATGCATTTTATAACATCTCTGTAAGCCCCCAGCTATGGGATAGGTAAAACATTATGATTAGCTTGTAATTAATGTGTTAAATCTGTGCAACTTAATTATACACTCCTGTTATCCTGGAGCAAACTTTTCAGCTTGTTTTAGAACTAAGCTAATCACAATAGCATTTGAATATTCTTGCCATTGGAGAGTTATCATATTTACCAAGATTTTTACAGTAGAATTATATTTCATGCATAGTTCTGGTGAACCTCCTATTTGAGGAGCAAACTAACGAACCAAGTGTTGAATCATGGCTGTAGCTTTTTGCCTTGTTTTTATTCATGCCATTACCCACCCAAGATACTTGTGCTACATACCTCTCTCAGACTAAGAAATAATCCCCCAAATCAAACCTTTGTGGAATTTTTTTTTGTTTGTTTGGGTTTTTTTTTGTAAAAAATGCTCAAGGGTACATTAAAATAAAGTGGCCGGGACCCTAGTAAGGCATTTTTACACCCTTCTAACTCTACATCCTTTTATCTATATTTTCATTATTTTTTAATTTTTTTGCTATGTGCTTATGTAGTGTGGAAATTAAAACTTACTTCATAATACAATTTCATTTCCCTTAAAAATAATCTAAGGAAATTTTAATTGTGATTTTATCATTGACTTATGTTCCTAAGTTCCCATAAGTAAGTACGTAGCACTATATATAGTTTCTCATAAATTGGTTACCACCACATATCTTTATAGATAGACGAGACCTTTTTGTTTATCCAATTTCCTCATATATCCCATCAGATAAATATATTTCTGCATACCTTTAGCAGACTTAAAAAAAAATCATCTTATGCAAATTCTTTTTTCATTTTCTTAGCATTATCAGATATTTATTTAAAAGCAACTTACTATGAAAATAAAATCTGTGTAGGCTGGTGTATTCTAAATTAGTTTTTGAGAGCCCCATTATGATATAACCATTCATTGAAAAGGACTCTGATAAATGTCCACTTTGATGTGCAAGGCTGGTGTGATATTCTAAATGGAAATGTGAATCCATTGGAAGGATCCTGATTGAACCAGATACACCAGAAAGAAATTAAGATGCAAGAGATGTGGTTTAATCAGGCTGTGATTGTACTAATTTAACTCATCTTGGAAGCGAAGGGCCATAACTTGGACAGTGCAGATCATGATTACCTCTTTAATCATTTCCACGTGGTAGGAGATGGTGACTGTCTGCCCTCTGTGGCTGGTCCTGTGCCTGTTTGCAGGAGAGAAATTTAGGCCATAGCAGAAGTAGGTGCTCTTCTTAAACACATGGGCAGCCAAAGGGCATGACTGCCCCTGGAAAAGGTCTGTGTAATATCAGTGCCAGAAAGTGTCTCAGAGAGAGCAAAATGTGAAAGTATATAGGAGTATAAAATATGAACTTTCTAAGCCACCATGCTAAATCCACAACATGGAAAAGGGATTATCAGCTTGCTCCTGCAGCTCAGCTATCTGGCCTCTTGAAGGTGTGCCTCCCATCAAGGTTAATTTAAAGCATGATTTACCAGGGACCCAAAACCCAATGAGTGAAGAACTCCACCAGATACCTGACATCTGCCAACTGCAGCAGCATGAACCCAACTCTGTTCCAATAACTTTCTAAAATGCTGTGATCCAGCAACTCTCTGAAATGCCATGGTTAAAAAAATTTTGCCCACGTCAGGGTTATTTTAAAAGATTTCTGATATTTTATAAGATAGCTCTTGCATAAAAAATAGTTGCCATGTTAATTCTAGGACTGGAACGTAGAGAGTTGTTATTCCGAGTGTGAGGGGACTCGCACTTTAGGACTTGTGATTCATTAGACTTAATGCAACTTCTATATGCAAACTATATGAGTCAGTGATTTACACAGAAATGATTCTTCTCTCTGCATTTTAAACTGTGTCTCCATGAATAAATCAGCTTTAGATTTTCTCAATCTCCTCCAGTCCCTTGGAAGTTCCCTGTTTGCTCCTGCCTCTGAGTGACACTGTGCTGTAACAGCCCCACAAAAAAGGGTATCCAAAAAACTGAGGGAAAAATTAACAGTGACATGGGCCAAGGCAGGGGATGGGACCTGGTTGCCAGCTTTGTTGTGGAAAAAATATATGTGTTTGCAAGCCCAAACTCAATTTTTCCCACACTTTAGAGTACCTATTAATGTGTTTTCCACATCAGTCCTGCTGAACATCCCCCCATCAGATTTGTGCTGATGGGAAGTGCACCGTATGCGTCACTCTTGCATCTTTTCATTTTTCATTTCTGACATGGAAGAATTAATTGTCCTACTGATCTAGGACAATTTCTTATCCTCATCACAGTAGGGTCATTGTTTATAAACTTTTTCCTTCTGTGCAAAAGGAAATGTGTGCATACAGAAAACAAGATAAATATAAATACAATATTATTGTTCTGTGAAATAGGGGGAGAGGGGGGAACATACTGAAATCTACTTTCCATAAATCTGTCAGTTTTCTGGAATTAGTTCAGGGATGTGCTGAAGCCAGTAGCAAAAGTCCCATGATATATTGGAATGCATAGTAATAGAAAATGAACATGCCTCGGTAAAATTTTCATTTGATTTGACAGTTATCTCATTTCAAATGGCAAACCTATGCATTATGAGGGTTGGTGTCTGTATTGGGTTTGTGTGGCAAAGTTTTGGTAGAGGAGGCACTCCAGCGGGGAGTTCTGTGGGAAGATGCCAGAAGCTTCCCCATATCTGATGGAGCCAATACCAGGGAGTCCAAGATGGACCCACAGCTGGCCCAGGCCAAACCCATCAGTGATGGTGATGGTGCCTCTGGGATAACAGGGGGAAAACTGCACAGCTGCAGCCAGAGGGGAGAGGAGTGAGACTGTGTGAGAGAAACAACTATCCTGAACTCGAGTCTGTTTCGCCTGTGAGAGTGATCTGTGCCTGATCTCTCCTTGCCCTTACTCCAGCTCAAGAGTCTTTAGGCATATTTTCTCTCCCCTGTCCAGCTGAGGAGGGGAAGAACAGAGTGGCTCTTGTGGGCACCTGGCATCCAGCCAGGATCAACCAAACACAGTATCTTTTCAGTTTACAATACTGAAAAAGAAAATGGAAATTGAAGCCTGTGTAGCAAGAGGCAAGACATCTTTGACTTTCAGTGTCTCCTCAGGAATACTCATCATCTTTCAGCAGGGTCTAGGTATTAGAAATTTATTTGATATGAATACAATACAAACTTATTCTCTAAAGCTTTATCCTGTGGTATTTGAAGTCAATAGCATTTTTATTACTGACTTTGGAGTTGGGTCAAAATCCTAATTAGCAGTGTCAGCTCCATCTATCTATCAATCATTCATTCATGATGAAACATAATTACCAGAACAGGTTAAAATGCAGGTATTAAATATACATGCAAAATATAAGTATTAAAAGAGAATAAGTGCAGATGAAGTGTAAGACCTACACCTTTCAGATGCTGAGTACCTTCTGATATTCCACTTGTTTTGGTTATTTAGCTATTGTGTATCCTGGTGAGGTTTCCTAGGCTTCTGTGCAGAAGGTGTTTGTAAGCTCACACCTCTGGGAAGCCCTGAAATCAGCTCCCAGGCACCCAGGCACTGCCCAGAGCTCCCTTCAGGCTCTGTTCTCTTCTGGCCTTGTGATAAAGCCTCTTGAGGACTCCTTCTTTGGGTTCTCTGTGTGATTCTGTGCTGAAAGATCTCAGCTAGCAAGTAAAAAAGCCTTCTTCCTGCCAGCTCATTCAGACCTTCCTGCTCAGACTTGGGGTCACTGTGAAGATTCCTTCCAGTTATGAGGAATTTTCTGTATTAAAAAGTGAATAGAAAGTGAACAAACACAATAGAAAGAATTTGCAGTAGAATAGTGCATGCTGTGTAATAATGTATGTTAAGGTAAGCATAAAAATCTGAGAATGGAAATATCCTCTTTTGGATTGCATTTCGGTTGTCCCCCTGGAGTTAAAGTGCATGCATACCCACTGTCAAACTTCAATAACAGTTTTTCTGTTTCATACAGCCCAATTTTATTTGCTTCTAAATATGATCACTGTTTAGATTGTTTTGTTTTGTAGTATCTTCACTTATCCTGAGGACATTCTGTATCTGCAAAAGAGAAGGAAAATGCATGGTATATAATGATCTCCCTATAAAAATCGAAGTGTAGTTCCTCCAAACTTTATGTATCATTAAATAAGCAAAGGAATCCCAGCATGGCTTTTAGGATTATTTAGGAACATGAAATTGGTAAAAGCATTAAACAAAAGCCACAGTGGATAATCGTAAGAAGTGTACAAAAACCTCTTTGGGCCTTGCAGTATAAAATCTTTCACAGGAATTTTCCTGAGGCATTATGAGCTCTAAATGAATGAGGTGTATTACGGTAGATCAGTGTATGCAAGAGGTCTTCAGAACATTTCTTCTGAATAGGTGTTTTCAGCACACGTATGCTCAAGCAATTAAGTGAAAACCTGATATTTAAGACTGAAAATAGTCAAACCTGTGGGAATAATATTTTATAGTTAACAAGAAAGGTCTGGCCTTACATTTCATTTAAAAGAGATTAACCTCTATAGGCCAGTAGCTGTCAGCATCATTTGCTTTCCTTATCTCTACATATGGTGAAAGGAATCTTTAAAATTCACAGGGAAAAAACTGAAAAAAATATTTTATGTAAACAATTATGCTTCTGAATAGCAGCCAAGAGAAAATGCGTGTCTGGTTCAGTATAAATCACTCCCTATTACCAAAAATCTCTGGCAAACAAACTGCATCAGTAGGGTGTTCAAAGTAACCTAAGTGAATTAGGATACTGTGTCTCACTGAGAACCAAGTAAAGGAAACAACACCCTGGGGCCATACAGGTTTGCAAGGGCCACATGTCTGCAGCCTCCTTGTCTTTGGGAAATGAAGAGGGGAAATGGTCCATCCGGGCTCCCAGAGCAGACACAGTCTCCAACCCTCTGTGGAGCTGCAGGTATAGAGACTTTGCACCTCCCTTGGGGGTGCTCCTAGATTTTCCAGGAGTTTTATCAACAGGCTGAGCGGAAGGGAGGGAAAATTTACATTCCTTTTGCTGCCCAGGAAGGGACTCTGAATTTTAGTGTCCCCCCTTGGGTCTTGTATTCGTCACTAGGAAGTCGCTCTTCCCAGAGAGATGTCTCCTCCTGATGCAAAGTTTTGTAACTTTTTCCCTAAATCCTGCAGATAAGACTATCAGCTTCCCAAAACTTAAACCAGAAACATGTAGAAATGCTAACCTTTCCTGGTGATTTTGGATTTTCTTCTTCAAAAATGTTTTCCCAAAATTTACTTAATTGGTGATTACTTTTTACAAAAATTACCCTTGTTCAATTAAAGCTTCAGAAATCTTTCTGGAATGGAAAAAGGCTTTGGTTTCACAGAACCATAAGCTTAAAACTACGGAAATGTAGAAGAAAAAATAAATTTTAGATTCCTAACTGGTTTATGAGAAGCCCATTAAATTGAGATACTGCCCATTGAAGATCTAAGACAGCAGCAGTGGCATTTGCCAGAACAGTTAAGGAGCACTACTTTAATAATATATTAGACTAAAATTCTAATTATGATTTATTATGTCTCATAATAATGTACTTGGAAAAGCAAATCTAGCCTCCTGAGTATTTAGCATTTGAATGCTAAACAGATGCTGAACATTTATAAGGTAATTTTAAAAAATAACATTTCTGATGCACAAAACTGAAATGCACTGAAAATCTCTTAATAATGTTAATGCATCAACGAGGAAAAACAAACAGAACACTTCACAAAAGTGAATCAGATGTAGTAAATAGAATCAAAGCAAAAAACTAATTAATCACTAAAATATAATTTGAAGTCAGATTTACAGTACAATACTAACTTATGAAAAGCAATCATTATGTTAGTAAAGGGTAAAAACAATACTTGGAAATGTAATCAAATTCCAAATAGTAGCTGGTTATCTTCCAGTCTGATTGGTTTTAAAATGGTACTAGAGCTCCTGGTGGAAGTCCTCCAAAAAGCATGTTGGTTTCTAAGATTTCCTTTGTGATTTTTACTCACTTTGGTATATTCCTTTGGCACAACCTCTACAGATAAGAAAAAGCATATGAAAGCAGCCTTTGCCCAATAGTTCTTCTGAGACGATGACTTGGAGGATCTTCTAGAGAATAAGCCAAAGTTTTGAGGATTGTGGTTCTGGATATCAACACCCAAGTCATACCTGTGTCACACTTTAAACACCAATTCTTTTTGAAGGTCATGATCTAAGTAAAGCAGAAATCCTCAAACTAAACCTAGCTCTCTTAAAGGCTTAAATTAGTACAGTTATCATGGGTCCACTCTTGTACAAATGTGAAACATCTATAGTTAAATATAGACCACTCTAAAAATTATTCTATATATACAGAATTTTTGCAGGCAAAATAAGATATGCTGGGTCCTTGCCTTAGAAAATAGAGCCTTTTATAACAGTGGAGTCAGAGCCAGTGTTGCCTAGGGCAATGGCAAAATGAGGTAAAAACAATCATACCAAGAAACTATCTTCATTGAAGTGTATTATTTAATATAAAGCTTCTGCAAATTAAGTCAGATCATATAGTGAAAAATAAAGATGGCTAATTTCTACTTTTAAAGGAAAAGAATTGGCATTTTAATTCAGAACTCTTATCTTTCTGAGAGTGCTTGACTTATAATGATAGGTTGCATTTTGAATAAATCAGTTGCAGTGTTCTTCACTTGGAATATATAATCTATTTCAAATTTCAGATTTCATTGCATACCACTAGCATATTCATGTCTTCTCTACAATTGCAATTATTTAAAGAAAATGGGAGAAACAAAAATAACTCCATTTTCTGGATCATGTTTGAAGGTGTAAAACAACTATTCAAAGCATTGTATCTACTTCATTTCACAGACCTGAGGACTGTGGATAATTTTCATGAGCAAATATCCTGAAGTTTTGCTTAGATTTTGCCTAGTTTTTGTGTTTGTAAGTCATCTCCCTTTTGGCATTGTGTGTTTCACCCCCAAAAAAAACCAAAACTGAGGAAGTACTTATCTCACTCTCCCTACTGAAAGCCTTGTATCTGCTTTTTTCACTGGTAATTTGGGGGTTTTTAGGGGAGGTTTGAAGTCAATTTAACAAATTACTGTTTTATTGGGATCTTGGGCTTCTGGGATCTGTTTAATTCTGATGAATTTTTCCTTTCTGCTGGCTGACCTCACATAAAAATTCTGCTTGTGCTGTTTTTCCAAATGTTCCTCCTCTTCCCACCTTGAGAATACGTATATTTATATCAGCTGAAAAAAAGAAAATATAATTGAATGACCTCATTATTTTTCAGTGTTTTTCTCATGTTCTGAATTTCTCTTAGCTCTTGCTTTTTTGTTCAGTCCCTCATGGTTTCTTATTTGCTCTCACTTTTTTCTAGTGATCTGTATTTCACAGAAACCATAGCAATGGAGTTAATGCAGGATATTTATGTAGGTATTACTGTGACAGCTGAACTTGTCGAGTGATCCCTTTGCCCAGCACTACCTCCGTGTCAGCCAGACTCACTATCACTCACTATCAGGTTTTACAGACTGCATCTTATTTACTAAATCACACAGATGAGACAAAACCTTTTCACCTTTTCTCAACATGCTTTCAGCATGCAGTCAGGGTGGAATTCTACCAATAGCAAGCTTTTTCGAGTAATGATCTGTTTCTCTCTTGTGCTTTCAGTACTAGGCTCTCAAAATGCCTTGTAAAAAGCGAGGACAGGATTTTGACACACTTCTATGTTGATACCCAGAGCACAGCTGAAGACGTTCTGGAAGGCCAGGGAAACAACCTTTGCACAGCCTCCATAAAGGCTGGCCATAGCAGGCAGTCACGTAGCTGATGATGTGGAGCAGTTTCCCCCTGCCACAACGAGTAAAACAGAAGCCCAACCTAGTCCGGCAGGTCCTGTGCTCTCAGGAGGTCTCCTGGCAGGCCCCTTCCCACCTAAAGTCTGACATCAGGGTGAAACAAAAGGCACTCACTGGCACCCCTGGCTAATGTTACATTCAGAATGGGACAAAGTGCGAAGCAGAGTGAAGCATAAGAGAATTAATTTTGGCATGAAGCCTTGATTGCCAAGGCATGAACGTTGACCCTCCTATAAGCTAGTACAAGCTTACGGAAACATTTGAAAATACCCACACAAACCTCTGCAAGTTGTTCTCCAAGCTGATAATGGCATGCTCTACAGGGGTCCTTCCTCCGGTTCATTTTCTCTTGTGATACAGGAGGTAACAGGTAACCACCCTTCCACAGAGGAAAATTTGGTTTTGTCTGACCAAATACAACATCTAAATATTTACATTGAAGAGTTATCCAAACTTCATCCAAAGCTGAGAGAAATAAACCTTCCAGGTCCTGATACATGGAAGTCTAACGGAGTTGTATAAATCCAGTAATGTGAATACTCTGTAGCAGTGCCTTTAGGTGTAAAAAGAGCCCAAGATGACGAACTGACTTTTAGAAGAGAGGTTTCCTGGAAGGATCTCTGACTGCCTCCCCTGCTGCCTTGATCAGAAGTGTAGGGCAGGAAGAATAACTCTCTTATTGTTAAGATCAGGTCTGGCTCTTCTTTCAGTTCTTTCAATTTGAATATTTTATATTTAAATCAAATAGCAGTCTGCTATTTTCAGAGGGGGAATTGCATATATGAAATCAGTGCTTTTAAATCATATCAATATATGTGTTTTGTTCCATCTTCAGCTTCATCAAAGAAATCTGCTTGAACATAGCTACCTGTTTGTGAATTCCCATGAGCACTGGAACATGGCAAGACGTGTCTTGTCTAAGCATCTGGCTTTGGATTTAAACACTAATTGCTTTCTCCTCCTCCTCCTCCCAATCATAGAGAGATAGTGTACTGTGTTCACTGCAAAATGGCACTTCCAGCATGTGGTTGGCATAAGGTTTCATAAAATTTGCTTTACAAATGTATTTCTGACCAGAAACATAATATCAAAATACTTCAAGCGTCTCTCCCTCCTCTCCCTGTGACTCCTTCTTGCACTTACAGATTTGTAGCTATTTTAGATAAATATGATAAAAAGAACTACCAGATCAGGATTATTTCACATATGGATGTTTGTACATAAATACATTCCTAATCTGACTATGCAAGCAGACCCATTAATGTAAAAGTGAACTGCACCTGTAACTGTATTTACAGGGATATAACATTAATTAAAAATGCATGTATATTTTGGGATATTTTGTGTGAAAGAATCCTTTCTACTTCTCCCATTTTTCTGTTATAAATTCTATGAAAAATCCTTAAGAAATTTGAACTAAAATGCATTAAAGAAATGTCTTCACTGCAAGTTAAAACATGCATAGCAAATTTACTGCAGTTTTGTCTCCAGTAGTTGTAATCACAGTCTTTAGAGAGATCTATTTCACTTGATCAGGTAATCCCATAAATTAGGCCATGTTTGCAGTTCATTGTGAGACCAATTATGAAAATATATGAACCATGATGTAATTTTTTTTTCTCTTTGAATCTTTGTGTAAGACCTTGCCACTGACTTTATTTGTAGAAGAAAAAAAGCCATTTGTTTATGCGATATTGCTGTTTTTTACTTGTATTACAGTGGCACCAGGCTGCCTCACATTAGATGACATTGCCATCATATAACAAATTATGAAGTTTATGTAGATTACAGTCCAAAGTGAAAAGACAGATCAGGGAATTACTCAGAGTTCCTCATTTCTAGTGGGGAAAAAAAAAAAAAAAAAAAAAAAAGACAAACCCCTGACTGATAATATGGTCTTCTGAATTGAAGCAATGTAACCAAGTGTAGGAACAGAAAGAGTTCCCTTCCTGGCCAGAAAGGTAAAGGCAGTAGTTTAATATTAAGAACACATTACTCCTTTTGAATAAACAAGGACATATTTTTAAGATGAAACATGTTTCTTAGCTGGCAATCCAAATGACTTGTACAGTCGCACGGGGAGTTTATGACACACAGGATATAGGACTTCTTAAATCACAGTGAAGTGCATCAACTCTGAGATTTTCCTGTCTTCCATGAAAACAATTGAAAAATAACCTTTTTAGATATTAGATACAGTAATTCCTGTAATAACTAAGTACATAGTTACATGTAAAATCCTATCTAAGAGAATCCCTTCCATTTTATTTGCTAACACCAGATACAAATTATATTTTCCAGAATCCAATAATCCAAAAATATATAGCTGAACATTTCTGAGAGTCTGCTTAGAGCTGAGAATCTTACAGCTTGACTGGGACATGAAAGATGTCAGCCAAGGCAGAAGGCAGAAGATGAATAGATGGTGTTTGCTGTTAGTTTGATAATAAGAGGATGAGTGCTCCAAAGTTCACTCACAATTCTCTGGTATCTTGCAGTAACTAAAAAGTCTTTTCACAGCAACACAATAACACATTTTATATAAAAGTTACAATTTGGTAACCTTTCACAATTTCGCTGCATCCATTTCATTGCATAGGACCATGATGGGGTCCCTTTGAAATGCTGAGGGATTAGAGAAGGAAAAAAGAAAAGCAGAAAGTGTGGGAGGGAGAGAAAGGTAAAAGGTTTGTGCTCAGGGTTTTCTAAATTAATACATTATTGATCAAAACTTGAATCAGCAAAGTTCAATGATTTGGTCACAACTAGCCTTTATTCTTTCCATCAATTCATATACAGTCAACATCCTATTATATCACTACTTTGAAAGGATGTCTAGAGGTATAATGTGCTTGAACAATGCATTCCAGTGAAAATATCTGATTGTAACTATGGGCTCCTTTTTTATTATTATTTTTTAAGTTATCCAAGAAATAAACAGGCTCTATAAAACACAAATGGCACAGGTACTACTGTAACAGTCTGGGCACTCATATGTAGCTGACATTGGTGAAATCTGTGCCACTCTCTATCTTGAACCATGAAAGAAAGATTTGATTTTTTTAAAATACATACATGCTCAAGTAAATGCTTCTGCTTCTTATTGATTCCCCAGGAAACAGTATCTTCTGTGTACCTTAAGCCACTGTTAACATTCTATGTAACTTCATTCACCGTATCGTGTCGGAATTAGCATTAGGTGATTATAGCTCAGTGTAATTAGCTGTGTGTATGAGATGAGCAGAAATGCACCCTGCAGTTGATTACACTGATTTCCAGTCAGCAGTGGCAGACACACTCACACATACCCAGTGCTCAGGGCACTGGGCTTGGCTGAGCTCTCTGTGCCTTGGGGTTCCCCCTCTGGGACAGGGAGTGCTGGGGGGACACAGCACCCTGCAGGCCACATGCACCCCTGGCTAACCTGCTAGGGTTAACAGGAGCTATAGGACCCCTGCCAGTGAGACTGGTAGCATGGTTTGGGGTTTGGATTCTTTTGCCCAATAAGGTATAAAACAATAGCCAAAACAGACAGCTTTTCAGATAGAAACCAGTTATTGTTAAAAATGTGTGATAGAGATAACACAGAAATAATCTATATATTATAGAGATGGTGGCTAATAGCATAATGGTGACTGTTAGATGTGTTTCTAGTCTGTTCAGTTACAAGAAAAATATTTAATCTTTTGATTCCTTGGAAAACACTTACTTGAAAACAGCTGAACCAGGAGCAAAGCACTAAGCTAAGTATTTCATTTTGGTTTGGGTTTTTTTAATGAGCAATTAAATAAAAATGATAGCAGTGTTGTTGATTAGCTATGGAGTTGTGCAGCACCTTCTGCTAACTTGCAGCAGACCTGGCTCTACAGAAAAATGAAAGTGCCCAGAGAAAAAACTTTGCCTTTCCCTTCTTCCAATTTTGGTTGGGGTTTTTTCATTACATTTTCTGTATTTTCCTTGTTTCTTTTTGTTTTGTTTTGTATTCTTCTTTCTCTTTATTTATTTATTTATTTATCTAAAGTAGATAGAAAAGCCAGAGAAGCTGCAAGACAATGAGGCTGTTACCAAACAATAAGGCAGCATTCCCATCCCCTTTGCTAAGTAGTAAAATTTAATGTCAGATGCCCTGTTGATGTAATTTGAGAGGCATGAGAAAGCCAAGCAGTCCAGCTTTGGATTATTCCCTCCCTCCTTGCCCTCCCTCTGCATTTCTCATAAAGGGAAGGGAAAGGAGTGCCTGCCTGCCTGGAAGCCCTACTGTGGTAGGGATGCCATGGGGAAGGGGTGGCTGTGAAAGGACAGCAGCATCCTGACCTTGCTTTCTGCAGAGGGGAAATCCATGCTCTCAGAGCCCTTAAGCTTGACCTGTAAATGCTGAGATGGTAGGCTGTGTTACACTAATTGCCATATCAATTACCTCTTGCCATCCACTCCATGGATGATAACTTTCTGCTGCCAGTGGCAGGCTCTCAAACGCTGACATCTTGGCTGCCCAGCCCCACCCTTATGTTGCTAGGGGCGAGTATGAGCACTAACGAATGTGAAACTGGAACTTCTGCAAGCTGTAGCAGTATGGACATTAGAAATTCAGTTTACAGCCTTATTCTGTTCTCTGAGGAGGTTCCAAACAACTTATTACTGGTTTGGTTTTGCTGCTTGGTAGTGTTTGCAGGCTTGTAAGTACAAGAAATTACATTAAAATGATATATTAATCTTCCATCTTCAGAAAGTTCTACTGGAGAACCACTGGGGTGTAGGGAAAAACAAATCATAAAAATCATTTCTGAACAGAAAGAAGGGACTACTATAAATGGAGCATTTTAAAGCATTCCAGCCTTCTTCAGAACTTCCGTTTATTTCAAGGCAAAGGCAATAAAAAATACGATTGCTAAAATTAGATGTATTTTATCCATTGCTTATAGTTATAACTCTTTGCCTTTCCTTACCTGGTTCTTGTGGTAAATCTGTAAGTGTGAATTCTTGGGTTAGCTACTGGTTTTGTAATTAAAGACAGTAAGTCAAATTACAACATGTTCCTTTGCCCAAAGTTTAGAGCAGTAACTGTGGAAGGCAAGACCAACCAGAGGTCAAGCTGTTTACTGCTACACAGTGTATTTTATAGCAGTTGTGAGAGATGTCATGCATTGTTGTTATCAAAACTCATTCTAGCATGACCCATCTTTTCCCAGGCACTTGAGGTGTCTTTCGTGCAATTTCATTGTTTGTTTATTTATAGTGGACCATCCCAAGACTTTAGCCATGGACACGATTGCAGTGAAAAACTGCTGGATTATATGTGGGGTTTACTTGCTGCTGTTTGTTACCTGTGGCTCATGACTCAAGTGCTGCCAGGAAAATGCATTGGCTTTGGTGGCTCTTTCCACACATGCACAAGAACACCATTGATTTTACCCACATCCCAAAGGAGTAAGGTAGACATTTGCTTTCAAGTTCAGCCTAAAGTTTGAAAGAAAGCGTTTCTTTCAGATCATATTTTCACTGCAAATTTCATGGTCCAAGGTAGAATTTTATCAGACTGTTTGCTCCATAGGCCAAGGAAAATAATCAGCAAAACTAAGATTATGTTTTATGGATTGTATTATAAGGCAAGGAAGAAGGGCATAAATTCCAGTCTTCCACAGCCAAACCATGTGGAAATGTGAGAACTCCTTAAGCTACGTAAGAGGAACTACTCTTATGTCTCAGTCTGGCAACAAAAGGCATACGTACTGAAATTATTTGAAAACAGTGAAAATCTTTTAAATAAAGGCTGTGAGGCTTCAGAAAGTCAGTGTGGAAGAGCACAGTATTTCCTGTTGTTGATAAATACCAGATCATCACACACTGAGGCATCCTGTGAGTTGGAATGTGCTGGAAGCAGGATGGCTGGAGAGACACGGCAGAGCCACGTTTCTAAGGTTCCTGTGACAGGAATGATGGTAGTTGTTATGCAGTTAGACTCCAAAAGAAGATTATTAGGTGCACAGTTCAAATAATCCCTGCGGGGTGTGGCTGGGAAAGGCTGTCTCTGTCACTGCCTCTGTCCTCCCCTATTTCGCCAACTGGTGTCCCCACCCTTCTCAGGCACACACCTCCAAAAGTCCTCCCTATCTGCAGCCCTTGCTGCTCCCCTGTGTGTGCCCCGCTGCACTGCCCTCTCCACCAGTTTCTCCAGCATCTCATCAGCTCACTTCTCCTACCTTATCCTGCTCTGCCTCTTCTCCGTCCTGAGCAGGAAATCAATATTCTGGCACCTCTGGGCTCTGAACAGATCACTTGGAAACATTGATCTGGAAATCTTTTCTGAGGAGGAAAGGTTTGTATCTCTGTGATAAAAGCTCTGCCAAGCAGAAAACACTGGGCAGAAAACACTTCAGTGCCTCTTGCAGAACCTACAGGAGCAGCCTAAAATGTCAGAGGGAAAAGGAAAAGCAATACATTCCATTTAAAGTAGCCTGTGAGTTTGAGATCTGATTTCTATGGAAATTGAGTCCTTTTTTAATTTTTCAGGATGGATTGATTTACATCTAAACTTTATCTTTTAAGATGGTTGTATATTTGAAGTATTTCCAGGAATTTATTTCCAAAGCAATGTTTCTCTTTGGATCTAATGCTATTGATAATGTAGATATTTGCTGGTTTCTTTAAGGGTGGTAAATTAATACTCAGAAGTAGTAGGAGAAGGTCCATTATTTTTTCAGCTTACAAAGCTATAATATAAAAATACTTATATGCAGAGATGTGTTTCAAACATCTTTTGATGTCTTTATTAAAATACAACTAAAAAGTATTGCATAAAACAATAACCACAAATTTAAAATTTTATGCTATTTAAACTATTTACATTCTTGCTATGAACATCTTTCCTCCCTAACATAAAATTTAGAGCTCTCTGGAATCACTTGGATCTTTTTGTCTGAAAACCAGTCAGAAATCCAAGGACAGCTATGAGGGATCTACTCTGGTTCTCATTGCAGCTGGAAAAAACCCTTCTCTGTATTAAAAATAATCATTATTGTTTCATTGTTTAATGTCAGTGGCAAAACAATAGTATTATATTCTGTTGACTTTCAGGCATTTGGAGTAGAAAATGAGTTACTTTCCCTCAGATATTTGAAAATAAATGTTCTCTGGAAATCTGACAAGATAAAAGGGCTTCAGACAATACCAAATTAAAGCCCAGTGTACACAGTTTTTACTTTTCTGATGTGAAGAAATTCTATACTTGAAAGCATTCCACTTTTCAAGGTCAAACTGAGGATCTAGTTGCATTTTCCTGGACACTTCAATGACTAAATAAGTAACTCTTTAAGTAGTCTTTATTGCAGGGCCGTGTCCACCCTGGAAGAGAAAAAGTTGTGCATGTGTGTCTTTGGCACAACCATCTAGTAACCCAATTTCTTCTTTCTTACCTTGTCTCTACATAAAAGAAAGGAAGAGTCTGAAGGTCAGTGTGCTGAAGGGAAGTATTTCTGGTTACCTAGTTACTGGAAACACATACTCATCTCTCACAATGAGAAATACAGATGGACAGAGCCATTCTCTTTCAGATCTTTCCAACCATAGTATCTCTCAGCAACTGAAAGCCTGCTGTAAAAGAAGTATAGTTAGAACATGTATTCTCTAATGTATCTGTAGATCTCGATTTAATTTAAATTGCCTTTTAAAAAAAAAAAAAAAAAAGAAAAAAGCGTTGCAATGAATTTCATCTTAAGACTTTACCATGTGTTTCAGCTTTCACTCTGTTTTCTGTCAGAAAGCACTACAGTGCAGTGGCATTATCATTCCTGGCAGGGTGTATTCTTTCCTTCCACAATAAAATTTATCTCTTCTTGGCTGGAATGTGTTTTTAACCTGTTACTCAGGATATGATGCTTCTGTGGTTTTGCTGGCTTATTTTGAGTTTGATAGACACGAAAAGTGGACTTTGTCACTTGAAATCTTAAAAGCATTTGTGAAACTGGGCTGCTTACTGTGCTGGACACATGCAAGCCGCTGACTAATTTTTTGCAAGTGTTTATAGTCACTATCAGCACTGCACTTTATGCTCTGCTCAGTGGTTGAATAACTTCAGGATATTGCCTCATGAGGAAACAACAATGTTAAGACAATCCTCTTGTTGCATAGCAAAGTCAGTGTTCCAGCAATTGGGAGTCCACACAAAGAGAAAACAAGAGGACAAAGTCCTTTCTTGCCTTTCTGGAATAGTCTGGTCCAGACTTCATTCTTCATTTGATCTATACACTTATTTTTATTACCATCATTTTCTTTCTTTTAGAGTGCTATTAATTTTCCATGGACAGCCGTGTTCATTTTATACCTATGTGTATATTATGCCTCCTTTAAAAAATGGCAAAAATAAAATTTTTAAATGTTTTATGAATGCCTGAAGGCCCCCTATTAATATCTGCAGTGTGGTATAGAGCAGGGATGCCAAATAAACTTACACCATTAGCATCTATTGAGTTGTCTTGGCAACAGAAGAAAGAATTTCACCTCACAGCAAGACTGTGTTGAATGCCCTAACTGTTTGTGACTGATTACAGTTAGTTATCTGCTACCATGTACGAAATGTATGATGATTTCAAAACGGGATTTTCATTCTGGCTATGTGGGATTTGGAGTCTTAATCTTTTTGAAATGCTACACATAAACTTATTTGCTTTGCTGGACCCTGGCCACGCTCAACCGTGTTTTTTCAAGTTTTAGCACTGATGGCCCCTCAAGGGTTTTACTGAAGTGGAGCCTCTCAGAGACATCTTGGAACCATATTCCTGTTTTCTTATATTTCAAGTTATGCAAATACACACTGAAAACAAAACATTTAGTGCAGCTAAATGTGAAAGGGTCAAATGCATATTTTTTCCCTTACTTTTTTTTCCCTGTTGCAACTATTAAAGCTGCTCTGAGTCAGAGACTTTTACACAGTATTTTTTAAATTGTTGAGTAAGATAGCATGTGAAAACTTATAGGAGAGAAAGAGAGATCCGTCTGTGGGTAGTTTCTTGCAGCAGCACCTCTTCTAAACTGTAATATTTCACAATCTAAGAGTACTTATCATGCTGTATTGCCCATTCTTGCAGTTCTTGTTTCGTAATTAATCATAGAATATCCTCAATTGGAAAGGACTGCCAGGGATCATCCAAACCTGACTCCTGGCCCTGTGCAGGACGTCCTCAAGAATCACACCTTGTACCTCAGAGCACTGGCCAAAATGTTTCTTGAACTCTGTCAGCCTTGGTGCTGTGACCACTTCCCTGTAATTTTTCTCTTCTTTTCTATGGTCCCAGATGTCCAGTGTTTTACTGAGTAAAAACTCTGATAGGTAAACAGAAGCCAGTTATAGAGTGTCTTTGAACAACGGGCTTCACTTCCTTCTTTCCCCTTAGAGAAAATAAATCTTTTTCCCCTCCTGTTTTTATTGATTTTGGACAGAGGTAAGGCTTATGGATAGAAGCACTGATAGCATTTGGATAGCAATACCAAGGACAAAATGCATTTTTCAGAAACATGGGCAGCTACCACAACATCAGTTTCACTCCTGGCATAATCTAAAAGATTGCAGTCCAGAAGTCAAAATGTAACTCACTCTCAATGTTAGCATGAGGGAACAACATCCTAGGAGCTCCTCAGTCTGAAGAGCCACTACTCTGAGGTGGAGATCACAGAAATTGTCAAAGATGACTTACAACTTTCTTAGAAGAATGTAGTAGTGCAAATTTTTATAAATTCTCCAGACTTTGTCCCTAAAGAATTACCAAGGTAATTGTTCTGTACCTCAGAAATGTAAGTTCTCAGCAGTGACATTCCCTAACCATGATGAGATTTCAGGATTCTTGGAAATACGTTTCCGAACAACTGACTCAACACAAACCCTGTTGGAGGTCTGTACTTTTGACTGATTGTGTAACCCTAAGAAACTTTATTCATTGTAAGCCCTAAAGAAGACTGGCTTTTCTTTCTGAGAAACACTCTGAAGACATCATATCTTGGTGACCCATGCTAAATAAATGAGCTGTCTGAAAAAAAAATAATCTCTTGTGCATATTCCTACTTTCCACATAAATGACACCCTGTGGAAAGAAAATGTGTTTGAAGAACTGATTCATTAACATCTTTCATGTCCATGACAACTTCAAATAAAAAAGCTCCAAAGGAGTTATTCAGTACTTTTCAAATTCTCTTTTCATTTTCTTAAAGAAGTCTCAGTGCAAGCACTTTCCAACATATAATCAAAGCTCAGGACAGTCTCTTAAAACATGTTAGTGTTAGAGCATTGCACCTCAGATAGTGCCTTACAATCAAAGAAATGAAAACACAGTTTCTCACCCACTGTAGTATATATGAAATAAAGAAACTGTTGATTTAGCTTACCCTCTGCAAATTGCTACCTTTAGGAAACATCGTATGGATAGAACAATAGATCTTTTCTCATCTCTAATGAGGATTAAGATTTTTTTTATTTTTTGGTCATAGTTAAAATCAAAAGCACCAGTCAGTATAGCTTATCCAATCCAGATCTCTCCTCCAGTCTCTTTCTGTCCCATTCCCTGAGTCAGAGACTTGTGAGGTCAGAAGTCACTTTTTAATTTGTGGTTGGGTATTTTTTCACTGTTTATCTGGAACTCCCTTTTTCTTTATTCAGCTTGAGCCAATAAATCACCTTTTCTCTTAATCTCTCTCCACAAAAATCTTGCTTTTCTCCTTAACTTATAATTGGCTCTCTTGCTGTATGGTGCTCTGTGATACTTATTCAACAGCAAGTTATATAATGAAGAGTATGGAAAAGACATCCTTACTTCTTAAAAACTTTTCTAAGCCTGGAGCAATCTTGGCAGTATGTCAGAAAAATGACTCTTGCGTGTGTTTCCAAAACAGTGTCAGGAAAAAAATCAGTCATCTCATGTCTGAATTGTTTAAAAAGAATGCTGTGTCCCTGACTCCTATACTATCCACCCATGTCATGAAGGATTGTCATTAGAACAGTTCCTATGGAAAAAGACTGACTCTCTTGTACTCATTGTTTGAGCTTCACACAACAAACCAATAAATCACTCTTCTGGCAACGACATTTGCAGGAAGCCAGGGAGCACAGCCAGTCCCATTTGCTGCAGATGTGCTCTAAGAGCTGTGTCACCTTTTCCTTGGAGACCTTGGAGTGCTCATTTGTAGTGTTTTACCTTCCTCTGGGCAGGCCTCTTCTATTACCTCCAGCAGATTTTTGCTAGAAAACAGGCTCATCCAGCTGCTGAGCTGGGACCAATGGCTGTGAAATCTGCTACGAGATTCTCACTGGCATTAGGGGGCTTTAGAACTCACCTTGCATCTGTCCTGCACCTTGGTTTCCCCACCAACATCAGTAATATGCATCATCTTTTGCTGTTTTCATGTATGGTGAGCTATACCATGATTTCAGAAGACTGTACAAGGGTGTGTGGGAGTGGCAGATGTTTGATTTGTGTCTCACTCTGGTGGCAAAAGGCCTCAGTCATTCATTTTCACCCTTTAAAAGTGAAGCAGATCAAGGGGTACTTGTGGCTGAAAAATCATTTTGAAAACGACAGATTTCTATGTAGCTGGATTGGTGCCCATGGCTATAAAAATGCTGTTACTATGAAGGTGACAGAAAACCTAAATGAGTATGACGAGGGGTGAGGCATGTATTTCATGGATCACAAAACCATAGAATGGTTTGGTTGGAAGGGCCCTTACAGATAATCTAGTTCCACCCCCCTGCCATGGACAGAAACACCTTTCACTAGATCATGTTGCTCAAAGCCCCATCCAACTTAGCCTTGAACACTTTCAGGAATGAGGAATCCACAGCTTCTCTTGGCAGCCTCTTCCACTGATTCACCACCCCCATAGTAAAGAATTTCTCCCTAACATCTAATCTAAACCTTCCCTCTGCCAGTTTGAAGGCATTACCCCTTGTTCTATCACTATACCCTCCTTAAGCCAGTTTAGGCAGTCCTGCAACCTAGCATGGCACTAAAGATCTCTAAACTCTTTCAGAGAAGAAAATCAGAAGTCATTACAGACTTTCTTAATTCATGCCGGGGTCATATTTGCTGCAAACTTTTTTCCATGGAGTTTTCTGGCTTAGTGCGTCTAAAGACAGATACTGAAATTGTCAGCTCATTAATTCACTGATTGTCATCAATCTCTCTATCCTTCTGATGTACCTGTGTTCTAAGTGCTGATTTACAGCTACCTTTCAGAGTTGCAAAGTGGTGATGGTTATGCACAGAAATGATCCAAAAGGAAGTTTCCAGTCACACACCTGTGTGACCCTCAGTGGGAAAGTGGAATGCAATGCCAGATCTGTGAAAGGCTAGTAACGTTAATGGGCAGGACCCAGGAGTTCATCAAGGCTGATAATTACTCATACCCAGAGTAAGCTATAAAAGCTGATCTCTCTTTCATGAGGGTGAATTAATTTCTTTAGGCAGTGGAGAGCATTCCCTCTGCTGCACTACAGCACACCTTAATTACACTTGCTTTGCCATGGCTGTTGCCTACGAGCAATAAATAGCAACAGCAAATTTACAGTATGTTCACACAGTCTAAGGTCTGGGGAGGTCAAAACACCTAAAGCCGTTCTCAAACCCTGAAGCAACGCTGTAGATCCTATACATTATTTTAGAAATTCTTGAGAAATCCTGAAGCTTCTTTCCTACTTGTTTAACAAACAGCTACAACAACAAAACATCTAAATAAAATCTTCACAAATTTTCCATAGGAAATATTTGCATATTTTAATTTTGACTCAATGTTAATAGCTTGGATTTTGACTAGGAAGACAATAGACTCCTAGACTCCCTGCAATGCTGTTTCTTACACTCACATCAAACTGAGACTAATTTACAGTGGAAGAGAATGCTGTAGTTATATATAATATGTATTAAGAGAATCCTTACATTCATGATTGTTATAATGTGTGCATATATTTGGTCTAATTCAATTTTCTATCATCATCTGCCTTACAATTAATCTATTTTATAAGTTCAAGGGGCAGAAAGGGCTGTGATTATTGCCTGTTCATAGCCTAGTCAAAAATATCTACAACATCAATGAGTTACACTTCACTGGCTTTCACTGCACAAGGCAAATGTTCTCTTGTAATGGACACATTTGGTCTGCAAGGACAGAACATTCTCAGAGTGTAAATGGTTTATTTTTCACCTCATTTGCACTATTTCTAAGTGGTCACTGTCACTCAGAAACTAGACAGCTGAATGAAAGGGTGTCAAAACAAGGAAAGATCATAGGATCATTGGTATCCAGGCAGTGCCCTAAGACAGCGTTTTGCACAATATGGTCATTAGTAGCAAATTCTATGAGGAAAAAAGTCAACCAAAAATAGGAAGGAAAAAAAAAAGCACATTAACTTTCAGTTTACATTCTTGCATGTCTTTTAATGCCTATACTCTATTTGAGCCAAAGGGCTGTAAGATAAAAGTGTCACAGAAATACAGTTTTAGACAGCTCTGATGTGACTATTCTACATCTGTTTAGTATGTTTCTCATCCTACTAAAGTAATATGTTGTAGATCAACTTCCAGATCCTGCATGTATTTGAGAGTGAATGAGACTTCCCCACATTTTAAAGTATAATATACAACACAAACTTTCCTCACCTGTAAATATATTCTGTGAGTTGAACCATCTGCACAGACCACAAGTTTTTCCCTATCTCTGGGAGCCAAAGGCATGTTAGCAGTCAATCAAGGTAATAACTTCCACTTCACTAAAATTATCTCTTCCCCCCTAGCTCCCCAAGTTCATTCAGTCTGAAGCTGAAAATAAACTAAAAGTGAGCTCATCTACCTGTTCTAGGCAGAAATCTATTCCAAAGTCCCTCTGGGGCCAGCAGTCCTTGGGGCAATGGGGTGTCTGAAAAAATCAACAGGCAAAACATCTTGGGAAAAGCAAACCAGTGGTTTTGCTATAGCTCTGCTCAAGCTCCAACCACAAGTGTCTAAATGAACATGGTAGGAATGCAGGAGGTAATTACACACCTGGAGGAGAAGCTCAGGGGGAGCAGAGAATGAGCAATTGCCAGGAGAAGATGAACAGTGACACTGTTGTGCTCTCTGCCTAAGGAAATCTCAGTGGGTGCCCATCCTAAACACCCAGGGTTTGGAGGATGTGTCAGGTGGGTCCAGTGCTCCAGGTCATGTCTGACATTCCCTTGCTCATGATTGTCCCCATTTTTTAAAGTAGCACGGAATGTTTCTGATTTGCATCACTCACTTCAAGGCAGTGTAAGTGACAGCACAAGGAGCAGTGACAAGGAGAGATAGGATTAGTTGGCAGCGTGGAGTCCACGTCTGGACACATGTAGTGTCTGTACTGTGTGACTGAAAGAGAGGAGTGCAGTGCACGTGTAGTTATTAGAATCACAGAACATGCTGAATTGGAAGGGACCCAGAAGGATCATGAGGTCCAACCCTTTCCCCTACACAGGGCCATCCCCATGTGTCACACCCTGTGCCTGAGAGTATCATCCAAATGCAGCTTGAACTCTGTCAGCCTTTATCTAGAGCAATTCTGCAAGGGGTAAGGAAGCTAGAAAAGGGCAGGAAAACCATCCCAAAGCAGAGGCTGTACTCAGTCCACCACTACGCAGCTGAACAAGCTGCTTTCTCTCCTTACTTTCAGAAACAGCCTTGAAAGATTTAAAAAGCCTCCTCATGTTCAGACCTTACACTGTGGAGTAATGGAGTCAATGAATAACCTCACTTTAGTCATTTGCACTTTCTAAAAGGTCTTCTGTCGCATTTTCTTTTCATTTGCCCCTCTGAAGGATTCCCACAGGACAATGTGGGGGCTTTTCATCCAACAGCTCTGAAGTGGGAGGGCAGAAGGAAAGTTCATTTCCACAGAGATTACTATTGGTAATCAGTTTCAAGTCTTTATATGCTCTAGACTTCAAGATGGTCCTAAATATTAATTATATTCCTGTTATAAATGGGAAGAACAATATTTATATTCTTCACAGACTGTTTGAGAAAGAAAATAAAAAAAAGTGTTATTCCTAGAATGAAAGAGCCAAGCAAGTACCTCAGGTACTGTGTGTGAAACTAGTCTATGGTTTCATGCATTTAAAAAACCCAAGAAAAAGTAATGTAAAAAGGAAATCTTCATTTCTGTTGTGTGACTCTTGTTTAATGCTTGTACATAAATACTGCACGTCCCCTCAAGTTCCCTCTTTGTTTATCATGACTTTAATGATGTTGCATTTGTATAACTCTTCTCCAGTAAAGGGCTTAATATAATCAGTTTGAGAAATGTAATTTCAACATCAGTAGAACATGTTTCTATTATAAGCTTTTTCAAAGAAGCACAATGTAACATTTGTGAGTTGGAAAAAAAAAAGCTAATGTTTATTCACTACATGGTATTTGCTGGATGTTCTGGAAATTCAGCAATCGAGTGTCTCCCTAGGAGTATGATAAGCATAACACCAAAATCATCACATTGCATCATTCAGCTTCTTCTCACAGTAACTCTTTCATTGTTAATTGAATTTCTTCTTAGCCTAATGTTTAGTAAAATACTCAGAAAGATGCCAACAATGTGCAAAAGAGAATTCTATGTGCACAGAAAGCTGTGCCCCAAGATAACTGTAATGAGGGTAAACACATGATCGCATGCGTGTATGTATACACACATCTATAAGTATGCATATATATATGTATTAAAAATAAGATAAGTGATTTTTAGTTATAGCTTGTTTTCAAAGAAGCACTTTTATTTATGGAGATTTGTTATTGTTCTTTATGGAGGCCCCATTTTATTGCTGTTCTATACAGTACTTGATGCATTTTTAATGTTAATTCACTTTGAAGAAATTAGCTACAATAAAATGCTGTTAAGTAACACTGGTTTATTGGTTTATATGAAAAGCTGTGTGTGTGTGCGTGTGTGTGCACGCCACTGTTTTGTAACTGCATGTACTGTTTCCTTCTACTTTGAATTTGGGTTATTTAGTAAAATATTTTAATAGTTTGCTTGCAAACCAAAGGAATAAAATGGCAAAGGTTATTTTTCCTGTTTGCCATGAAACTAATAGCTCAAGGAAGGCAGAAAAAAAATGTTCTGTATTAGGACATTTTTATCTACTATTTTTACCTATTTTTTAGGGAAAATAAACATTACACTCAAAATCAAGATGGGCTCGGATTAAAAAGAAACTAGACATGTCAACAATACCTTAAAAGTTAGATCTTTGGTTATTGTTTGCTCTATTAACTGCATTTGCATTTCTTTTTTGTAAAAGATTCCACAGTCAGTATCCATTACCTAATAAATTACTTAATCCCTTATGACTTTCAGAGCTGTTTACCAAGTGTTCAGCAAGCCAAGGACAGGCCTTAGTGCAGACCCAAAGAGACCTGCAAGCTCCTGTTGCTGCTGTTCTGCAGAATAACCCAGAGCCCTGTGCTGGATTTGTCTCTTCTAGGGCCACTGGCTACTTATTTCTGCCTTAACTTGCAGACATAAGTGAATGTCCTGGTGGTTCAATGGGATTTGCAGAGCTAAGACATTATTTACATTTAAAAGTATGTTTTGTGATTTCTTATTTAGGATTCGTGTTTTACAAGAAATGAAAAATAATTTCATGTAGATCAGTATCACAATGAATATCTAGTTTAAGGTTGGGTTTGGTATATCAAGTAATTGTTACTGCTCGGTTTTATAATCAGATGTAAACCCAGATCTGTCTAACTTAAATTTTGTAAGAATTCTTCACAGTTTCTTATAAGAGAGAAACAATGAAGCTACTACTTCAAATATAAACTAAAAAGGTATTAAAACCAATAAAGTGATAACAGTTTAATACAGCAACAATCTACAATGCTGAATCCAATCAAGTAAATGACAAAAATTTATCAATCAGTCAGCAGTCTGCAATGCAAGACCAGTGGAAATCAGGCATTAGCAACAACAAAATGTGATTAACAAGAGCAGAGGTATTATTTTTCAATCAAATAACCAGCAGCTAAGTAATTATTTTCTTTTGTGCAAAATACTTCAACTCTCCAGAATTAGGATACATTATTTTTCATTTTTAGTAAGGAATCTGGTATTTTTTTTTTCCTTTTTAATAATAAAAATGGAGAGCTGATGTGCAATTCCAGTTTTCAGTCAGTGGTACAAATGATCTTCATCTTAAATGAGCAGTTGAGAAAAATGCTGACACTGCCAAAGAGAGAAATGCCATTGGTGTCAGCAGGTCAGATTCTCACACACCACGTTGAACAGGGTTGGGTGATGTAGAATGTGCCATGGTTTTAGAAAGGGGGTTTGATAGGTTCGCTTTTTGTGTGAAGCTGTATATTTCACACTTCTGGATAACCGCATTATAAGTATATAATTTGTTCTTTGGTTTCCAGATTTATTGTTCAATATCCACTACAACAAATAAACACCAGGTAATATCTTCTAGTATAATGTACTTCTTCCTAAGCTGTACAGCTGAGATTAGCAAAGATGTATGACTTGGGTTAAAATTACAGTTTCTAATATTCAGAATTCATGAGGAGAAGATATATTTTAAAGTAATATACACCGTGCTTATTTCACTGCTCAGAAATAGAAAGGGGAAAAATAGGTGATTACATATTCTGCTGCTCTTCACATGTTTTGAGAATTCTTAATATTGAAACAAAAATAAACGATGCATCATGAAAAAAGAAGACATTCACTAATTTTCGTGGTATCAAAGTAAAGGCAACAAAAGGAAATAGGTTTGGAATAAATTAAAGAACCTATATATGCCTTTCATGCAGCATATAGATAAATTCTGGAAATATTATGAAAAATCAGAGAACCTAAAGATGTCTCAAAAAAGGCAAATTAGATAAATTCAGGATGGTTCCACTGATATCTGTCTCAGCTGATGATCCAGACAGAATTTGCTTAAACTGTTGATTTCTGTGCTGTTGAGAGGATGTATAAGAGAAAAAACACTCAATAAATGCAATAGTTCCATCAGTCTGAACGAACCTACATTGCGTTCTTGGGACAAAGCTGACTTCAATTAATCATTTTCCACACACTGTAATTGAAACAATTTATTTAGGAAAAATAAACCAGTTTCTGGAAATGCCAAAAGAGCAAAACTTGAGCTTTTTGGGTACTTCCAAAGTAGAGCTAAGTAGCATAGTTCATGATTTTATAATTGAGGCATAGGCATCTTCCTGTGGTACATGTGCAGTGGTTTTGACCTAGGGGGATAAACAGGGATCTGTTCAGATGTACAATGGCAGAGGGCTGTACAGCTATGAGAAAGCTCTGAGAAAATAACAAGTTCTTGACAGCTTGTATAATTAAAAGATCTTCAAAGTGTTCTGTTAAATAGCTAAGAAGAACCATTGTCAACTCAAGTGTCTTTTATTTCATGGAGATTCCAACAGAAAATTCTACAGTAGGTGTGTGTGTGTGTTCATGTGTTTAGAGAGAGCAATATTGTACAAAGCAAAACAAGTGTAGGTTGCTCATCTTCAGGATGATAGAGTGGAAAAAGATAAAGAATTGTCATTACCTTTTAAGGAACCTCATAACCATTTTGCAGACATTCTCAGAGTTCAGCCCAAGTTTCTGCATGTCCATCTCTGTCAACTTGGTATTAGGAAGAAAATCCCCACTGAGGACTTGTGAGCAGGCTGACACGTACACCAGCAGTCTGTCAAGGAGTGAAGCATCAGTAAAAAAATCCTGTGGAAAGGTGATGTGTTGCCTCTATTGCATTATATTTCCACTGCACATCACTATTAGGACAGAAGAACAAAGCAGGATTTTAAGAAGGCATGCATTGTTCTGGTGGGGATGGAGAAGTGTTCCCAGGAGAGGCAGCGCCCTGGAGGAGCCTTCATTGCTGAGCATCTCCTCGGTTCACAAAACAAACTTGTGTTGAGATTAAGTTTCTAATGGCACTGACAGACAAACAGGCACAAAATAGACTGAATTCAGCCTCTTGCTTTGAGAACAGCATGAATTTATGATTCCCAAACCTCATCAGCACAAAGCACGTCTTCGGCCAATGGAGAAAATAAAACATATAAGCTGAATTTCTCAACGTCAAAAAGAGCTCCAAGCCTAAAATATTGTAAAGACACTTGTTTTTATCATGGCCTCTGCATCAGGGGGAATTCTTTTGTGGAATGGATACTACAATCAAAAATATGTTTAAGTCCTTGCTGAAGATTTTTCATTCTTTCTCCATTTGCTACCAATATGCCAATAATAAAAAAAACCAGTAGCAAACCACAGCACAACAAAATGTAGAGGGAAGTCAATTTGAGATTAAAATACACAACAAGATAAAACAAGAATTGATCTGAGCCACAAAATAGAGAGGACGGCTTGAATCATTCTGAGTTTAAAAATATATCTGTCTTCAATATGTCTCTTCCCTTTCTCACATCATCAGAGATTAGAAGAGAAAATAAAATACTTGTATGGCATAAAAATGTCTTCTTTATATCTTTCCAAACTCCTCTTAAAAATTCTTGAAAATGCTGGACCTTACACTGACACAGTTTCAGTCAGTGGCCTAAGTCTACTGGCACAGGTGCACAGAGGAGGAAACCCTCTTAACAAAAACATTAGTCAGAATGAGCAGAGTCCAGAAAAGAGAGTTACACGAGCTGATGCCTTTGCAAGCCCTGGACTGGAAGTGCATCAAGAAACATCCACAGCACTGACTTTTGTTAGCTGCTTCCTTAGTGGTTTGGGTTTCTGTTTCACCTTTTTTTTTTTTTTTTTTTTTAACCTTCTAATGCAAGTGGAACAAGTTTGTTTTCTAAAAAATAAAAAACCAACCAAAACAAACAAACAAACAAAAAACCCCCAACCTCGTTCTGTCAATTTAGTTTCACAGATGTTTCCATTTACAAGCAGAAGCCCTTGATGGTGCTGAAAGTTACTCAGCATTGTTGCAATTTGCATAACATTAGCCATGATGTTTTTATTTTGAAAAGTTGAAATGTTTGCAGCTCATCATAACCCAGCCCTAATGGTGTTCAGTACATCTGCTTGAAAAGTTGGATCGAGGCAATGTTTTACACCACAAACATTTTTTATGACTTTTACTGACTTTCAAATTTTTCACTTCAGACTGACTTAAAGACTCTGGTTTATGTACACACAAACTGGGAAATAACAACTGGGTAACAAAGCTGGGTTGTGTGCTGTCTGCTGCATCTGTGTCCTTGCATCTGCCACGAGAGCTTCCTGCAGCATTTTGTTTGGGTAGGCTCATAAAATTAATGTCTCTTTATGTAGGTGGCATAGTCAGTTAAACAGGTGTAACGGGAAATAAAAATAGGAAAGAGTAGAAACAATGATGGCAATTATTGTAAAATATAATCAGTAAAATATATCAGTAAAGGAATAATTTCTCCAACTTTTTATTCTTTCTGTTTCCACCCCTTAACATCCCTGCAAATAGATGACTACTCTTGATCTAATGCTAAACCAAACCCTACTTAAAAGCAACAGCAAGAACAAAGTAACTCTTATTTCAGAAATGTGATTTTGTTAACAGAGATTGAGTATAATGTTCATTTGCAACATTCTCTTTTGGCTTGGAGATTGTTCTGCTTTCTAATTTGAGGCCTCTCAAATGAAATTTAGGTCCTCTGGATCTATCAAGATGCATCAAGCTCCCCTTTTATATGAGCAGAAAAGCAAGCAACCCGTTTCTGTGAACAAGTATAAAGTTCAACACTTGATGTCATACAGACGGTTTCCTGGCAAACATCTTCGTCACTTGCCTTCACAATCCTGATCAATTCATTCCATCTTAATCTCTACTCTCTTTTCTCCCAATTTCTGATTCTTTTTCCCAGTCCACTTTTTTACTTGCTTTCTTTATCTCCTTGGCCAGCACTCAAATGACAACTTCTTCAGTGCTTCCTCCTACACTTAAAAGAGCTTTTCACTTCCCACCTGCCAAACTCCAAGCTCCTACTCGAACACAGCGCCAGCTTTTCAACTATGTAACTCTTTCCAATTGCATTTGGTTATGAGCTTCTTAAGGCAGAAAATTACTATGTGCTTGCAATGCAGGCACTCAAAGTGCCACACAAGTAAAATTCAAAAATAAACATATCTACCTCCTTAAAACACACACATCTATGTAGGTTTAAAAGACAGTAATCACAAGTGCATCAGTGTAGTGTTTGTCTGTGCATGCACTTTCATGTTCATGATGAAATTATTAGTTAAATAACACATGATTAAAGCAAACCAAGTGTGAATCGTGGTTTTCAAAATTTAAAATCACTACCATTAACCCAGAAGAATTTCATTCACAACTCCCCTCGAGTGAGAAGTGAATACAAAAATGAGCTGTTTCCACTTTCTGTTATATCAGCCATTTATTTTAATAATCTCTAGCTCTTCAGGCATTTCATAACAGTAAAAATATAAGCAGAGATATAAAAAAAAGCTGTATTCTTTTTAATGATGTCATTTGCTCGCAGCTCGATACCAATTAGGCAGTTCCTGGACATTCAAGTGCCAACTGAGTGTCAAGGAAGTGCTGGTTTACCATCAAGCAGTCTAAAACAGAGATGTGTCTATAAGATTCAAGGCAATACTGAACATACAGGCCAAGAGTTTTTAACTGTTCCTCAGTATGTGCTTACTAATAGCAGGCTAATGTGAGTCTGTAGTCAGCTGAATAAGGGAATTTCTATACAGGAAACTAAAACCTGTGTGTAAAAGTCAATTGAGCAGAAATGGATCAGGTGGTATTGTTGCTTGTTTAATGCATCTATTATGGCAAATTTTCTAGGGAAGGTGGTTGAAGGCTAAATATTGAAGCAATGATGTGAAAGAAAAGGTGTTTGCTCAGAATATCTCGTGTTAAGGAGCTGTTTTCGTTGCTACCCCATGATGGGCAGACTGCTGAGGAAGGACATGCAGCACTTTTTGGTATGCAGATGTTAATGCACGGCTCAGCAGGACCCTGGGACTCGTGCTAATATTCAGTTGGAATCCAGTTGCAACACACTACCTGGCTGCAGCTAATTAAGGGCTTTAGCAGCTTTTAAGAGTAAATGTTGTCCCAAAGCCAGTTCGTGAAAGGAGATTAAATTGGCCCTTTTTACAGATCTAACTACTTTATTGTAGACATCATATTGTCCAGTGGATGAAGGTTGTAGAGTCTGGAGGATAAAAAAATTCTCCTTTTTGCTTTCCAAAGAATTTTTATATCCTCCTTGGTAGATAAGAATTACTGCGTGAAACATGACTTGAACGAAAAATAACAGTGCCCAACAATGCTGGCTATCATGAAAAAAAGGGGTAGCTCAGTGAATAGTTTCATTTCTTATGGATCTCTATTATATTTTTTTTCAAAAGACACAAGGCTCTTATAATCTGTCTCCAATTTGAATTAATTCATTCTTCCTCAGTAACAGTACTAATAGGTTCTGGCTACTCTATTTTCATTAAACTAATCAGAATTTGATATGCTTGAAAATGATCTCTCTTTGCCAAATTTTACTGAAATTATCCAAGCAGTTCAGAAGTTATTAGGGCAGAACACACAATATATAAATGTTAAAAAAAGAAAGAAGTCCACAGTCACAGCAAGTAAGTAGTCTGGACAAACTCGTGATCAGTATTAATAAAATAGCAAATCCTAACTGTTCTGTATATATCATAATCAGCTCAGGAGACTGAAAGCAAGTAGCACGGAAATATAAAATCAACTAATGGTGCCATAATATTTGCAATTAAAAAGAGGTAGATGTCTAGGCCAAGGGAGACTAGGAGGGACACAATGACTACACAGTCATGGAACAAACACCCAACCACTTCAAATAAAAAATCAACTAAAACAATAATAAGAATTAAATCTGACTTTTTTCTTTTTTCCTGGTAAGGAATGTTATTTATAAATGAATGCAAAATCTGTGAGCCAGAGAAGGCTCTCAGTTAACCAAGCTGACCACACAGTGGTGTCTCTTAAAAAATGACTAGTTTCCAGTGGAACACTTTTTAGAGAGCTTTGTTTTTCTTCCAGAGCCATTCATTATTGCCTAGCTGCTGACAGGGTCCTTTTTGTTAGAAGGATGGGGAGAAAGGAATGGTGGCTTAGTAAACATTTGAAAAATATATCAGACAACTGTGAAAACCTCCTGGGTATGTGTGTTTGGGGTTTTTTAAGTCAAGTTGGTTTTCAAGTCACAGATTTCACTCTGAGAAAACATATTTTAGTGGGTGAAGATTAATTTCTTTCCATCCTGCTGTGTCTGCCAGCACCAGCACTAGAGAAAAGCAAAGGAAAGATAAAGAAGCCACAGATGGGGGTGAGAGAATAGAAGGGTCATTTTTTGTTTGAAGGTTTCGTTCCTGTGTTTTTCTTTACTTTGTGCAGGGAAGAGGTTTATTCTGTTGAGCAGCATGACCCATTACACTGGAGCCAAGGCACGGTGTCCCTGCCATTCCTTTGTCCCTTGAAGCACAGGGTCTCGTGCATCTGCAATCACACAGATATGTCCTCCGATAAGTAGTAAAGAAACACAGATATCTGTTTCCTCCCATGCTGAAGCACTAAGAGCCCATGGGATAATATACTCACATAATGGAGATTTACTTGCCCAGATGTGTGCCAATTAAAAAAAAAAAAATAAAAGAGAGAGAGAGAGCAAGAAAAAGATAGGGAAAAAAAGCAACCACCAGGACAAGGGTTACAAAAATTACTGGTTTTTAGAAGCTCTGTCACTCTTACTAATCAAAGTACAGGGCTCTTGCCATAAAACTGAAAACAGGGGCACAATGCAAGCCAACAAAGGCCACATACCCCAGTGATACAGGATAAGTTTTCCCCCTTTTCATATTTCTTTCTCCATTGTCTCCATTCTTTCTTCCTCAGGATTGCCATTTCTACTTTCATAGAAATAGTACATAGAAAGTCCTTTCCATGTACTGAAAGCTCTGTCTGCCCCAGTTTTTGCACCATGAATTGAACTGCACTACAGCAAAACTTGGTGACTGACTGTATTTGCATAGTTGACATGACCCAGGCAAAGAAGACACAGCACACTGAGTCTAACCAAGGAGCTAAAACAGTAACCTACCATCCACCTCTTGAGCTCGCTCTAAATTTGTCATATGGCATGTAGGGAAGTTCTATATTTATCATAATAACTTTGCATTACACCAGGAGCCAACTTTTTTCCAAAACTGGGGCTTGTCAAAAATGGTGAAAAGTTACCTGCTGGTCTTTAAAGAGTGTTGGTAGTGATTCAGATTGCAGGAGCTAAATAGCACTGGAATCCGTTCAGCAGGATGCCTAAAATTTTATGAATGCATTTGGCTTCTCTCCTGTCAGGCTGGCATCAGCTTTTATTTTAAACACAAATCTCCCTAACAGGAGAAAATACAGGAGAAGATACGATGGGAAATGTAAGGTAATTAAAGGTAAAAAATATAGATCTGTTGATCTGCTCACTGTATCACTTATATTAGAAGATAACTCCTCCAAGCTTGCACAGCAGGTAGAAGCAGAGGGGAAAACCTTCAGTAAGTTAACATAAAAACAAGAAACTTTATTTCATAGGTGAACGTGGTGCCGGCAATGCACAGGGTGTAGCTAAGCAGTTCCCGCTCTTCTCTTCCCAGCCCTTCCTGAGGGAATCATTGGCTACAGCCTTCCCTGTCAAAACACTGGAAACCCCACAACAGCATTTGCCTCTCATTGGAACCCACAGAAAGCCATATTGGAGATGAGTTGTTTGCAGACACTGTGGGAATTCAGGTTCACCATTCTCCTCCATTTTTAACCTAAATCTGAATTTATCCTCTTGCCTGCTAAACTTCGGGGGAGGGAGGTTTATCTTCTCTGCTTCACAGTAAGGCACCAAGCTCCTCAATGCAGCTGAACCTCTGTGGTCTCATAATGTAATCCCTGAGGACAAAGCCTTCCTGCAAAGCCAGTGTGCCCAGTCATGCCTCAGTCAGGTAGGATATGCACTTTGAAAAGCCCCTCTCTCCAGATTTATGTGCAGAGGCTTTCAGTGCTCCACTGGTGGCCATCACAGCCGAGGAGCTGCTGTTTGGATAGGAGTCCACACGACAGAAAAGATGGCTAAGGGAAGATTTATGCAGCTCAGTAAAGAGCTTAGCCAGGTGATTTGTAAGAGAGGAGAGCAGCTTAGAGAAAATTAAAAATGGGAATAGAATAGAAAAGGCATACAAAGATAGAAGGTAAATCCGTGTAAAAAGCTGATAAGGAACTAAGGTAGAAAAAGTGCATGAGTACAGCAAAGGGAATACAAAAGGCGGCAACAAGGAGCATGTTAGCAGCATTAGTGAAGACCAGGCCCACATCAGTGAGCACAGGGAGCCAAGAGGTCATGAAAAACACATTAATGACAGAGATAAGGTTGATATGACTGAAAGCCTGGGTTCATTTCTTTGTTTCATATATTTCATGGAAGAAGCTGAGGGGGTCGTGACTCTGAGACAGATTACTAGAGGGGCAAGTGGAGGAACAGGGAGTGAAATGAAGAGACAGTGTTACAAGGCTTTGAAATGACTCCTGAGCAGATAAGGTGTCAAAAAATTAAAATTCACCTGATGCCAGGGGATTTGTCACAGAATAGATAGGTGGGACTAGCTAGGTAAACTAGTAAGGAGCCTTTGAAAAGTGTGATTCAGTGTTCATTGTGAGCCTGGAAAGGAGGAGAGGGTATACAACCCAAGGGGACTCAGGAAGCTACATAATCAAAACATCCTTTGTTTATTGCTAATACATAGCTAGGTGTGAAATCAATGGATTTAGTCCATTCATGGTGTAAACTGGTGTGAGATTACTAAACTAGTCTGATTCATTAGAATTATAAAGAAACTACATTCACTTAAAGAAGTGCAAAATATTAAAGAGATTTTTGAACTATTTCAACATTGCAGCCTAAACTAATACATGTCTGTACATTTTGTTAAAAAAAAAGTGTAAATATCATAAACCTATAGTAGCAATGTCAGGCCAGTGTGAAGTGTTTCTGAAAATCTTACCATTCACACATATTAATGAATAATGCATTTAGATCACTAAATACAAGTCAGAAAAATATGTGGCAAAACTTTCACTTTTTAGAGTGAAGTGGGAACAAATACCTCTAAAAATAGAGCCTTTAAGTAGAAATAAATTCAACTTTAACTTTCCATAAACAAACTAAACCTCCCAAAGAAACCTAAATATCTTTTTTTTTATTCACCAGTTAAAAAGCTCCATAGGAATAAATCTAAAAAATGTCAACAATTGGTTTCATGTAGACAATCTGCCATGTGCTAAAGCATATCAAGATAGATGTAGAGAAGAGTGAAGGTAGTCAACATCTACTGTGGTCCATAAGTATCTTGGGTTTGTTGGAGGCCTTTAGGGCTAATACCCACATATCCATATCCAGATTCTGCCAAGTGAAGCTTTTGATGATGAAATTTTTGTGTTGTTAGAAAAGAAACATGATAATGCAAGTTCACCTACCGTTAGACCTGCAGGTACATTTAAATATTCCTAGCATATATTAGTATTTCTATCATCCCTTTCAGGTTTGCAGTTAGCTTAACTAATGGCACAAACCAATAAAGTTACTCTTGAGAGTAATAATAATCTTCTCTTTAGAAAAATAAAAGAAACTGAATGGGTGGAATATTTTGTGTGTCAAATATAAAGATGGAGCGTTACCTCCAAGTCTCAAATCTGGGATTATTTCAGGAAAAGAAGAGAAGTCTGCTATTAGGTACAAACTGAAGTTCAAATTCTTTGTATCTATTCTCAGCTATACTTTGACTCAGGGTTTGATCTCTGACAAATGATTTCAAGGGAGACAGTAAAGCAGAAGGAAAGGGATCATTCATACTGTGATGAAGAACAGATCAGTGCTCCACCTGACATAGGAATGGCCGTCCTGGCCCATCTGGCTCAGTCTCTCTTCTTTAAAGTGGCCCGAAAAAAGAATCAGTGGGTACCTCAAGAAGGCCAAAAGGGCACCTTAAGTTTATAGTGCACTTCTCCTTGAATCCTCCACAGCTTTCTGAAAACTGCAGTTTAGGAAATTCCTACACCTGGTATATTGACTTGCATCCCATGAATAAACAATAGTTATATGCAACAGCATATCAAAATCAACCTGTTAAGTGTACTTGGAAATCTCTGGGAATTCATTTCCCCTGCTGAGAAACTGGCTCTAAGCTAACTTGTTTAGTGTTAGTTCAGGTTAGTTCCAATAAGTTACTCTGCAGCCTGGGTATGTTGCAGAAAACAGGGCAAAAGACGCACATTGAGAACTGCCTTTTTTATTATTATTATTTTTGGAGGTAGATGGTAACAAGGGATTCCAAATGCAGCCTTTCTTGGATTCAGAACAACATGCAAGAAATGAGTTTGATTTGCAAGGCTTAATGAGACTTTCCTCTCTGACTAGAGTCCTTATGATGTCCCAATTCAGCAGAATCTTATTTCTCCATACTGTTTTGTGCAGTGGCTTTGCTACTATTACTCCTCTCTTCCACACCCTCTCACTCCATCACACCCTCTGTGTCAGGGGGTGTGGACAAGTTCAGAGAACAGCCTCTCACTCCTCTTCCTCTGCTCCACTGCTGCTTCAAGGGCACCCTCTCGATTTTGGGCTGGCCTTTTTAGGGGAGTTGTACATAATGTTGGCCTTCTACCTGAAAAAGGGGTCAGACAAACACAGATGTCTTGTTCAGTCCAATTAGGAGAGCAATAGATCTTGGATTCTGTTTTGTGATAAGGTGAAGTCTCTAGCACAGAGGTATCCAGACAGGCACACCCATCTGCTACCCTGTGGGTGCTGGAGCTGGTTACGGAAACAAATCATCAGTCATAGCCTGATGTTATGAAGAATTTTGTGAGCCATTGGTTGGAATAAAGGGATGTAAAGTGCCCAGAGCTGGCAAGATCTAAATAAAAAATATAAAAACTGTAAATTGCATGTCATGATCCTCAGGATCTTGAGAGAGAGGAAAAAAAAAAAAGGAACCCTAGCATGCTCCTCAGCTAGATGTGTTGGTGTCAGTGAGAAAAACATGTCTCAAAGCCAATTCCATCCACTCCTGAACCACAGAAAACTGACATTATAGAAACCCACAGCATCTTTTTTTCATTTGAACAATCTATTGGTCCTCACAGAAGTGCACTTACATTATTTTCTGTGAAGGAGGGCACTATACCACAAAGAAACTTACACCTACTTCTGTTAGGTAATTAGCACCAAAAATCATTGGCTTGGAGAACTACTGAGAGAAAAGTAAGATGAAGTCAATTTCTCACTCATCCCTCGTTATTAATGGCAACTTTAGCAAAGTGTATCTGATCTCTGCTGTTGCACAGCAGACAGATTTTAACTCAATTACTCTCCTCTCACCTTATCTGAATGCATTTATTTTCCTGTATGAAATTAGATCAGCTGTTATCTCTGAACACACACCCCCTGGATTGTGGATGGAAATATCCACAAGGAAAAAAAGATACTTTCGTGATTGACAGAAACCCCTGAAACACTGTCTACTCCACAGAAACAAAGCCAGAGATGTCACAGGGATGATTAACTAGCCTATATTACACTGGCAGAGAGAGATTTTTGTATGACTAAAGGTCTGGTCTTATTGCAGAATAAGTAAATATGCTTGCCTCAGATTCAATCCAATCTAATTTGCTGCAGAAAATTAGAAATATTAGTATAGCACTATTAAATCAAGTGATTTAAAAACAGCATAAGAGGGAATGAAAAAACATCATTGCCACTCATAGTAGGAAATCCCATATTGCATGTTTTGGATAAAACCAGTCAAAGAAATAAAACTAAAAAACACCTAGATGGCTGCAACCACTGGAGAGGTGATATTTTGCTGTATGCAAAGATTAGTTTAAATCCTGCATTTGTATATATTTCCTCTCTACCAGTTATTCATAACTCTTAAAGTCAATGGTGTAAAGTACATGTAGTAAAACCAGAAAGGGTTGCCATGTTCCAGCATTACAGTTTCAGTTTTCTTAAAAAGATAAATAAAAGACTCCAAAGGCTTTAGGAAACTATGGATGTTTTTTGCATAAATCAATAGCATTTTGATCCTAGTTGTAGTGAGTATTAATGAAACTCTTCTCTTTTAATACTGGCCTGTGGCACAACTTTGTCTGTCATAGTAACACCCAAACCATGGGTCTGATCATGTGTGGTGAATTCCCAGTTATTTGCATCCTGATGGACCTAAAAGGCCAAATTTCTTATCAGTACATTAGCAGTTCTGTGCAAAGAGAGATCTGACCTATGTGTTACAGTGAGTTAAAATTAATGGGAAAGTGTTGCATTACTTAGACAACTTCTTTTACTTTGGAGACTTGCTGCTTCCCCAGGGAAGTTTACAAGGGTAGGGATGGCACCAGGTGCTTCTTCGAAACACCATGTCCTTGGCAACATTCTGGAATGTGTGCAAAAATGTTTTAGTGACTTCTAAACACTACCTAAAAATGTGAGCAACCAAGGAAAATCCATTCAACCTACATAATTCTAAAAACCTACAAAATATACACTAAAAATCCTTAGGTATCAATTCAGTCCACAAATGAGTACATGACATTTTCTCTTCTTGCTTGGGTAGCACAGAGACACCCAGAATGACATCTGTGCTGGTGAGTGTGCAAGGTATGTGACTGAGCTGTTCCTTTCACAGTTATATGAACTGCTACGACAGGGATAAAGAACTTTATGGAATTATATATTTGAAATACCTGTATGTGCCCACATGGAAAACAAAGAATGGACTGGGTAAACACGATGGGTGAATTTCAGTGAGCCAGAAGATGGGAAGAATGGGAACAGAAATGTATGTATAATGGTTCTTCTGTCTCTCAAAGGTGATGTGCTATGCACCAAGTGTTAGAAGGACAAGTCAGGTTCATACACAAGGCTGACTTCCATTGCTGAAAAAAAACACCCCAGATATCTGAAACTACAGGAAAATACACAGTGCTGATGGGTTCATTACTTAGTAGTACAGTGCCAGGTAGACCAAAAACACTTGCCTAGGCATAAAAATTGCAGAAATTCTCTCTGGTATTATGATAAATAATACAACCTGTGCACTGGCTATACATTTACGTGCTAGCATAACCCACTTGGCAGGTGATTGGAGACCAATATGCTCAAGGCGTTTAAATGACCTCATGTTCTCAAATTTTACATAAGAATTAATGACAAGAACCATGAGGCTGAGGAAAACATACTGTGTCTATTCATATTTTGTCATTTGATATATGAATGTTCTTTCTTGAGATTGACTGGCCTAGTTTCAAAGGCCTAGTGAAAGTGGAAAAGCATACACAGAAAATGACTTGACATTTTTGATCACATTGGAATTTTCAAAATTAACATGGAGTGTTATAAAAACAAACTGGTGCCATTATCTTAAAGGCACTGGATAGAACATGCACCATCCTGCTAAGTGCCTCTTTCATTGTAACTCCAACATCTTGTCAGAAACCATTTAGTCAAGTCAAATTGCTGAGTTGTGTTTGGTTGGATTCATCAAATAAATGGAGCTGTGGATGTAGTGTTTTCTTTTAGCAAGTGGATCTCATTCATTTAATTCTGTTAAAAGTCTGCAAAGAAACTCCAGGAAATTACACCATGGGGACAAAAGGTATTTTAACTGATGAGGCATAAAGACTGATAGTAAAATGACTGATAACACAATTGTTGAACGGTTGCAGCAAAGCCTGGTCTAGCAGTAATCAAAAACATTTGTCTTGATAAGCCTGAGAAGCAAACACAAGAAATGATGCTATTCCAGAATTTCTTAATAAGAGCTTAGCAAAGGAAAAGGAACCTACTTGTAACACAGTAGGTCTTGATATAGTATAGCTCATGTACTTGGGACTTTTTATTCTCCTGTTTCCTGGTAGCAGAAACTTATTTAGAAATAAGTTTGCATGTCTTGAGAGCTTAGGGGACAAGTGACATCACTGCTTGCAGAGCCTGCAAATTTGAGAAATTTAAGGCTTACAACTGAAAGATAACTTATTTTTCAAAGAGAAATTCAGTGTTAAAAATCAAAGAGCACTCTTGTTACATATTAAAGACTAAAGAATCAGCACAGAAAAATGAATGCTTTATATGATTATATCCATAATTCGTCAGTGTTTGGCTTTTAGTAAGTAATATAAACTCTTACCAGTCTACTAGAAATTAAAAAAGAAACAACTCAAAAACCATCAAACAAAACCCCCCAAAAGCAAAACCAAAGCACCTCCATCTCTGCAGACAAGAAAGCTTTCAAAAATGCATTTTAAGAATGTACTTTCCTGAGTGTCTCCATTTGCATCAGAAATACATAGATTGGGTTGGACTGAATCATAAAGCACCTTTTGTCATTTTTCTTTTTTGTTCAGTCATGGTTAAATGCAGCCATTCCAGGTCACACACTGTGACTTCTAAAAGAAAAAAATGAGTCTTTCAGTACACGTGCCTATTTAGGAAAATTAGGGTCCTTAGAGGAATAAACTTCTACTTTCTGAACTGATGACACATATTTGTTCATACTTCTCTGTCATGATCAGTTAACAGAGTACGTATTTTAAAAGATTTAAACAATGGTAAATATTTTTGCCAGGTCATAGTGTCTTTAATACATCTTCTGTCTTTCATACTTCATCAGAGCAATGAGAACTCAAAAACAAGACCCTGGGAGACATAATGAGAACAGAAAGAGCAAGTTCAAATCAACAAAACAACACATTTATGACTCATTCATGAATTTCTTAAATTTCATACTTTTTCAATCTGTGTTCATACTGAGGTACAGAGGCAGTAAATAGTCAGTCAAATACCCTGTCATCCATGGTGACTTCATGCCTGTTTCTTATCTCTGCAAATTGGAGGTTAAACATTTCAAACAAGGTATATGAAGCAATTTGTCTCTTCAAACCATTTCCATGCAAGGAGTTGTTGACTGTGTTCTGTTTTTTAGGACTCAGAAAATAATGATCACAGCACTAAGAATATAACTTAGCCTTTCAGGATATTTAATATGTAGGCAAAATTAGGAACTAAAAGTGCCTATATAGTTTTTATATCCTGACTTTGTGCCAGAGGAAGTAAAAGCTGGAATGTTTCACAATAAATGGGCAGAAATCCCAAATGCAGTGACATACCAAATGAAAATCCCACTGCAAGAAGAAAGGAAAAGAGTGAGAGAATTAAAAATGCCTGTTTTAGAGGAAAATGGGCCAGGCTGACAGTTCAATAGTATACTCTGTGAAAAGCCTGAACAACCTCTATTAGCACTGCTGATTAGACAAAGCTGGGTTTTTTTCCCTGAGTGCAGTGGGGGCAAAACCCCTACCACTTGCTGTGCAGGCTAAAAGCCTTTGATAAACCAGCAGACAAAACATTTACTGATAACATGAGGAAAAACCTCCAAAATCATCTATCCCCAAAGTCACTGATGATTTGAAGAGCATTTCTGTTTTTATAAACAGAATAAAAAGATGCAGATTTCTGAGTTTGTGGCTGAACGAAGAAAATTAACAGAGCGTTGCCAGCTTGGAGAGAGTTTAAATGATGCATGAAGAGCCTCAGTAGAGTATTGTATGCAGAAGGAAGTGATCCAAAAATATCTGTTTACTGGGGCCTTTTATACCCTAAAGTGGTCCCTAGAATTTGATATTTAAGTCAAGACAGCTTCTTGCCATAGTACACAGCTTCAACAACATCATGTGATCTGCTCAGCAAATTAACCAGAGGTCAAGCACTATATAAGCAGTATTTAAAGTGTCCATGCTTTACTTTGGACAGGCAGAAATTTTTAGAAATAAAGTTTTCTTATGGAATTTTCCTTAGACCACTTGTTCTTACAGTACTTTTGTATGTGAATTTCTCTACCTGATAGAATAAAACCCAGCCACTCAAATAAAAATAGCAAGAGGTTTCATTAACCAATTGTTCATTTTGCTTTAACCTATTTTTTTTTTTCGTGTTTATACTTACTAAGAGCCAGATCATTCTATCCAGGGATAAGCAATGGATTTGACAGCTGTGTCTCTGCAAGGCCTCAGCCAGCAAGACTTTTATCTGAACAAGTTAACTGTACCTCCTGTGTGCAGCAGAGCCAGAAACAGGTCCAAATGAAGTCATACCTTGGTTGGGCTTGATATACTTTAGAATGTTTCATTAGTACATTGGTAAAGAAAAGCAGCTTGATTTACTTCTCAGAGCATCTTCTAGTCATTAATTGCATCAGATGGGGGGGGAGGGTGGAGAGGAGGAATGAAAATACAAAGGAAGAGGAAGAGGAGGAGAAGTAATTGTATTTGAGAAGAACTAAAATAATCTTGAAAATCTTTTTCTATAGCAAGATTTGGTGCAAAGCTCAGTGCTCTAACAACATCTCCTTGAGGAATCTGGAAAGTCCCTGTTTTAATTTGTGTGGTTGGTCCTTGCCATGGAGCCGGCTGTCCCACTGGCAACCAGCTGCCAAAGGCACACATTGCACACTGACACCCTGGCTAGCACCACTTCTTGTCCCTGCTGCCAGCAGCTGCTTGGTTCCATTTATCCTGCACATTTGAGACCCAGAGGTCCCCAACCTATGGTGACACTACATCAGACGTTTCTTGTTTGTATTCATATTCCAAGAACTTTCTACATATGTTCACCTACCCTACCCACCCTTACCATCCTTAGGACTTGTTGACTTTCCTCTGGTTCACTCCAGCATCGAAGAGGGAAGTGCAACAGATGAATTCTTGGGCTCTATGTGCTCTGCTTCTGGTACCATCTGTGCTTTAGATGTCTGCCAGTGCCATGGCTTTACACAGAGTTACACAGAGAGGAAGGACATAAAAATAGGCCTAAAACTAACCACAGAGGAAGAATAATTCACCTCCTCAGTCCTTCCAGTAATACATTTACAGTAACACAGCGTAGCAGGGTTGCTTCTCCAGAGAAGATTGTCTCTCATACTGTTGTCTCTCTTGTATGCCTTTTCTCTGATATTTGCTATGACTAGAAAAAAGATGAAAGAGTCCAACATGGACTTGAAGGAACTCCACACTGTATAGACTGTGCACAGTATATCTAATTATATATACGTATGTATCTGCATTTCTATATAAAAATATATGCCCATACATATGGAATTATATGCAGAAAGAATACACGTATGTAGGTATTCTGTATTATATCTACACTCCATAAGTTCATTCCAGTAGGGCAATGTGAATAAGGATTGCTTAATGACACCTAACTTTTCTTCTGGGATTGATTCAAAGTACAATTCTTTTTGCATTATTACTTAACCTTCTCCCCATCATTTACTTTTACATTTAGTTTTCTGTTTAGTTCTGCATCTTATTATATTTTTTATAGATGCAGAAATGACAAGCTTTTAAGCTTTTCTTTCTTTTCTTTTTTTTTTTTTTTTTAACAGAATTTATTTGCCAGATTGGCTCTCTTCCACAAAGTCTAACAACTCCAATGCTCAGAGCTTGTTAGGACTGATTCTTTCCTAACGATATACATGCATTCAGGGGTGTGATTAATTCTCCTAGAAAAAAAAAATCTCTGCAGTTGATAGTTTTAAAAAATGTATAACACAGATAAATGTCACACAGCTGGCTATGAAAAGAGAAGGGTATTAATCACAATATTTAGATTAGATTATAGATGTAGTTGAACTTTTTTCTTCCTTGCTGCAACCATTCTTTTTAGAACAGTCACTGCTCTGCTATTCTAGCAGGGAGGAAAAGCTCTTTTAATTTATACATCTGAAAATTCTTGGCCATACTTTCAAGATCCATCTCATGAATTTGATAATCATGGCTCATTGAAGAATATAGGCTCAAATACAAGAATCATCCTTAGTTTAAGATTCAACAAACCTCTAGAAGAAGAAAAATTGGAGAGGTAAAAGACAGTAAACACGTTTGATGGAAGCAACTGTAATATGTTAATTAAAATCTCAGGCTGCCTTTGTGAAGCATGGAATTAGTGACCCTGAAGAGCATCACTGTGAAGTTGATCCTTAGTGTTTTGGCTCAAGCCTACCCCTACTCCCTTAGCAGACAAAGGTAATGCTTCTGATGTCTTCAAAGGAAGTCAGAACATCCCCCATTTCTGCTCTTGGCTCTCCATTTCTAACAGCCTGTCAGCTGAGAAGAAGGCCAACAGGGCTTTCTTTGTGTTGTGGTTTATCCTGGCAGGCAGCTGGACTCACAAACACACACACACACACACACACACACACACAGAGGCAGTGGGCAGAGGAGCAGAAAATAAGGAACACTCATGGGTTGAGATATAGGAAGTTGAATAGAATGGAAAATAATGATATAAAAAGATATACAAAATGAGGAGTGCACAATCAATTGCTCATCACCCACTTGACCAATGTGCAGCCAGTCCCCCAACCATGGGCTGCAGCTACCAGCCAATTCCCTCCAGCTTTATATGCCGAGCATGACATCATACAGTATGGAATATCCCTTTTTCCAGCTGGGGTCAGCTGTCCTGGCTGTGGCTGTGTCCCCTCCCAACTTCTTGTGCCCCCCAGCCCCCTCGCTGTCAGGACTGTATGAGAAGCTGAAAAACCCTTGACTTAGAGTAAGCCCTGCTCAGTACCATCGAAATGATCAGTGTGTTATCAACATTATTGTCATCCTAAATCCAAAACACAGCACTGTAATAGCTACTAGAAAGAAAATTAACAGCCAAAACCAGAACACTTTTCTAAATGGCTGGATTGTCATGAGTTCTTCCCAAAACAAGTACATGTTTACATTGAATCTGAGAATAGGCTTTCATAAGAGTCTTAGTGGCAGGGAATCACACCTTCAGCAGAGGTTTTGGTGATGGGCTTTCAGATTTTTTTTGTCTGAAAACACTGATTTGCTAAAATGGCCCTTGGCTTAAATGGTGTTTCAGATCAAACAGGAGATAGACTTACCATTGTAAGAACCTCATAACTAGAACACTTGACGTAGCAGAGATGCAGCAGTGCAGAAGCTACTATAGAACCTTACACACCAAGCTGTACACAGCCATTGCTGTCACCCAGCATATACTTCATTATTCACTCAAAGAAGAATAGGCCTTTTATTCTGAACACGGGAAACAGCAGATCCAGAGGAGGGTGAATGCCTAATTCACAGACACCTGTTTCTCTCTCTTTTGTATTTTCTCATAAAACTCTGAAGAGGTTCATTTCCTTAGAAAGCATAAAAGCAATCATGGATAATAAACATGAGAATTTTCTAAGACAGAACTCCCAGTTTAATTCTTAAAATCTCTTCTTCTATGCCATCACAGATGAGGGTAAAAAAAACCTTTTGGCCAAGCAAACTTTTCTCTGTGGAATTATGCCACTGAGGTAGAGCAGACCTGTCAACAAAAAGTTCTTCAGGGGATTTCATCAACCCTTAGCAAAGTCAGGGCATTTATATCACTGCTATCAGCTTGTTTAGCTGTTCAATTTATTTTGTGTTGTTTGAAGAAAGAATGATAAGAAATGCTTGGGGAACAACCACGTCTTTGGGCTGACTGCAGGTGTTGAAGATGCAGGTTTCTCCTGAAAGCCATCTTCAAAATTATACCAGGTGAGTTCTGACTGTAAACTGTTTTACTAGCACGGGCCAAGGGATGTCAGAGACCTGCAATTCCTTTTAACCAACTGTTTCTCTTTAGATTTCATCACATATTTATGTAAAACAGCCTCAGAAACACAACAGGTTGGTATAGAGAATGTCAGTTTAAACTCCCTAACTCTCAATCCAGTCACAGCATTATGTAATTTTCCAGTCTTCAGGATGGTTTTAGTTTGATCAAAGTTAGTTTTGGAGGGCTGCCTCTCATGATTTATTTTTTAAATATACATATCAGAGCAGGTAATTACCAGAAAAGGCAAATGAATACACTTAAAGACTTTTTATTCAACATGTAGCTTGGTTCTAGACCATAATTTCAACTTAAATGTAGCAAATTACTTTTTCCCCACTTCAAGCACCAATTTTTTTCCTGAAGATTTTTGTCAAATGATCCCTGCCTTACCAGTAAGCACATGCTATTTGCTCTCTGATACCTTTTTTAATGGCCATCCAATGGGGTCATATATCACCTTATTTGTTATATCTGCATCTGGTCAAGCTGTTCCTAAAAAAAATCATTTATTGAAAAAATTTAACCTTTTTTTTCCCCCAGTTCTACAAAATATTCATAAGAAGAATGTGACTTTTATTACTTCATTCCTTATTCATAAGTGTTTGTCAGATCACTTATGTGAACAAATTATTGCCTGTGGAATTTTCTCAAAACTTCCAATCATTCCTTGCCATCTGGACAACAAGGCTGGCTTCATTAGTCACACAGTCTTATTTATATCCTTTGATATGCAATAACCATCCTCTTGGAGATCGAAGTGGGGATGTCCAAGTTAAACGCAGAATTCATTACAGCCCAAGTTAACTCTCACTAGATCTGCAATGGACTCTCAGGAGCACACAGAGTAGCAAATATCTACTGAGGGCAAACCTGAATATACTGAGTCAGAGAAACTGCCTAGAATTCACTTAGAAATGTTCTAAAATTTCTTTCTTTATTTTTTACCTTCTGCACAAGAAAATACATACTTTTTCCTACATATATACAGTCTCTATGCTCAGTCCATTCCTGAACAGACCAGAAAGATAGATAATCATCTGCTGATAGTCTGGAATGCACCTGGTTTGCTTTATATGTCATATATACATATGTAGATGTGTTTGTGTACTGGCATGTATTGATAGGAGGGTACACTGGACCATGAATTTATTGTATTTCTCCTCTGATTTGTGTAGCAGCAGAGGCAGTAAGTCTCTAGCCAGGAATGCTCATAAAAATAAACAGATATATGTTACATATTTATAAATATACCTCTTGACACATTTCACACAGTGTTCATATGGAGACGCTGCTTCACACTTCCCTCTGTGGTCTGCATTTAAATTCTCTGGTCTCTTCTGTGACACCACTATTTATGAATCATTTGGGATAAGCACTGATGAGAGGGGAGGAAGCAGCAGCTCCCTCAGGTCTCCTGTCCATTCAGACCAGTCCTACTGGGGTTGCAGCCCGTGTCCTTGCTCCTTGCCTTTCCTTAGTCAACTCTGTCCCTGTTAACCTTCTGCTGCTTTATTGACTGTCCTCTTCATCATTCAGCTGGATTATTAAATACACATTCTTCTGGCTCAACTTGCCAAAGGTAATGTCACTTTACCTTGTTCTCTGGCTTAGGTTTTAAAGACTTCTCACTGCCTAATTCTCTCAGTATTATTAATAGACGATAATTTCTTGTTATATATCTTTTTCTATTAAACATTTTCATTTAGAATTCACACCTGGAGGTTTTCATTTACTTTTCTAATAGCTCATTAAAAAGTGAATATCATGGTGTAGGAAATGATTTGGGAACATAATTTGTCATGTGAGCGAGGTCTTGTTGCTAATTATCATGTGTTAATGCTTGAAGGGCCTGGCTGCTTTCTGAACAACCCAAATCAGTGGAGAGATGCCAAAGATTTCCCTCCCTGAGTTCATCCTCAGTTGCTGAGGTGTGAGCTGGGAGCTTGGAGATCCTGCACACTTGGTAAAAGAAAATTACCTCCAGGCATGAGAGTCAGGCTACAGAGTCAGGAACTACCTCTTGTTAGTTCTTCTGGAAAAGGACAAATAGTGGAAGTATTTAGTGAATAGTAGATAGTAGATAATGGCACTTAGGAAAACAGTGAAAGTCTGAATGTTGTACATGTGAATGAAAGAGTTCTAACCCAGAACTCGGCGTTTTTGTACTCATTTCTTGGGCTGCTGTGCTCTTCAGGCATTCCTGGTTTCCAAAAGAAGGGAGTATGCACTTTGATCTTTTTAAGCAAAGGACTAGGCTGTGCTTGAATTCAGTGGTAACCTTGGAGCACATCTCAGTGGTGTATCACACGCAGGTGAGCTTGGCAAGCACAGCCTGTGAGCCTCCTCTCAGGGATCAGCCAGGGCTCCTGCTTTGGAGCATTTGTCACACCCCACCAGCATCCATGTGGCCCTTTTCATTCTGTTCTACACATTGTGGATTTTTTTTCATATTGTACACCCTAAACCCCCAAATCCTCTACAATTTTTTATTTTGGATGTACTTGGTACATATATATTAGCAGTTTGTTAGTTTGAGAGAAGAATATTGTCTGAAAGATCATTTCAAATCAATAAATTTTGTTACTCAGGAACAAATGAAAACATGCTGAGAGCAGAGTTTAGTTGGGAAATAAGAGATGTCACTGGAACAGAGCAAGGCCTAAGAGGGGATAAGAAAAACAAGCCTAATACTGTAACAATGCAATAGATGGATTCTTGACCAGGAGCTTAACAACCAGTGGTCCAAATCCAATAAGTCTTATCCACAGGGTTAGCAGAAAACTACTGCCAGAGAAAAATAATTGACTCTGCCTGAGGGCAAAAGAAAAAAAACTTTATCACACACAGTTTCAACATCAGACCCCAGTGATTCTTCTGTCATAGTTGAGCTGAAGGCTTTGATGTATCATCCAATGCGGTAACCTCTGTCCTAATGAATTAATGATTATAAAACTTAAAATGGGAATACTGACACAAGTTATCAGGTTACCAGAAGAGTTAGGAGGAGCCTGATTAATACAATCTTGTAAACAGTCATGGACATTCGATATGTGTTCATGCCCTGTGTGGTCCTTCCCATCCTCTTTCGGAGGCTGCTGTTTCGTGTATAATCAGGTCACATCAGCACTCTTAAGGTAGTCCTGGGTAAAGACAGAGGGGAAATCTTACTGCACAATGTGTTTGTGAGTTTTCTTATGAAAAAGGGACTGGTGTAAAATGATATAAATGTGCAAATTGTTCTAGAACCTCCAGAAATTTTCAGTAGGCACACTTTAGTAACACTGAATTGCTTTAGTTTCTGATGTTAGAGGAATTAAAGAAAGATGTGGAGGTGAGGCTCACCTGTCTGAAAGGACTTGTTAGAAGTAAAGAGACAAATCTGTGACATCAAATGGCCTCTAAAGTCTGGCCTTTGACCTTGTCCCACACCAGTATTAAGACAGTCCTTGAGCTTCACGTGAAGCACAGAGCTGTGGTGAACATCCAAGAAAATTGAATGCATCTATATTAAATCAATTTATTTAATTAAAAAGCCTGTTAGGCTAACTTCAGCAGTGAGAAACAGTATTAAAGTGATTCCAGTACAGAAAAGATTAGCTATGAAAACAAAAACAAGAGCCTTAATATTTTCAGAAAACAGTAAAATGAATTAACCACTTCTGTATGTAATGAATAAATGAGAAAGTTAGACTGGGTTCTCATGCTGCCAGATGATCAAGAAGAAATCCTCTCCATCCCAAAAAGCATAAATTCTGCAGAAGGATGATTGAGTTATACTTGTTAATACAAGCCTGATGGTCTACAAAAGTACACCAGTCCCTACACAGGGGAAAAGATTATCCCTCCTTTGTCCCATCCATATTACACAAAAAACTGACAAAAATATGTATGTCCAGGGAAGCAGGAACATTAAAGCAAGTGATACTGTAGAAAACAACTCAGCTGTTTGTTTTGGAGTTTGGGGAGGTTTTGTTTTCGGGTTTTTTTTTCCTTAATCAAGTCTTGACTTTTTTTTCATAACATGGAACTTGGGAGTTACATTCAGTGGGACATTTTTGCTCGTTGTAGCTTTGAAAATATTTGTTAGCTCAATAATGTGACACTTTACATATTGCTGCAAGAGAAGTGCTAGAGGAGTGGCCTAGACATAACTTTTAACCTTTTTTTAAAAAAAATGTAATTCTCTGCTTTGTTTTATTTTCTAGTGGGGCATTAGAAAAACTCTAGTAAGCAATTTAATCGGTACATTGAACTAGAACTACATAAAATGTTTGCTGTATATTTTTAAGACAACCAGAAATTACATAAATAAAACTAACAAGGTGGACCATATGGAAACAGCCAATCAGGAGCCCTTCCTCATCCAGCTTTTATAAAACATTTCTGTGGTGTTAAAAATCCTTTCTCATTATGGAGAGGTCATCTGGATTAAGCAAAGCTGGATGACACAAATTCTCTTCAAGCTTGAAGGCTGAATTGATTATAGTGTATCAGTCTGGGAGAGATAATAGTCCTGATAATTGAATTCACTTCATTTCTTTAAAAAAAGAATAGATGGATACAGGAGTGAGGATATGTGATTTCACCCTAATTCAGTCCTCCAGTTAGAAAAAGTTGCTTGAGTCACACTGAAATGGCACCATTTTACAGCCAAACCACAGATCTACTGTGTAATTTCTCGTATCACATATGGGGTAAAAAACGTATATAGTCAGGTTGGGAAGTAGGTTTACTTGCTTTGTTTTAAGCTTGATTTTGTTTGATATTGGCGCATATTTATAAATAAGTATAATTAAGCAAATGCCAGTCATTTTGAGCAAGATGTTCCTCCTAACCTTCTAAGTCATAAAAGGTTCAAAGAATATATTTGGCAAGGGTACACAGACATAATCAGTTCTTTTCCAATAAATTCATTAGAAATTCTTATTCTTTAAAGATACTAAGAGGAAAATAATCAATTGCAGACCACATCTGCAATTTCATCAAAACCACTATTTCATGGACTGAACGAATGAACTTGACCATACAAAGCATATCTGGGGAACTTGCCACTAAAAAACCTATATTAAGTTTAAGGCTGAAGGAAATTTAAATGACTGAGCTCCAAATGTCTACATAAGAGGGTCTGCAGAAACTGCTGACAGCCCCCTATCTCAGTGATGCTGCCAGGTGTTGTCATAATTAGTTCTTTGGAAGCACAGAACTGTTCGTTTCTGCAAGCAGAGTAAAACCTTGTGTGCAGGCCAGGTCTGTTAATTTGAGACTGAGCATTATTTCAGCGCTCGGGGTACTTAACAAGAAGAACCTTTTTGGTAGAGGTCTTTGGTGCTGAATAAACATCCTCAGGTCTAGACTTTGGGTTACCTTCGTCAGCAGAAACTGGCAGAGATTAGAAAGATCTGAGCATTTTCAGCTCATTTACGAAGTCGTTTAATAAATAAACCTGTGCACAGATATTTAAACTAGTAAACTGCTGAGGAAAAATGGTTTCTCACTCAGCATTTCAGCTGACAGTGTGCTAGAGTTAGTTTCCCTTTTAAAAGTCAGTGAGAAATGCACATAGCAGAAAAAAAAAGCTGAACACTGGGCAGGATAACACTGGGAAAAAAGGAAAGAACACCAGGTATCTTCTAATATGGAGATTCAGTAATATTTTGTAAGAAAATATAATTCAGTCAATATTAAAAAAAAACAAACAGACTACAGCTTTTCCATCACAGCAAGAAAATATTATATAGAAAATATTATATATATATTATATATATAAGATTATATTCTTATCATGCCTCTACTAGTCTTTCTTTGCAAGTTGGACCTTAATTTACCTATTAATGAAATACATATGCAAATATTTTTACACCTTGGGGTGTACTAGGAGACTGAATGAGTGCTATTCATCACTAGCCACAAATTAGAGGATGCATCCTCTTTTTTAGTCTTACTGAGAAATAAAAAGGTTTAAATGTAACTGCAATGTGATTGAAGAAGGACAATAGGGCTGGTAGAGTTAAATTATTCCAGAAAAATTAATAATTACAAGGTAGTTTTGTACTTGGGGCAAAAATTTCTGTTTCCTACAGCAGAGACACTGTTCTTAAATTAGCAGTTGTCTGCCAATGTGTCCCAGAGCAAATCATGGGAAAGATCCTCTTAAAAAAATAATCCATAGTGAAGAGCTTAGATATATAGATATAGATATTGGGAGGGGAAAAAAAAGTTAAATTTGATGATTAGTCAATAGCTGCAGCTATGAAACTCTGCATCTCATTTTAATGGTTGTACATCAGCCTCCACAAATGACATTATTAACTGTATATCATCGCTGTAAAAGCATCCTCTCTGTCTCACTAAAAATGGTTTCCTCTAAACTATAAGCACCAGCCAGCCTCAAGGACCTTTTGTGTCCAACACTTACAAAATCTAAACAAGGTTGGAATGTAACATGGAGCAGAGCTAGTTAAGAGTTTAAATTCTTGTAGCTGGAAATGCTGAAGACATCTCAGCTCTGAAATCATGGTCATCATTGCCCTCAAATATCTCAGCAGTTCCTTGAGAGCAGTTCATACCTTCTGAGAGGCAACTGGAAAAGCAGCACTGAACATCTATGTCAAAAATTCATTGCTGACACCACCAAATTAGGGCTCTTGCTCACTGTGAGTGGTCTGATAGTAACAAATACAAATTTACATTTGGCACCCATTGCCCTCAGTGCTAATGTGGAAGAGAAGGTGAAACACAAACTGGGAAGCTGTCAGTAATAAATTTACAACCTTAACAGAAAAAGAAATGTGAAAATGAAACTAATAGTTATCCAGCTCTTGCAGTCTGGAGAGAGCCATACCAATGTTGAAATAGCATCTTTCTACCTCCCTGCAGATTCAATAGCTAAAACTCAAAAAATTAACAGATTTCTTAATGGAGGGACGGGAAACTGTGACCCACAGGCTGTCTCTGATCATGGGACTGTCGTGCTGTGAAGTTCCATCTCACCTTTCTCAGTGCACCTGCAACCATTTAGCCTATTTACTTCTCTCTTGGTTGGTTCTCCTGAGTGCAGGCTGTGAGTCAGTCCTGCCTTCTCATTAAGTCCACTATCTACAGCGGCAGCCAAAGACCTTCCCTCGGTCCCTCAACTGTGAGACTTCAGAAATCACACCCCAGCAACAAAAGAACCAACAAGAAGCTAGGTGTGCTGCTCAGTTTTCTGGATTTCTGCAGCGGAAAGAGCACCTGTTGTCTTCTAAAGGTATTTTTGTACAATTATTTTACAGGTTCCTGGTTTTTGAGTTCAGTACTGCTGCTTCATGAATTAGTCCCTTTGTAGTTTCTAGCTTTTGTAGGATGATGTTGAAAAAAATACGGAGATGCCTTACATCCTAAGAAATGGGCTTTTTTTGTCCTTGTTGAGTTGTTTCATATTTCTAATTGTGAATCAGAAAGGTTGCCTGGTGTGACTTGTGCACCCTGGAGTCTAGCCTAGATCCAGCCTGACTGTCGGGTAAGGGAACTGCAACACAGAGCAACTTTTTGGTTATTTTGGAATTTCCTGGCTGTCTCGCAAAATCATCCCTCTAATAGTAACTCCCAAACTGCCTCCCTGGCGATGCTTCCTTTCTTTCTTCTGTGACTGTCCCACCCCTCTCAGGGTCAATGGTGAGAAGTAAATTTGCCCTGCAGCACCGTGCATTTACAGAGTAGAGGGTGTGCGACAAGAGCTCTCTGTGTGGGCTCCATGCTCGCCAACACCTGGGGAAGGGGGAGATCATGGAAAGACTCTCGTGATTGTGTTTCGCTCAGCTTTGAAGGTGAAATTGGGGTACAAACCTGGGAGGTAGAGGGGGGATAAAATCCTCAAAGGCTATCAGCAGGCAGTAAAATTGGTACAATTCCCATGTCTGCTCCTTTCTGGTGGAATGACATGCTTTACCCTATGGTTGCACATATGAATGAAATCCATGTCTGCTACTTGAATCTGTTGATATTTGCTTCACTTTTTTCCCATACTCTTGTCTGCATATAAATCACTCAGGTGATGCAGCTGACAGATCCTGAGGCTAAATTTAATAGTGAAAGCATGTGTTTTCTTAAGCTAATTATCTCTGCCACCCTTGAAATTCAGATTAAATTTCTGCTTCTGAAGAAAAATATGTTTTAAACTACACATTTTTGAGTTTGTTGTAGTCTTTCAGTTCTGTTTCTGCTTTTGCACATAGCTACATATCTTCTAAATAAAGCATCTTTTTGTGAGGTAAAAGTGAGGGTGATGGTGGTTATAGCTAGTCAAATAGCAGGACTGTAGCTGGAGATTCATGCTATATGCAAGTGTGTAGAGAGGCACTGAGAGAATCTTGTAAACAAAGCTGCCCATATGTTGCATCTTGAACACTCGAACAAGGAAGTTGATTATTTTTTTCCCCTCTCTTTGTCTGACAACACTCACAAGAGTTCATGATTTTTCACTGATAAAGCTCCTGCAACTTTTTCTTTTATTTTTGTGAAAATACAGAATAAAGGCACATCCAAGACAGCATTTCACAGAATAGATGAGCTCCCAGCGGGCTTAGTTTCTTAGGGTTGGCAGATGATAAAGGAAGAAGCTTGTTTGATGAAAGAATTTGGCGAATCTGAATGAATAATGACAACTAGTATGTATAGAAATAGGAATGTTTTTCTCTGGCTTTTGACCATGGATGAATATCTTAAAGCTTGTCATCAAGATAAGTAGTTTGAAACCATATTAATGATTAAAGTGAAAGGAGACTGTGGGAGGCAGAAGAGGAAGAAAAAGGGAATTCATACAGTGCTGTGGGTGGCTTTTTTCTTTTTGAGAGCTTCATAAAACATAAAGGTGATAAATACAGGGTAAGGACAGAGAAGTTGAAAGATTCTGCTAGAAAGAAGAAAACTTGGTTTGGCATTTACAGAACATCCACAGAGCTGGGCTGGAGAGTAGGAGTGTGCAGCACATCTGAATTGCAAGAGCAACAATCTACCTTAATTTGAGCCTATAGCCATGTAAAATTGTACCAAGAATTAGGCTTCAAATATTGAATAAATGGAGCCATAACAGAAAGAAAACTGGTATGAAGAAGCAGATAGTGAAGACAGCTAAGAATGGGAGCTGTAAACTAGTAAGAAAGAGTAGTGGAGGCAGATAATTTTCAAGTTGGGAAGAGAGAAATAAAAAAGGGCAAGTTCTATGAAATACAGTTTTCCATCATTGATTTCTTTCACAGGTTGAATCAGAAAGTGGGAGGTATTTTCCTTCTTTACACCTCTTGGCATTAATAGAATCCCAGTAAGCAACTCTGCTTCTTCACTAGTCTCACAAGGAAGAGAATCAAGCCTAACATAAGTAATCTATTTGATTTTCATATCTCTTGTTTTCCTAGTAGACTTTCTTTGTGGACTTGAACAAAAAAGAGACAAATAAAGTCTACTGATGTCAGGATTGTGTTGGAAGAAATAGGAAACAATGGTTTTGAGCAATTTTTATGTTTAATTTTGTAGAAAGCAACATTGTATTTGACTTATTGTGATGCTGTCTTTTTTTAATGCTAATTGTGTGTGTTTTGGCTAATTTACTGGTTTTTCCCCTCTTCCATGTTCAGGCTTTTCTGGACATTGCTCCCTGAGTTCTCTGCTTTCTTATCTAATGAAGCTCTACCAGCTTGCATTGGTGGTTAAACAGAGTATCAGAAGCTAGATAGCATCTTTAACCTTATTTTCTATTCTGAAGTGTAATTTTAACAATTAACCTTTTTGTGCAATGAAAAGAAAGTAATGCAGCAGAAGTGACATTAAGAGGAAAAACTATGCTGTTATTAAAACTGCTATCAAGATAAATTAGTATCTTCACAGATAACAGCTTTCGTCTTTTGTGCCTCCTCATGTTAGAGTGAACTCTCACCACCCCCATATGTCAGAAATCTTTTCATTAACTCTTTTGGGGAGTATCAGTAAGCATGTTGGAGCTTTTACTTGCTTTAGCAACATGGTACAGATGATTATCTGTATGCAGTTAAACTAAGCATATGCTGGTGTGAAAACCATAAGAAGTAGTTTTTAAATGATCTCTTATGTATGTGTTCAAAGCAAAACCATTAAGTCCTGCTCTGATAAGGTCAGAATCTAGCTAATCTTAAAAAAGAAAAACAAAGCTGTGTTTTTCGATCTAAAGTGGTTTATTGAAGGCACTGTTCATGGAGATGAAGGGAGCATGTTAGACAAAGTATCATACCTGTGTCAAACCTGTCAAACAATATTCCAAGTAAGTGAATGTCCCTGCAGGCTCCCCTGCCCTGGAGGGTGGTGTGCTTGGACAAAGAGCCCAGGCAAAGTGTCCTGTGCATTGCTTTCCTGTCCTCCTGCTGGGTGTGTGAGTGGTCAAAATAACACAGCCATGAGCTTTTTAACTTCTTAAGGAAAGTGCTGGTGTACCAAAACCAACACTATAATGAAAATCAAAGATACTTTTATCTCTAGACTGCTGATCAAGATGAGGAGCTGTGCCTTAGGGAAGTCTCTGAGAGAAATGGAGGGGGAATAGCAGTTCCACTTGCCTTGGCCTCTAAATAAATAGCAAGAGTGGTTTCTGAACAGAAGCTTTGTGTGAGCCACTGCTGTCCTAAATGACCTTGTGCAGGTAAGGGGCTCTGCTTCATCCTGGCCTGCCCTACCACTTCTGCTTTAGCAAATTCTGCTGTGGTCCCCTGCTTGGAGGGGAATTGCTGGCTGAAGGCACTACGACGTGCTTGTAGCAATTCCTGATGGTACCAACTGTTCAAAGGGATTGAAAGAAACAGCAAGCAAACAGTGTATAAAGCTGTTCTGAGAATAACTCCTGAAGATGAGGGTGATGGGAGCTTTAATCTCGGCAGTCCTTCAGGGGTGGGACTCAGTCCCCTAGTGTTGCAAAATACCAACTCAGTGGTTAACCCTTTCATCAGCCTGACAATGCCCGATTTGTATGTAAAAGGCCTATGAGGAAGGTTTGCTGACTGTATGTGGGAGCAAAATCTTAAACCTGGTGAAAAATAACATGTTACACAAACAGTCATTACATGAGTTTAGAGATGCCACTGGATTTGAGGCCTGGAGGGACTATGAATGTCAGCTACTCAGGCTTTCTGCTTATACACCAGAGAAATTTCACCTAGCAATTCCTGTGTGAGGCCCATCACTTCTAATTAAGCTGGAATGCAATCTTTAGATGGTTAAATGGATTCAAAACTTAATGTGATGAATAATACAGATCATCACTTGTTAAATTTAATGGAGAAGATAATTTACCTGCGTAAGAAATGCAGCATACATTTGTTTAAATTTGGCACATGATCCTTCAGCCTTCAACTATCTGAAGCAGTGATACAGCAGCTCATTTGCCTGAACATTTCTAGTTTAATATGACAACTACTCCTGCACATGTACGTATTTACAGTGCTATGCATCATTTGGGTTCAATGCCTATGTGGGCTCTACCAGCTCTGCCTAAGAACCATATCCTTTGAGTGTGATCACTTTTTGTTCATGGAAGCGACACCACACTCAGCATTAACCAAACCTGCCCAGGCCTGTTTGAAGGTAATGTCATCTGCTGCTGGAGTCAGTAAACCAGAGCTTTCAACAGAGCCTCCTGTGCTCGCAGCTTAACCAGACATCTCTGTGGGTGCTTCCAGGTGCATCAGACAGTTTGCTGACTTTGCCTTCCTGTGTAGGCTGCCTTTCAGCATGATGAAGTTTGGCTCTATTTACTGAGGTTGTACCTGATCCATTATCATCACAGTTATGAGTATTGGCAATCATATTATTTGACATGCCTCCAAGCAACTACTTAACTACTCCTTGATTTTTATACTTTTTTTTCAGTCTTCAAAACTTGTCTTGGCTTACCCTGAACAACAAAATCACAACAGTTAGCAAATTGTTATGCAAGTGGAGGTATGGAAATGATAGACCGTCATATCTGATATTGCTTTCTGAGAGGTGATTCTGTGTGGCACAACTGTGTGAAGTGGACATTTTCAGTAAAGTAATTACGCATTTGGATTTTAGGAGCATAGTGGGTATTGAAACCCCTAGCTAAAGCCTGCTGATGTCTCCGTGTGTAACGGCCAAGATCTTACATTAAACAAATACTTTTGATAGTCAAAAGTGTTTTTATTGAGGACTGCCCAATGTTCCTGTGTTGGAAGGTGAGTTTAAACTCTCCCAGACTTTATGCAGCAGCTTTTTAACTCTCTTGGTCATTATAACTTAACTGAAGGGTCAGTGCAGTTTGGTTTGCTATGTAATTCTGCACATTCAGCTTCATCCAACAAAGCTTTTTAGCTTATAGTCAGAGGCAATTGACACCTGTAAAGTTATGAAAAATATTAAATCCAAAATACATTTTTGGCTCAAAGGGACTGAAAAATCATGGTCAACTAAACAATGAAAGAGTTTATTATAACAAGACTTGAAGCCACTTAAAAATGGATCTTCAAGTGAGCTCCAGAGTGTCAAGCATGCTAGTTCTAGGTGTAAAAAGGAAGTATGAAGCCTTCAGAAGGGGGCAGGTTCTATTGATTCAAAATATTAGTGGCTTATCCTCATCTCTACAAAAATCTTGAGTTTCAGGGGGCTGATAAATGTTTTGTTCTTTATTGTGGCATTTTCTGTCTTTAAAATATCTAAAGATTTTCTCACAGTAATGGAATTGCTGTCCCATTACAGCAGTTCTGTGGTTGCAAATCATGTTCCCACAACAGCCAGCTTTGTAAGCCAGCTGTATGTTTTACTCTGCACCACAGATCTTGTCAAAGCTCAACTTATAGGACATGTTTGTGGTTCAAATTTCCCTCATGCAAGTAAGGATATTGCATCTGGAAACTATTTATTGTAGGGAAGAAGTAATATTTGCTAAGTTTTCTGAAAACTGCAGAAAGGTATATGATAATGCATTTGATAGCTTTATGAACTCTATGCTATTTTTTCAAAAGTTTTATGTAATGATAGAAGTGGCACTGATTCGTTCTGCACAGATAAATAAATGTCATGCATTCTGAAACCTGTTGATAAGAATCTGACAAAATATGTGAAGCTTGGAGAAACCAATTATATGCATATATGCCACATTTATATCTAAACAGTTGCATTATATTTCTAACATCTAAATTAATTGTATTTATTGAACAAGATTAACTTTTTCAGTGGAAGGATTCCATGCTATGTTTTTTTCTTACTCTGATTTGTTTTTGTCTAGCAGGATAGGGGTTACTGGTGTTACTGCTGTGTTTGTTAATTTAATAGAAGTTGGAAGCGTACTCAGGCAACAATATGCAAGAACCAGTCAGATTGTAATAAACACATAGCTGTGTTAGACATACATGGGAGAAAACGTGCAAAAAACAATGCAGTGGGTGTATCTCTCACAGACTGCTGAGTTTTTTGTTACAGCAGTTTCAAAAAATCCATGGCAGAGAGAATGAAAAGAGGTGAACAAGAAAACAACATCAGTGATGATGAGCACGTGTGGGAGCATGTTAGAGCCAGGCTGGAAGGTGTTTTTTAATGTGGAAGATGCAGCTGTTTTTAGGGATGAACTTTCATTCCTATAAAAGACAGAGCTGTATGGAGATTTAGAAAGGGCCAGTCTGCACTTACTGTGTGAACCCTCTGTGTGTACAACCAGTTAGTGTTAAAGGACACATAGAAGTGGCTTTGGGAAAGCACAGCATGTCATAAGATATTTAGTCATGAGCTTTGACTGGTCCCAGGCACCCTGCCCTTGCCTGTGTCAGCTCCTGTGAGCTGTGCTCTCTGTGCTGCTGCAGGCAGGAGCAGTGTGTGCCCTTCTTGCAGCACGGGGGATGCTGCCTCACTTAGCATGCTCAACATATGGATCTGCTTTGCAGCCACAACTTGCCCTGGTGCGAAGCAGCTGAACTCTGCCACTGTTATCCTGGCAACTTGTAGCAGCTCTAACTAGTACTTAGGTGGGGAGGACAGGTGAAAAATACCACGGTAGAGAAGTCATGAAGACCTCAGTAGGGATATGTTTTCCCCATTTCTTGGTTTGGGACATTTATTCATAAAAATCTGTATCAATAGGAGTATTTGAGAGCAGACCACTTGATGTTGACAAACACAATCCTCCAGAGTGTGTGGTGATGAGGCACAGCAATACTTGGCAGTGCTCTTTCCTCCTAAGCTCTTGATTCACACAGGGGAGCTTGTGCTCTTTGTGAACTCAAGTCTGGCATCTTCCTAAGAGGGAAAGAACACTGTTGGTGTATGGTGAGAATGGGAGACAGATATCTGATTGCTTAGTATCTAATATAATTTCTAATGGATAGGAAAAAAACTTTGTTCATTTTCATAATCTTAATGATTGAATGTGAAGATATTTTTAGTCTGTGAATAGAATATTTTTCAGCATCACCTACTTCAGTGTATTTTAGTCTTTGGAGTACTGAAAAAATGCATCTAGTGGAAAGTGCTTAATGGAGAATCAGTCTTATTTCTTTTTTCTTCTGTAAAAGAGGAGTCTGTCTCCTGTCACTATCTGTGAGTGACTTGATTGAGCTATTTACTGCTTTGATATACAATCTTGTATTGATCCAATGCTGGCACAGAGGGGATTATTATAGTGGCATGGATGACCTAGGCATAAAAATCCTGTGTCATTGTCAAAGTCCCTTGCTGACTGAGTGGCAAATACGAGCTTTGCTACCAGAACTGATCATTACCTATTTGCCCTGACACTGCTGTACAATGTGAAACTTTTGCAATGGCCGTTATACCGAACTCTGCCTCTGATGGCAGTGGAAATAGCTTTCTCTAAGACTGCTGCCTCTGAGTTACAACTACAAGTGCACCTTGCCCTTTCTCCTTACAGCCTTGGCAGGTTGAGCAGCAGTGAGTGGTGGTTTACACCCTTTGCTGTGATGCATTGGCCCAGTAACTGATGCCATCGTACATTGTCGGGGGCTGCCGCTGCCTGAGTTGCACAAGGTTCTTCTGCCTGCTGGGCCCCCCAGGTTTGTTAGCTCTTGCTGAGTAAGTTTGGGAGCACACCCTATGAATTGCTGCTGCTGAGAGCCCTCTTTGTAGTTTTTCAGTGTTTAAAGTCCACGATGATAAATGAAGGCTGCTAGAAGAGAATGACTATAAGGAAACTGATGCAAAAAGGGCCACCAGTAAAATTAATCCCGTGATGGGTTACATCAGTATAATTCACAATGAACTCTCTCGCGTTTGTCTTAGTTTATTCTGTGCTTCCATGGGTGGAGAAAAAAAACCCAAACAACTCTTATTTTAAACTGTCAGGTGTCTAATTTCAGTGAAAAGGGGAAAACTTTTCTCCATGCTGCCTCAGAGCAAGTGTGTGTGTGAGTGACAGCCCTGTGCCATACACCAAGTTGCTGCTGGCTTGAAAAGTTGTGTAACAACAAATGAGCACAGGATCAAATCCAGAGCAAAGAAGAACCTGTCACAAATTGATGTTGTCACTTCAGACAAATAACCAGGAGGTCTGTTCCTTTTTACATAGCATGTCACACCAGCAAAATCTCATTGTGTTGTATTCAGGTAGGATGTATTTCAGTGTGATAGATGTATTTCAGTTGCTGGTTCTAAACAGCTCTGGAAAGATGCCCAGATTCTCAAAATGTTTAGAGTTTTAACTCAGATTTAACCTGGAGACTTCTTGTAAGTTTAAGGGTGGAAAACAAAAGGTGAAGGCATAAAGCAGCTTTGCATTATCTCTGGTTTCAATGTTTGGAGAATGTTAGAAGGTAAAAAAAAATAGAAAATATTGGCTAAAGAGCAAACAACAGGGAACAAAATCCCCTTTCAAACATCCCCACTATGTTATTTTAACTGTAATAAAAGATGAGAAAATAAAACAAAACTAGTGGATTTCTAGAATTTTTTTCTTTTGGTGGGGTTTGTTTGGTTTTTGGGGTTTTATTACATATTAGTACTTGGTTTGTACCCAACTGGAAGTCAAGGGGGACCAGCTTCCCATGAATCCATCAGCAGTGTGTCAGTATCCTCTCATGGTAAAGCCTTTAGATTTTTCTGGGTAAATATAAATGTGATTCTTTTATCAAAGTAGGTAATGTGTGTGTCATCCATACAAATAGCACAAATGCATCTTTGCTAAGCAACACTTAACAAGTTTTCTGTGTCATCCTCCTTTTATTTAGTGCCTCTTACATTTGTTTTTCTTTCATCTCTGAAAGCACAGATCATTATATGCTATTTCTTAGATGTTGATGAGAGAGCATCACTGTCGCTTGAATCTTATAATCAGTGAAATACTTTGCTATCTAGAGACATCCACGTTTTTCGTATTGCTGTTCCTCTCCTGAATTTTTGCGGGATTTCTTGAGAAAGGTGACTTGTAATGTTTCTGATAGTGTTAAACTGACAAATTCAGCTGAAAAAAATGTCTATAATTTTATCTACTGAAGAAGTGTGAAGTTTTTAGAAGAGCAGAAAAACCTGCTAATCAGGCCATGAAAGTGTCTCTTGTAAATGGGGTATAACTTCTAATGTGCATATATGAGGGAAATTTATTTCTTAGCCTCCTCTATTGCACTTTCTCTCCTCTACTTTGTCTTACTTAAGCAAGGAAAAGACGTATAATGGTCAAAAGGTTAAAGCACTGAAAAAAAAGTTGGCTTTTCTGATTGTAACTTGGAATTTTGTAAGTTAATGTGATTCAATAGAAATTTTAAAGGCTTTGTTCTGAAATCAAGCTTAAACTATTTAACCAATCTACTGGTGTGTATACATATGATATAATGCTATTGTATTTACCATTCATTCAGATAAAAAAGAAAAAATTATGTATTGCTTTGGAATCTTCAGTGTTGTTTGTTCTGTAGAGACAGTAAGAGTAGTCTGTTGACATGCAAGACATGCTGAAGTTTAATGTCACTATAATCAGTAACTCCAGAAAAGCACAGTAAAATGTCAAAAATATGTATGTTATTAGTATAGTATATTTTGAAAATATTATATAGTAAAATACTTTGCTCTTCAGTCACTTAGGACTTCAGGCGTCTCTTGGAAAACAGCTTTTCACAAAATTAAATTATTCCTACAAAGCAAGGTTTGACAAATATCTTCGCTTCTTTGTGAAAGACTCTGGAATAAATGTTTAGTTCTATCATTAGTTTTAAATTAATTTGTCTCTATCACTGACTTGCAGATGTGCTATCTAATGATGTGACAGGTTTCCAAGAAAGTTTGAAAGATTATGTCTGATAATATGGCAGCTTTTTAGATTAGAGAGCTGCCAGAAAATAGTTTCATTTTTGGTGACATGTAAATACTTTTCATTGTTATATTTTAGTTTAAATTACATTAAAAATTAAGGAAATATATGCTTTTCCAGTCCAGGTCACTTACTACCCTTCTTAACCTTTTAATGGTCAATAGATAATTAGAAGTAGAATTTATCTTTCAACATGAAGCAAGTTGGTGTTATACTGAAGTATTTTGAAACTTGTCAGAGACTGGAGGGTGCCCAAAGCCGCATGGCTGCTGTGCCCAGTACCTCCTCTGGTTGTAAACCAGAAAGATGGCACTGGCTTTCGTTCCAGAGACAGAAGTCTCAGCTCTCACTGATGTTTCCTTTGTCCATGTCTGCTCCTACTTCCCCCTGTAGGAAGGCAAGATTTGCCAGCTTAACAAAGCAACCCACACTTCATGGCCTTCTTTACCCCTCTGATAGCACACATCCTGCCCTGATACCTCTGTACTTTGAAAGAGCTGTGAATATTCTATTTCAACTAGAAGATATATTAACATAAGCCTAACACTGAGATCTGCCACTAATCCTGTTCTTTAAATTCTGCACTACAGTTATATTTGTCCTCTGCCAGGGGACCACCTATTGCTCTGTGTCAGTAGGAAAGCTGGGGAATTTATTCAGCTGCCAAAGAAAAAGGTATCTTTGTGCTTCCTTTGATCAACCAACTGTTCCTTTTAACTCTTGTGCTCTGGTGACATCCCTTACTTTACTTATCCAAATTGCTACAATTATGTACAGGAGAGGACAGAATCCAAGGAATCCACTTTTCCAGTACTTGTAATAAGTATGCTGATTCCTACTGTCTTGTTTTGAGGATCTCTTGTGGCTTGGGGGATTTTTTCTGTTTCTTTTTCAGAGTTGGAAACCCTGCTTATGATTCAAATTCCTGGTATATCTGAGAGAATATGGATACGAAACCCTATCACCAATTTATATGCTACTGTATAATAATTTCTTTTGACATTGTGGCATTCTGCATTACCTGCTATTAGATATTAATTCACAATGAAGGAAGGTGGCCTGGAAAGATGAAAATAAGGAAATTTGTTACAAACATACTAGTAAATTTAACAAAACACAATTTACTGAAGCAGAGCCCATGTCTCCTTGTAAAGCGTGTGACAATAATAAGGATTAATTTCCTCAAGAATTTTGCATTCATGGCTTTTTGGAGAGAAAATAATTAATGGGATGCTAATAATTTGTAATGTTACCTAAAATAAGCTATTACCTTATCACTGCAAAACCTATTTTTTTCTTTACACACATTAAACCCTTTTTCAATGTGAAGAATTACACTTCCAATAAATGCTTATCTAAACCCTTTCAAAGGATGAAGGTAATGTTCAGGAAGCAGGAAGACAGTTCAAACAAAAGCAAGCTTTAATCTGTTTTGCTTATGTCATCTGATAAGCTGGCTGAGCAGCATGGCAGTGGGTGGCTGGAATGATTCAAACTGTTAGTGTATTGCACCACCAGGTCCCTTTGTGCGCAAAGTAATTCACTCACAACTGCTTTGCAGTTTTAAAATTCCAGACAGTTCCTCGTCACCCCTCCATCATGGTAAGATGGAAAAAAATAACCCAACCTTCCTGTTGAACAGGGAGCTTGAATGTGGGCTTATATTCTAAAAAACTTTGTCACTGCATAAATATGTTTGCCATATTAACTTGTCCTAGGCTTGTCATTCAAAGGGTTATGTCTTTCCTCTCATGTGGACACCCCTGTGATCAGAATAAAGTCTTCCTGCCCCAGCAGCCAAGTTAATCCTGTGGACCGAGCTTCAAATGAAGCTGTAACAGGGAGTTTATGGTATCATGGGAAGTTGGAAAAATAATTGCCATCACTAGCTCTGCTTCAAAGAAAGACATAACGTGTGGCTGAACAGCTCAAGTCCAATAAAATATTTAAGAGTATAATCTATTTAAAGTGCAGCATGCCATGTTCTTCCCTGGGTGCGAATGTCTGGGACAGCTCTCCAGCTGGTGGGAGCTGGCGTTGTTTTACTTGCTTAGGCAGGGATGTGCAGATTTACTGCAGCTGAGGATGAAAACAGCTTTGCAATTGGAGTCTACTTTTTTCACGTACAGGAAGAATTTATTCTAATCCCAAGTTATGAGTGAAAGTTAAGTCTGTGGGAAGATATTTCTTTTCTCTTTTTGACAAGGTTTCCTGCCTCTTTAAAGATGAGTAGGTTAAAATGCTTTTCGGGTTTTTATTTCTGTAAATTAAGAGTGTTTTTCAAGAAAGTAGTTTGAGTACCTAATACTGCCTAAGCAGAGTTCATGCCATTATCAGTTAGCAGATACCTTAGTCTTGGTACACTCTGTTTTGGCCCATTCTCTTTCCATGTTGTCATTGTCTGACTCCCTTTTTCGCTTTAGCAGTATTTTCCTGTGTAATTCAGCATTTAACTCAGATATATTTAAAGCACCATAGCTTTGCTTGGTGCTTTAATGTTGGTGTGTTTGCATTACCTGTCTGATTTTGATCATCAGCAGGCCAAAGGGCTCAGTGTCTGTCTCTGCAGCTGCAGCACCCTGGTTACATTCATGCAACCCGACCAAATGGGGAGGGAGTGTTTGGAGGGGCTCTCCAACATGAAACCTGGCCCAGTTATCTCCAGGCAGAAAGTTTCTTAGCTGAGTGCAATGACCAGGGTAAGATTAATTAAATGCCCTGGTTCTGCTTTTAAAAGGAGGGCAGCAGAAACCAGTTCATTTTACATCCTATGTACAGCTCAAAATTAATCACTTAGAGATGCAACAAAGAGAGTGGAGTGGGAAAGGTTATCATGTCCCTGCAGGTAGGTGGAAGATGACTTGGTGTGTGATGCTGCTGCAGTCACTAGACCCCCTGCAGTAAATTGATTGTCTGTTGGATGCTTGCTGGCTTCCACCTTGTCACCTTTCTTAGGTTTTCATCTGCTGTATTGTCAATGGTAGCCTCCTTCCATGGCTTACTGGGAGCAGGAAAGCTAATAACTTTCTCAACCAAAATATCTTTGCCATCTTACTGAGAATCCCTTTCATCTCACTTATCAGTAAGAGAAGCCATCAGTTGTCTTTTGAAATGCTCAAACCTACTATATTTGTACACAGCTGCCATTTATTGATAAATAACTAAATTGTAAATAACACTTTAAGCACTATTCTCCCTTCACTTTTATTACTTCTGGTGATGTGTATACCCTTCAGCAGATGTGCTAGTCCTGTATAATATGAGAGTAGTTAAATTTTTTGACTAATGGAAAGCTAAAATAAATAACAAAATAGATGACGCTAAGAAAATTCATAATATTTTTCTCACATTACAAAGAAGTGAAGCAACATAACATCTAGGATCTGACTTAATGTCTGGCTGAAAATGGTTAGCTGCTTTTTGCATGGAGTTATTATGCTTAACTACAATCCATAGTCTTTGACACTGCTTCTGACAGGAAGCAAAAAGGCTCATTAACAGTGAAGGCTTTCAGGAAGGGATAAACTTAGCAAGAAAGCTATAATGCTTCTTTCTGCACTTCCGATCCTAAGCTAAAAGACAATTTTTCAGATTGAGAAATAAGGAAGGGGGGGAAGGGTGTGTGTGTAAGTTTGAAACAACACTAAGATTCAGTTGACACTTTGTCCGGCTTTATAGGTACAAATCTAATGAAATCAGGAATTTAGCACTAGCTGTTGTATCTGAACTGGTGTACTACTTGAACATCATTAAATGTATTGTTTCTTTCATAGTCCTTAATGTTGCATCTTACCTTACTTGTGAAAGGCGGTGACAAATCTTCAGATGCCAGATATTAAAGTGCAATGAAAGTAGAAGCAGTTGCAGAATATCACTTGCAACATCGTGATTCAGTAAGGCATCAAACAAGTTTATTCAGCCTATTTGTCCTGCATTATAAGCAGAAGTTGCCTCTCAGAGCGGTGTTTTCAACTTATTCCTGCCAAATCATAGAGCCAGTGGATATTTTGTCTAGTGTTTATTATTAAGATTTTTCCTCACTTCTCTCCAACGGTAAATAAAATTAGCTTCCCTCTCACCTCTTATTCATAACATTTGGAAAACGTTCATTCTCACATCAAGCTTGAAAACCACTGCTTCTGGAACTACAGTGCATCTTTCATTGCTCCCTTTCCCCTCTGTGCAAGCCATGTGTGCTGCTTTCAGACCTTCTCACATACATTCCTATGACTTATTGCCTATACTCTTAAATCATTCAAAAGCATTGCCTATGGTACACTTTGCAGAAAGAAGTTATTCATGTTCATTGGGTGTGTTTTAGAGGTCATTGTGGGCTGAACTACAGGTTCAGAGAAGACTAGGAGGGAAGGTAATGCTCATGTACAAATGGCCTGCTGAGTTAAGGACTAGGAAGGTAAAAGTGTCCTAAGGTAATCCTGCCATGTACGGGACCTGCTGGAATTCAGTAAATTCCTGGAAGCTCTACAGGAGCACTTGTGGGACAAATAGATGCCCGTTAACTCTTCAGCATGACACTATGCTGTGTATTGCCACTGACTGGTGTGTACTTGAAAGCCAGCAGAAATTGGTACTCCCTGCAAGTCTAGCATAATTAAAACAAGATGTAAACCCACTTCCTGTGCTCCACTGGTTGAACTGAAGCTGATCTATGGTGCACCTGGCATTGCTTGTGTGACACAACTGTCCTAACTGGAAGGTGAGAGTTAATCTGTCCAGGGAACCCTTGAGAACTTGGTGTTTCAGTAGCACAAGGCACCTGAGCACAGCTGGCTGTCTTGACAGCTTGCTACCATCAGAAAGACACAATAAACCAGCTACCAGGGAGGTGCAGATCCTGAGCCTCTGCTGAAAGCAGTTTTCACTTAGTGCCGTTTCTAGCACTGGCAATGCAAAGGTCTGTTTTGTGTGTTTTATGCAAAGCAGATTGAAATCAGCATCACACTTCATTTGGTTCCCAGCAGTTGAAGTGGGAAAACACACAGAGCTATAAACACATTTATTTTGGAATATTTTTCAAAGGGGGAAACCAAGCACCTGAGCCAAGCTGTGGGTTTAGCCACTGGACAGATTTAGGATGAAGTTACTACATATTCCAACCTGCAAGTGTTGCAGAATTGCAAATAAGCAATTAGCCCTCCATAAAGTGTTCAGCACCTCTGGGCGTTAAAAAAGGGGCAGTCTAGTTTCACCCAGACATAGAGACTACTACAGATGTGCGGTCACCTAAACTTCTACACAGTAAACTCCCTGATTGTCTTCAGAGACAGAGAGGAGGATTTTGTTTTGTGCTCAACAGTAAAGAAAAGCGATTGCAGGAATTTCACAGGTCTGTGCTAGTGAAAACTTCACTGACAATGTAACTACTTTAATGCTTATATTTGTGGAGCACAAAATTTTTGGGTACGCATTCTCAGCTCCTGGCACTGTGCAATGTGGTGGGTGTTTCTGTAGTTTGTATGCAATACACGTGGCATGTTATGGGTGAAAGGAGGTATTATGAGAGGCAAAAGCAGATAAGTGTATGCAGTAAGACTTGGTAGAAATAGAGAGAAGAGGGTTGCTGGATTAAAGTTTAAATTAACTTTAAAGGTTAATTCTAGAGGTGTTTACCAATGACTGCTGAAAAATGTTAATTGTTACAGGAACTTCAATTTCTAAAAATGGGCTTTCGTGTGTTGCATCCTGTGAAACTCCTTTTCATAAGAAAATGACATTTCCCTTTTAAAGAGCTGAGAACTCCTTCTCTGGGTATTTCTGCTGGATGCAAATTTTACAGTCTGTAGCATTCTTACCTTTGCTGAATATGTGATCCCCTAGAAAGATCCACGCTGCTGCCTGCAGCCAGGCAGTAACTGTGAAGTGCTCTGCGGCAAGAATCAAGTATCCAAGGCCCTCATTTGACAGAGGCTGGTAGGTCAGGAGCTGTTCTGCTCCAGTCATCCCTGCTTTCACAGATAGGAATCTATACACTTTTACAGCTGCCTTCATGTTTAGAATCACAGAATAGGTTGGGTTGGAAAGTACTTTTTAAAGGTCTCTACTACAACCCACCTGCAATGAACATCTTCTCCATCCAACCTGACCTGGAATATTTCTAGGGATGGGGCATCTACTACTTTCATGGACAATCTGTTCTGGCATTTCACCATTCTCATTGTAAAAAAAAAAAAAAAAAAAAAAAAAAAAGTCTTCCATCTAGACTAAATCTACATTATTTTAGTTTAAAACTATCCTCTTGGATGAACAACCAAATCCTTATCCACCAATCAGTCTATCCATCAAATCATTTTCTTTTCAATATAGACAGAACTATGTTGTGGGATTTTGTCAAAAGCCTTTTAGAAGTCCAGATAGGCAACATCTATAGCTCTTCCCTTGTTGTTTGATTTTATTGCTCCTTCAGAGAAGCTTGGGCAGGCAGGACTTTGCCCTTGGTGAAGACGTGCTGGCTGTCTCAAATCCCAACCCTGTTCTGCATGTGCCTTAGCACAGCTTCTAGGAGGGTCTGTTCCATGATCTTCCCAGGCACAGAAGTGAGGTTGACAGGTCAGTAGTTCCCACGGTCCTCCTTTCTCCCCTTTTTAAAAATGCATGCAAGTGGCCCCTTTTTCCAGTCACTGGGATCATTCCCTGATATTTGAAAAAATCCTGATTGTCAGGTGAAGTGGTTTGCCAGCTACATCAGCCAATTCCCTCAGAACTCTGAGGGTTCATGTCACCAGGTCCCATAGACATATGCATGCTCAGGTTCCTCAGGTGATCATCATCTTAATCCCTGACACTGGGAGGGACTTTGCTCCCCTAGTCCCTGTCTTGTGGTCCATTCACTCGAGATGTGTGGGAAGAGAGACTGCAACAGAACCAAAATTTAGTACATCAGTCTTCTGCTCACTCACTATTACCAGTTTGCCAGCCTTTTTCATTAGGGAGGTACACTTTCTTTGACCTTCCTTTTCTGTCTGAGATACCTGTAGAAGCTCTGTTTGTTATTCATTGCATCCCTTGCCAGGTACAGCTCCAGCTGTGCCTTGGCTTTCCTCACCTTTACAGACTTTACTCAGTAAAGCCACAAGAGACAACTTCCTTCTGAAAAGCATCTGTCACTAAGCTTTGTCCTTTTCATTCTCTCTGCTCCCCCCTGGCAGGTTCTGTTTCCTTGGTGAGATATATATGATTTCTGATAGCCCCTGTAATAATGGTGATTTCCTATATCCTTTAATGTTTTCCAGAGACAAATGGCATTAGCTCTGTGCAAGTCCTTTCACCTCTTTCCTTGCTGTGTTACTTTGAAGGGTACTGCATCTGCAGAGTGTACTGTAAATTGGTGTGTGTGATGTGTTTGTATCTCCAAGTGCAGAACAAATACTGAGTGCAGAAGGCAGGTGGCAGACTGCTGTTGTTTAATTTCACAGTCTACTATTTTCTTTGAGTGAGAAATTTCATCCTTGGATTTTTACAGCTATTAAGAGGTTTAGGTAATCAGAAGCAATTGTTAAACAAAACTTGTTTGTATCTGATAGATGACTGTCTCAAGGATCTTCTGTCCCCTGTATTTGTACAAGGAGTTGAGCATGGCTGTCCTCTGCCGGCTCTGTTCTCCATGGCAGTTTCCTCTGGCCTCAGGAAAGGTAGCCCCATCTCAGCTTTCTGAGACAAAGCTAACCTCTACCAAAACACATCCTTAGCTAAGCCCCATCTGCAGGGCAAAAATCACTCAGCATCTCTGCTTTAAACTTCAGAGTAAATGTTCTGCCAAGTGCGGGTATGGCTAGTTAGCCATAAAGAGGACCAGCAATAGTCACAAGCAGTACTTGCTTAAAACTGCCGAGATATTTAAAATCTTCCTATTTCTATTTTTGTCACCTCCAGCTGAGCTCCCCTCAACATGCTGTTATGACATCTCACTCCCACCCTCTTGCACATCTGGCAGATAATAGTCATGAATTTAATGCCAAATTGAAATTATAATACTTTCCTCTCTTGACTGCTTCAACTAAGCTACCATCTTACAGGCTAAGTAACTTCCTACCCCCAGCTTGTCAGCTCATGATGGTGCCTTACCAGCAAATAATTTTAACACAAAGCAATCTTTGCAAATGGGACCTGTAGATTATTTTCACAGTGAAAATCATTAGCAAGGATAATTAACTAAGACTGTGGTGATGAATAGCGCTGCACTACTGATCAGTGTAATAAAGAACAGAAGCCACTAATTACAGATAGCAAGCCTTGAAGCCAATGAGAAATTTAATTTAACGTTGCTACACAGACTCCACACAGTCTAATGTAACTTTGCAATTATCATAATACAGTCTTGCCACAGATGATGCTTCTGGGAATGTTCCAGGCACAAGGATGTGTGTCCATCAGAATAAAAGGGTTTGTGATCTATCAATTACAACATCTTGACAGAATAAGTTAAAACTCCTGTATCTGGCCAGATGCTTGGCTTCTGTGGTCTCCAAATGGATCCAGAATTTGGATCAGTCTCCATGAGCTCCAGAGGTCTCAGTGTCCCTCTGCAGTTTTTAAAGCAGCACCCCAATGCTGTTAGGGTTGTTAGACGCATGTTTTCTATTGAAAGGCATCTCAAAATATCTAGTTCACTGTGTCAAACACTCTTTTCACTTGGCATGTGTCACAGTCCATCACATTAAAATGATAGGTTCTGGGCAATGCCAAGTGATGGGAACCAACCTTATTATCCCCACATGCATATACAGCAAACTGTGTTTGACATGGACTGTGAAATGGACTTCAGCTGCAGTGTGTTGTATTTCAAACCCTGAAAGAGCCTGAGTGAATTAAATGCTTGTGCTGGTAGCCAAAGTTATGGGCCACTTCCACAAATTAAGGCAAACCATATCTCCTGTCAGCTCTCCAGACTCCCTTTCACAGGCACTTGAGTAATGCTCTGGGCAAAGGGGAAAGCAGTGGGGGTTGCTGGTTTTGCATCTATTTGATCATGGGGTTTGGAAGGTTTTTTTAGTCCCCCTGCTGTATCTTTGATTACAGAATGCAATGATTATGAATGGTGTCTTGATGCACGCTGTCTTGTGTACAGATTAGCTTTGCTGTAGTAACTGCAGGATTCGGAGATGCATTAGCTGAGTGGAAGTGGAATAACCAAGATTTTCAATAGTATAGCTGGTTTCTAACGGCAGTATTGATTGCTCTGCTGTAAGGTCCTCCTGTAAAGCAAAACTACCTAAAAGGAGACAAGAAGAATAAGATACAATAGTCTCTTAGGCTGGCTAAAAAGAGAACTTAGTGTTCTCTATGTCCAGTCTGTAATGGATAAGCACTGATATGTTTATTACACAGATTTGAAGAAAATTATCTACTGAAAGGTGGTGGGATAGTAGTTTGAATAGCTATTAGTTCACAGAGCTTTTTGAAAAATCTCTTAAAATAAGGTAGACAAATGCCTGTCAGCAGTTGTCTGGATTAAAATGCTGCTGCCTCAGGCTAAAAGAATGGATCATGTGGATTTGATGCCCCTTCTAGGTCTATTTTATATATTTTCCTGTAGTTACTCTTCAGATGAGCAGTAACCCTTTTTGTACCTGTCCTGTCAGCTTCCAGCATATTTCTGGATTTTTATTTCAATTTCTGCAGTCTCTAAGTTTGCTAGAAATAACTATATAACTACATTTCCCCTCCCCCCCACCCAGTGGGGCAGGGAAGTATCTTGAAGTACAGGCTGAAACAAAACTGGAGTAAGTTAGATTAAAAGAAAAAACTCTGAAAGCTTACCTAGCCAAATGAACATGGGGAGTTGAGCTGAGTTCTGGCCAGGTGCTGTGTGACCCTCTCGCCACTTCTGAGAGCCTGTTTGTGCTGAACGTTTTGATTTTATGCACTTCAGTGCAGTGATTTGGGGCTCAGGAGCTGTCTATCACTATGTGTTTTTTCAGAGCTGTGTACAAGGGAACTAAACCAGTGATGGCCCTATTTGATCCTGAGGTTCTGATATAAATCCTGGGTGAAGTCTGTGCCTCACCATTTGTGTTTGCTTCCTTATTTAATCCATGTAACAAATCAACAATCCTGACCACAGTGAAGGAAAGACTGCAGTTTGCATAACACATCATATAATATTAAAGCAACAACACAAATGAGTTTAGTCCTCATTAGAGCATGAAGAGAGCAAAAGGTTGTGGTCTACTGCTATAGAGATGTATCATGATCAAAAGCAGAGTTACAATGCAAAAGTAGGTTAGTCTTCTACTGAATCTAAGGTGTCAGCACAGTGCTTGTACCTAACAAAACTACCCCTCTTTGTGGTATTTGTTACCTGTACATCAAGAGAACTGTAGCTGAAGCTTTGAGAAGTAACTTTGACATAATGATAATAGGAAAGGGATCAAGACTCCTGTTTTATTGCTAATAATGGTAAAAAATAGTAATCACAGCACAAAATGTCTCTTATGGATCAAAATTTGTATGAATTTTACTTTTTTTCCCTATCTGTAGCTATGTGAAAGAGATCTCTTTAAATACTGAATTTACCTAGAATGGGTAATTAGGCTCACTCAGCTAAAAATAATCCGTCTTTCAGAAACTTGTTTTGAGATATTTAATGTTACTGGAAGGAGCTGGATTAATTGCAGCAAATTGTCAATCACCTTGTTTCACTGAAGCAAAAATAACCTGTAGACTTCAGTCACTTCTTTTTCAATGGAGATTTTTAGACCTGTCTTCAAAACCTGAATGATAGTGAAATATGTGTTTTCAGATGAAGAGTAACTACTTCTGTCTGAAGAGGAAAAGGTGAGAGAAACTATGTTTGGTGTGTATGATGCCAAACGCACTGGCCTGGGAACTTCTGAACTAACATTCAGAAAAGCCTCAGAAGTTTTAAGTTTTTATTATAATGGCAAACTTGTTCTATGTAGAAAGGAATGCAAGCAGAGATTTTAGATTGACATCTTCTTTATGCTTAATAGTATCAATTATCAAATAAAAGGTATATCCCAATGTAATCTTAGCAGAAGAGCAGAGGTTATAGCTGAACAGAGCAGAGATGAAGCTCACCAAAGATGCATGATGGAATGAATTTTCCTATGTATTTATGAACTGAGAAAATGCATAAATTCACTTCAAAGTAAAATGTGCTCTGGCTATATCTTACTTTTCATCATTATCTTTTAAAGCAATATCTTCAGTAAGGAGTGAATTCACATTTGGGTGAATTCTGAGGAACCTTCTATGTGTGCTGCTGTTTCCTTACAGATTTATTTAAGAACTTTTAAAAACAGTGCCTGGACTTCAAAATGAACCAATTTTTTGACAGCCAAGAGGTTAGATTTCCATAAGATTACCTTTTTTAAGGAGACAGGGAAGAATAGCTCTCATCTGAAAGAGATATTTCATTGTGCTGTTGCAGTCTGGTCACTCAGAAATAGAGAACACCCAAGCTCTCTGGACACACAGGACTGTATGTGCTCACCATTCACTACTGAGGAAATGGCATGGAAGATGTTAAGTATTTCACAGTAGTTCACAGTCAGGCAAATTTTCACCACCGTCAAGGACCCTCCTTCTCTCTCATGTCATCAGTAACTGGATTTAGAGTGGCCTTTACTTGGTGCTGCTCAAAGTAGTGCAAAGAAGGAGCATGAGGCTCTTCTCATCTGTCCTGTTGGTTGTCCCTTGCTGTTCCACAAGCAGTGTTCCATTGGTGGACAAGAGTGATGTCTATCTTGAAGGTATCTCATGTGCATAGTTCTGTGCAAAGGAAGAGCAAACACACAAGGCCCTGTCTCTCTTGTACTTCCTTTTGATGGGCAGATCTCATAACTGTCTCATTGCTGAAAGTTATGTTGTCATGGCTAAAATGAGTCAAGACCAAACACCACTCTGTCATGGTATAGTGTGCTGTCAGAGCACAGGCTCTTAGGAAAGCCTCAGCACAGCCTGAGGTGTGCTCTTCCAGCTGTCCTGAAATAGGTTCTGAGCAAGATTAATGTGGGAATCTCTGCTAGCCAGTGCCAGTCAGTGGTAATGATTCTTTCCTGCAAATCCAGGTTTCAGGATTTCCTGTTGCAGCAAGCTGGGTTGGCCTTTGCTGTCCTGCAGCTACAGCTGCTGTGACACACCAATTCAGATGGCTCTCTGCTATGGCTAAATAGGTTAGCTGGGTCTCCTACTCCATGCACACCAGGCAGGCATGCCTTAGCTGAGAGGAAACAGGAAATCCATCGTTGCTCTGGATATTCTGTGGATAACGATACATGAAAAAAGAGCACACTTGAAAACCTAACCACCCATGTTTGAAATCTTTATTAGGAAGAGATGGTTTATGTTCCAGGGTCATATACATCGATGGTTTGGGAAGGGTGGAAAGTTAACAGATTTCATAGTAAATGATTGGTCATGGTTCTATGATTATTTTATTGTCCTCTTTCTGGGTACTGAACAAGGTGTATATTTAAAGGAATAGTAAGAAATACTGACATATGTGGTGCAAATAAAAAAAAAACCATAAAAAACCTCAAAAATATGAGAATGTATAAATGTGTCTTTAGAGGGGAAAGCCATTTATATTGGGGAGAAAGTTAAAAAAAATAGCACGGGAAATGCAATCTGGTCCATGAAGAATTCCAGACTTTAAGACTTCTACCAACATCCGTTGCTTATACTTTGGTATGACAAATGGGGACAGCAGAAATGAACTGCTTCGTTTTTGTCTTCTGTGAGTCGGTTACCCCCAGCACATAATCAAGAAGCAGAAACGTTTAGTCCTTCCTCAACAAACATTCAACAGAACCACAATGAAATATGTAGATCTTACCTTGTTAATACAGACAGATGCAAATAAGATAGCCTAGTTTAAAAATAAGTAAATACACTCATGCAAGACAAATGGGTGTCGTGTTTGCATGGAGCAATCTGTGCTCACAATACCTTTAACAGCAATCTTCAACCCCTAAGAGTGGAATGTAGGCAGGCAACAAGTATAAATACAATTGTGTCAATCATCTTTATTACCACAATGTTATTTGAGATAATTCACGGAGAGAGATGTGAAAGAATTCCTCAAATATGAAATTATTTCAAATAACACATATCTGCGAAAATGTGTGTTAGCTTTTCATCTACACCTAGCATCTGCTGTTGACTTGAAAAAAAACTCACACAGAGCATCATGGGAAGTATATGAAATCAAGTACTAGTTTTCCTTGGCACCTTGTTATTTGAACAAAAAGCGTTTCACTAAATTCAACTGGATAGATAAAGGAATTGCTCTATCCCTGGAGAATCCACGTTGATTCTCTGAAAATCTAGATTATGATTAACTATTTAATTTTCACTGACTCCTTAAAAGAACTTTAAAAGTGGAAAATACTGTGGGTTTTGTGCTCTGACTTTAAATTGCAATTAGATTCCAGCTGGAGACTGCAAAACACAGCAGAACCCTTACAGGGAGAGTAGTTGCCTTGGCTTCTATTTTGAGACTTCTTAGCAATATCACCTTGTCACAACAGCTGTTCTGAGAGCTGGGATTGGTGTGAATTTCTCCTCTGCTGCCTGGCAAGCTTAGAAGTTGTAATACATTCTTCGGTTCATTTTAGGTTCAGGTATCGCTAGGAGCGATCTTCATGTTCGTCAAAAGGAATGAGATGCAAAGATTGCAAAGCAGGAATTCAGAAACTTATGCAAACTGCTCTCAGTTGGAAGCCTCAACTGAGACCTAAATGGAAAAGCACCAGGTAATAGAAGATCAGTTGCTGAATTTGCCAGAATAGATGTTCAGAGGGACAAAACTACTGCCAAGTCACTCCTTTGACAAAATGGGTAGGTTTGGCATTAGGCCTGAGAAGAGGTCTGAGTAAACAAGAACAAACTCAGTAGCTGTATCATTTCAATGATTTGTTCATCCGTGATCTCATTTGGCAGCAAAGCCTACTGTAGGTACCAGGTCTGTAGCTGTGCTCTTGGAAAACTGAAGATCTCAGTTACAGTGGGAAGCCACAGTAAATGGGCTGGGTTAAGTAGGTAGAAAAGGTTTCTCTTGAAACTGAGGTGACTGACATGGTGAATAACAGGGACTCTTGAGATCATTTTTCTAGTAATGTTGCCTACAAGCTTCTGCCACTGCTGTTGGCTTGTCCTCACTCTCACTTGGCTGTTTGGCTTCTTGACAGTCTTAACCAGGGAACTTTTTGATATAAGGATGGTCCCCGGGGTGTTGTTTCAGGTGGTGATTTTAACCATAACCTTTAGAAGCTTTCTTAATTACACAGCTGAAATCTCAAGGTTCAGCAAAAATATTCTTAGTGTCATTTGCAGTAATCTGCCCAATCACTAGGATTCTTGAGAAAAATGGGTCAAGTGTCTGGGACATCTCAGGGAACTCTTCTGTCCTCTGTACCTCAGTGCTGACTGGGAGTGTAACAGGTGGGAGCAGCTGCCAAGTGCTAAGGATGGCTGTGAACTGCTCAGCTCCTGGGTGAAGGCCACAAGTGGGAGCCTGAGCTGGAGGTTTTTGCAGGAACACCAAGACAGACAGAATGTGGTTTAAAAAGGAAATTAAACCTTGCTTAAAAAAAAAATAAAATAAAAAATGGGAAATTAATATTTCCATTGATTATAAATTACTTTACATCTGAAGATGTCTGATTTCTAGACATCTTCATCTGAAGGTGTAGACAAACACCTGCTCACAGAAGAGATCTCTGTTGTGAATGCCAAGTTTCCTGCTCTGAGCATCCTTCCTAAGGTCTAATAACAGTGTCTTATAACAGGCACCAGGGCATCTTGAGACTTATGTGCTAAGATTAATTCACTCAGCACTGCAAACTTCTTGGTGCAGGGTTCAGATGGCATATCAGCATGAGTGTAAGAGGAAAGGGAACATCCTCTCCTCCTAATTGCCAGCCTTGTCATTAATTGTTTTATTCCTGTAAATATTTACAAGATGTGAATACAACAAATCCCCATGTCCTGGTACCAATGTACTTTTTATCGCTTTCTCTGAAAGCCACGTCTCAGTAGCCCACCAAAACCCAGCCTGAAAAGGAGTGTGTCATTACACTACTGATAAAGTAAATCCCAGAGTCACTATCTTTATAAGGATGTCAGGATTTCATTTATTGCTGCCTAACATGGGGGCAAACAGGGAATCAGAAGTAGATCTAGGAGTTTAGTCTGCATTTGTTTCCACCTGAAGTGCTTCTTTGGCAGGTCTGTAACACTAGCAGTCAGTGTGGACCCTGATTTAACATATCAGTTGTGACTGGGCATGTATTTAAGATGGTTTTTGAAGAACATATATGAAGAACATTGTTAAGAACCACTAATATCCATTATTCATAATGGCCAGAAACTCTCCGGTTTGTTATCATTAACATTTCTGTTGATGTTACTATAAGAGTAAAGAAACAACTTTGAACAGACGGGCAATCTGTTTCTGAAAAGTGGAACTGAACAGTTGCGGTCAGAAAAAAACAGACTATTTGCATTTTTGCCATTTTGCAGATTATTTATTTTCAAGGACTCTTTTATTCACTAAGGTATTAGGGAACTAAACAGCTTTTCCAAACATCTCAGCATGGATAGCATTGGAAATAGTTCCATATAGTTCACTGGGAAACCCTTTGTGAGCTGAAAGAGATCCAGTCAAATAACATTTTTATTCATGATCAAGCAACCAAACTGAACAGGTTCATCATCTCTTTCTGCAGAGCTCTGAGGGACTCTGGGACTCCTCTGCATCACTGCACAGGAAAAACTTGGCGTGGTGCAGTTTTGCAAGCTCAGATGTGGTCTCTGTCTCTGAGGCCAGGCCTGGAGGCAGGGGCCAGAGAGCCCTTGGGTCATCAAGGCTCTCTGCCCACGGGACATGCAACTGCTCCTGTCTTCAGTGCTGGTGGGGTTCTAGGCAGTCATATTCTGGTCTGCAAATGATACATGCTGTCATAGATTCCCTCCAGCCCTTCCCTCACTTTTCTGCTTAAATCTGGTAATACGGAAGGTGGAAAGGCAAAGGCTTTAAAAAGGCACATCTGTGGGCCAGGGTCCCTCCTAGAGCAGCAGGGCCCACGCAGAAAGCACAGGGAAACAAGGGAAACAGTGACAAAGAAAATTAAAGCCAGTGCTGGGATCATCTTTGAGTCTATAGAATTCACACTTATACTACAGAGCTTTGATCCCAAGGGAAGCTGCTCATTTCAAAGTAAGAACATAAAGCAGAAAGGAAATTGCACCCCCTATATTAATATTTTAGTTAGTGCTGGGGCTCTGTAACTCAGTTTGGCAAGTCGTTTATCTTCTCTCATTAGTGATTAAGTGTATCTGTGCAAATATTTTTCTCTGTAACTTTTGTGGGATTTTTCTTCCACTCTGCACCAAAATACCTTTTTTTTTTCTTTTTTTTTTTCCCCTAGAGAACAAAGAAAATAGATTTTCTGACCATATGGCTGTTGCATAGTGGTTTCCCTGGCAACTGTAACCTACAGAACTTCTTCAAACTTTTTTCCCTCTGTGGGTATTTTTTTTCCCTTTTCCAGTGGTTTGATTTCAGAATCTTCTCATCTTCTCCAAAATCATTACTGCAGGTGGAACAGTGGTTAACCATGAAGGCCCTGGAGTGTTTTAGGGCCCTGGTGTGTCTTAAAGAGTTTGGAATCATTTACTCAGATTTGTTCAAATCCTTTTAGGTCTGCAGATGTTTGGCTCAATTTGTAGGACATTTAACAAATTCCCCTTGGAGGGAGCGTGGTGTCCTTTACATAAACACTACTGAAAGATGTCCAGTAAGGCTTAGAATAAATGAAGACAACTTGAAAGATGAAAAATGAGGCCAATGGGATGTCATATAGGCAAAAGCATCCTCTTTTCTGCAGGTAGTCTGCAGGATCCTGCTCTGTTGGATGTGAACCATTCCGTGCTCTTCCCCCCACCCCCCTGGTGCCCTGTAGTCTCTGCACTCATGTGGGGAACACAAAAGCAACTATTGCTTGCCTCCTAGTTGGGAAGGCATGGCTCTGCCTCTGAAACAAACACAAAGCAGCTGCCCCTCCTCTTATTCTGAAGGGTAAAATCATGAGAAGTGGAATTTTCTGAAAGCCTGGCCTTTCTTTTTGTTGCAGTGACAAATGAAAGATCTGCTGTGCAAGAGACCATTTATACTAATAAATACAGTCTTATCATGAATGCCCACAGGCATGCATACAGCCTCCCTGCTCTCAAGAGCCATCTGTGAAGTGCAGTTTCTTCCTATTTCTTCTGTGAATTTAGCCTTCACTATATTTTTCCTAGACAAATATTAGAAAGGTAAGATGCTTCCGGATGTAGGCTAGGATTCCTGTCCCAAAGAAGACAAATTACCTGATCAGATTATAGGCAACTTGGAGGGGGGGGAAATAAATAAAATTAAACAAAGCTCTTTTTTCACCCCTCATTTCCTTAGCTTTAGTTCTCTGAAGGAGGGCAATTTGGAAACCACCTGAATTAATCAGTAAGTTGTCAAAAAGTCATAAGTTGTTCCATTAAAATATTAATAATGTTTTTCAATTTCCTATTGTCTGAGTGAAATAAACAAAAGAAAACAAACAAAAAAATAAATCCAGAAAGCCCTGCTGCAAACAAATCCCACAGGCTCTCATCATTAGCCAGTAAAACACACAGGACAACAGATGCTGGATCTGAATTTTTCCAGGATAATAAATGCATTCAGTGTCCCTAAGAAGAAGATGATTTTAAAGCACATTTTCTGCAGTGAGCTAAATAATTCATCCTCAAAGCCTTTGTTTTACATACAGTGTTAAAGCACAAAAGAACACTGAAATAGATAGTCATGATGTGCTGCTAAAGTAGGGACAACATTTTTGAAGTAATCAAACTCAGTGTTTAGAGTAATTATACAGGAATATGAATCATTTCTTCAGTGTGTAACTCTTTATAATTTCTGCTTAGGGTGCTGTTGGGAACAACAGAAGTGGATTTGCTCTGGAATAACTCCAAATCAGTTATAAATATGTGTTTAGTTAGACTTACATATACTGTTAGCATTTGGATATTTGCTCAAGCATTTGGGCGGCCTTACTCTTTAGGTAAAAGGCTGTTACCTCTGGAGCTTGGACAAGCTTTTATGCTTCTTCTATCCATTTAAGATGCTAGCCATTTATTTCTTCCTTGGATTTCAGCCATTCCGTGTTTTCCGATTCGTCAGTAAATCACAATTTCCACGTTTATTCCCATGGACACTGGTACAGAAGTCAGAACTAAGTTTCCTTGCTTTACCCTGGTGCTCACTAGTGCAATGTCTGTTTGGATGTCAGATGCAGTTGTCATCCCACCACTGACTACTGAGCTAATGTAGACTTCTGCAATATTCTAAGAAGAAAGTAGCTGAAATACCCCAAGAGTTATAAAGGAGCAGGCATTTGATTTAGCTTCAAGTATTTAGTATGGAAAAATCTAATCTTTGAGTATAGTTTAATATTGAATTGATTTTCAGCCAACATAAGAAACCACCTACAGAGACACAAATAAAAGGATCTTGCCAGCCCATGTTTTTTTGTAAGATGCACCTTACTGTGAGCTCAAGGAGTCAATTAATTATTCAGGCATCTTCAAACACAGACAACTTTACAGAGATCACAGGGAGCCAAACTTTGGATGAGACTCTTTGGCAATGGTGTTTTTGACATCAATTGGGTCAGAGCAGGGGCTTGCCGAGGTCCATGGTACCCTGAAAATACCTGGTACTGCGGGGTGGTTGTAGACTGAGTGAGAAGTTGGCCACAGAAGAAGAGCTGATGGTGGGAAGAGGACTGGCTCTGTGTGCTCAGCTTCTTTGCAGTTCCTTTCTAGAGAAACGCAAGAGGAGAGTGACTGGCTCTCAAGGAGAATGTAGTGTGTATGCTTTCAGGGCATTTTTGTGTTTATATTTGTGCATCATCTATTACATCCTTATGAGAATTAGGCTTTGGGGCTTTTTTTAATCAGGATAACTTGAGAGCTGTCACTTATTTGCTTGCTAATGGCTACTAATCTAGATGAGACTCCCAAACAGTAAAATATTTGAACTCAAATGATTTAGAAAGGTAAAAGAAAAATCCAGGCTGCATTCAGGAGCTGTCAGGATTGTTGAATGATGTACTCAACAGGAGTTTTCTAGAAAAATGGGCTGAGCTACTAGTTCTGAAACTTGGCTTGTTTATGGCAAGTTGTAAAGGGATTTTTGGACATGACAGTATTTCTCACCTGTAGAGAAGGCATTTCTATGAAGAAAGCTGAAAAATAAATTCATTGCGACTTAGACCTTACAAGGATGTATTTATACCTTCTACAGCAAGTCACAGAACAGTTCAGGTATTCTATACCAAGTTATTTTTTGTTGCATAGAGCAGGCTGTATAGCACATGTTATATTATTAAGTCAATGTATTTTCTGGAGAAAACCTATTTTAGGTTTCCATGAGTACATGCTCATGTAAGGTAGCTGATTGCTTGCTACCCTAAGATATTTTGCTTTTTCTTGTATTTGATAAACTGTCTTATTGCCTCTCTTGCCATTGTTTGTGGACTCTGATCTAAACCACATGCTTGTTAGTCAAGAGGCATTTCTTCAGTGTAAAATTGGCTGTGGAGCTCTTTGCCTGAGCATGCGATGTATGGAGGGAAGTTTTTAATAGGCACCACACTATGTGGCAAACAGACTTCAACCTGCCAACACAATACAATACAAAAGAGACAAGGAAACAGTCCAGGAAGGTCCTGGAGTGCATGGAAGACAACTTCTGAACACAGCTGGTGAGGGAGCCAGCTAGGGAAGGTACCCCACTGGACCTGCTTTTTGTGAACAGAACTTAATGCCACCTTTGCCTTAGTCTTTGACAGTAAGACCAGTTGTTCTTGGGGTACCCAGCCTACTGAGCTGCAAGATACAGATGGGGAGCAGAATGAAGCCCTTGTAAGCCAAGGGGCAATCCTTTCTGATGAAGGAATGGGCAGGGCTTGACATAATTTCAGCATGTGACTTTAGACAGGGATTCAGCATGACTTTTTTTAACTTTCTTTTTAGTGTTTTGTCCAAGCATTGCCTTTACCTCCTCCCCAGCTAAAAAACATTTGAAAGAAAACACATAAAGCTTGTGAAAGCTGGGTGTAAGCTTTGGTGCAGGGCTGACCAGCCAAACTGGCCAGAGGTACTAGAGTAGAAAATTATCAGGAGTGGGGAAAAACCTTGGACCCAGGCAAGAGTGCTGAGAGAGCAGAGCTGCTCTCAGCCACCAAAGCTTAGGAAGTGGCCTCACACAGAGTTCTCAGTCTCCTTCTAGAAATGACAAAGCTCCAAACTGAGAGCATTTGAGAGTGCCTTTAAAGCTAGAAAAACGCTACCTTGGTAAAGGAAGCGCTGACCCAACACCTTGGTTTCTATGCTGAGAAGATTCATTCAGGTTTATTTGCTAAATGTTTTGTCAGGTACTTGTTGCAGTGACGTAGATGGTGCCTTGGTGTCCTAAAAGAATTAATATTGAAATATCCAACAACAGGGGGCCCACTGGCTGAAGGGGTTTATGCATCATTAAGCAGCTACACTGGCTGAATTCAAAGGTCCCAGCAGGTGGTGGAAGGTGTTGTAGACAGGTCGTGTCCCTGGCTGTGATGACACATGCTAGAAGAGAGGTGCAGTGATGCTGACCACCAGATTTAACTGCCTGTTAGAGAGGTAGTCCAATAGATGTCATCCGGTTTCCACAGACAAAAGCCTTCTCTTACTCATAACCTGTATGACAGGCAAGTCATAAAAGGTTTGGCAGACATAGGACAGGATCATCACAAGGCAGTAGCTCCACTGATAAGGCCTCCCTCCATTTTTTAGTTACTCTATAAGAACTTTTCCTAACATCTCTAACCAGCAGTACTTGTGAGATACCTTGAAGATATTCAGTACAAGGATTTTGTGTGGAACTGTTCTTGACACCCCATCCATGCAAATTCACTTGCTGTTTTCACAAAAATTCTTTATTATAATGCAAATAACATGCTCCTTCAGATATTCTTCTCTCCCCACTCACACACTTTCTTTTAAACTTTGTCAATGATTTCTCTTTTGTCTGTTTTTCAGTTGAACATTGATGCTCTGACAAAGAGGTCTAGTAATGTGTCGGTGCCTGATTATTATGTCAAATCATGATTTTAGAATAAGTCTGTAGTTATGCCATATATCTGAAACCTGTAACACATTCTGCAGCCTTAAAGACATGCTGAGGCTACTTAAGTGCTTTTAGCATAGTCTATTTCAAAATATATACTTTATTGGAATAATTTATGGAATTAATTTATATACAAGTACAATACAAGCATGCAAATGTTCCTAGTATAAAATAGCTGGATATCAAAGACTTCCAATAAGTGTTTGCATACTATTTAATGACATATGTCTTACCTGTAACAGGAGTGCTGTCAAGGTTTGGATTATTCTACGGGGGTAGCACAAGAGTTCTGTTGTTGGTACTAGTGGAAACAAATGTTTTTCCTTGTCCTTATCTCTATCTCATTATTAATAGTATCAACAAAGTCTCCCTGTGTTTGGTGAAGATTTCTATAACATGGGACCAGCACAATCTTGAAAGAAGCCTTTACATCTTAAAGAATGCTAGTGTAGGGACAAATAAGGTGTTTGGGTTCTGTCTAAAGTAACTATATCTACAGGGAGAAGTCAACTTTGAATAAAGTCACAGGCAGTGCCTCATTTTCAGACACACTATTTGTTTTTGTTATGGATGTGAGTCCAGAAATCACAAACACAAAGTTCAACTTTGAAGAAGAAAAAAATATTGTGAAATGGGGTGTAGCATGTCTCCTTATTTTTGATATTTGTCTTGAAAGTCTCAACATCTAGGAAAAGAGACTTCAAATACTATTCGGAGTTTTCTAGAATTTTTGTCTCTAGCTGCTTTAACGGATGGAAAATTCAGGTGTTACAGTTTGAAAATGGGAGAACTGGAGGTAATTTGCAGCTTTATTCTATACCTCAAAGTGTGGATCATGGCTTTATGGAAAAGATGATTACAGATCACCTCTTTGCTTCATGTAGGCAGCAACTTAACATCAATCCATCTAATGTTGTGCTATTGAAAATCCATGATGAAGATAAATTCAAATCAACTACCCTTTCACCACAGTAAAGCTATGTACCTTCTGTATTTGATCCAAAGTCTTCTAGGATTTTTCCACATATGGGATTGCCTGTAGGCTAAGAGCAAGGTTTTGGTAAAATTCTTCAGACTTTCAAGGAAATTGTATATTGTGTTTAGGGAGAGTAATTTGAATGTGAAAATGAGAGGATTCTGTGTGTGCCACAGTGCAGAAGAGCCTTTTTTTAACAAAAAAACACCTCAGACAATCTGAGATCTAAAGCTTCTAGAGGAAAGTTAAAATGACATTTCAGCAGACTTGGCCTTCAGGATTGAAGGATTAAAAGCAAGGGGGGGAAAAAGATACTTTGTAATTAGTTTCCTGCACCATCATTTTGTGGAATCAGTCTTTAATAATATCCATTCCTTTAAGCTTTGTGCTCAGGGATTAAGTGAATATTAAGAATATGGTAACTCTATCAGAGATAAGATGCTGCATTTAACTGTGGTGGTGCAATCGAGCTTTTCAAAAAAGTTGTTAAATGGCCCTTGACTAAATGAGGCTGATTCAACCGGGTGAAATTTAATTTTTGTGTCAGTTGGCAGAATATCAACAAGCTAGAAACCTTCTCTAATTCAGTAACTTTTGGCAGAGGAGTGCTGCTGAAAAGGAAGGATTAAGTGCTCCAGTCTCTGCATGTGGTGCTGCAGGGAAGAGTTTTACCTTAGGGTAGTTCAGTAGCATGTAGACCTGTTCTCATAGGAGAGGTCTGTGGAAAAGATGTGCAGAGATACTGACCCTCTCCTTGTTGGTCAGCATTGAATAGTTCAGGGCAAACATCCTTCCTGAAGAGAAATTAAAATGCCTCACAACATTTTAGCGAGTGGAGGAATGTCTCAGTCTGAAGTACAGGAGTGGGGAATGTTTGTTCCCTGGGTGTAGTGTTGCTTTTCACAGCTACTCAGTCACACAGGCTGGTCCTGGCTGGTCACTGTCAGTGACATAAAACCACCTATACAAGAAAAACCTGGGGTCTTGTGGCTTATGTAAGTGCATTGCTTTACCCAAGTTGAAATAGCAGCCTCCTATGCCTACAGTAGCCATTTTTATTTCTACAGGTATTGGTTTAAACACATAGTGCTAGCCTGTGGTAAATTGTATCATAGCACAAGACAACTTTGATTTTCAACTTCCTCTTTTGTTACAGAAAATACCTTGATTCTAGTATAGTTAATATAGGAATTCTGTTTCTCTGCTATCCTTTACTTCTACAGCGGCTCTACATCATAACAATCTAAACTACGTTCCATATATTGCGAATGTTTTCTGTGATAAGTTTAAAATGTGATTTGAGAACAGGATGAAGAGGCATAGAGGTAATACCAAGCTAATTTAAGGAAAAATAAATAATAAGAAAAAGAATGATTTCCCATCTCGCCATTCATTCTATTTGCTGCCAGTTTCTTTGTCAGTTTGTCACCACAGATGATGTTTTCTCCTTTTCTGTTTCCTCTCATATTTAAATTGATCAATATTTGTATTGTGCTTGAAGGCATCATCTTATCATTTGTACGTTTACATAAGTGGAAGTTTCATTTCTCTATATTGATCCTTACCTTGCTCTGAAAAGCAGATATAAGTTGTTCTGTCTGCCAAGGCTGACCTTTAGAGTAATTTAAATATCATTTCTGAACACTGATGGCATCATAAGGGAAAAAGAAAGCAGGAGGTGTTCTTACTGTTTTCACATTTCAAAGAAATGCCAGTGTCCCACTGTGGAAGAGGCAACATGGTAGAGAAGGGATGGCAAAAGCTGTTATACGAGAAATCAGAGCCTCCCCTCTCTATCACCTTTGTTTTCAGCATGTAGATGGTATTTACTCTGATTGAAAGTTTCCCATGAGAAAGAAATCCAATGTGCTTGATGAGTCCTGTCAGTCCTCCTTGCTGTTTTCTTCTTCACTTTCAGTTTTCTGCTCTAGACAATTCACCGCTACATATTTTTTCCTATTGTGCAATGTGGTGCGCTAGAAGTTGCACACAGACTGTGATATTCAGTTTGCACTGCTTTTTTTTTTTTCTTCTCTTCATATTATATGGCAACCTTTTATTGATTGTAAAGTTTGTCACCCAGTCCTGTTATGTTAAGTCAATAAAACTTTTGTGGTTGCCTTTGTAAACTGAGGATCTCACTTCTGATATCGTGTTTGGTTGGAATACAATTTATCTACAAATGTAGGTTAAACCTATTTTAACTTTGGACCACTGAGGGAATAAAATACTGTGTTCAGTGTGATGCATTTTTTCCTTAGAAATTTCTTTGAGTCAGGTGTCCTGTGCATGTTCTCTACTGACAAGATCCAAAAATACCTCAAAAAATGAAAATAAGAGAGATACTTCATATCCATGTTTTGCTTCTTTTCCTTCACGTAGCTGGGTTGACGAACAGCTCAGTGGCCACACAAGACTTGTTTATGTTGTTATGGGCTGTCTGTGTAATCACTTCCAGAGCCAACAGAAACCTAGAAGAAAAATTTGCCAAGCTGCAGCTGGAGCACTGCAAACAATCCATGACATTTGGTGAAAGTTTAAATTAACATATGTTATAGCAGACAACAAGGAAACAGCTGGGGAATATGACAGCTGTTATCCATAAATAATGTTACGTTATCAGCACCTATATTTATATGAAATTTTATTGGGTAAAGGTGCAAATAAGTATTCCGTTACTCAACAATGTGACTGCACTGTAGGAAGAACCCTGGCTATCTCCAGTGTATCCCACGTGCTGTACAGTCAGCCTCAGGTCCTCCTAATCTGCCATCTGAAAACCCAGAGCTGGAGCTCTTAAGCAGTTAAGTGCTCCTAGATTTTCAGAAAGATTTTCTCTCTATTGATGTAAAAGAGCTGAAATTATATTTTTGTTCTTCAGAGTTTACATCCTTGGGCTCCAGATTAGTGTATGGTTGGTGTTTGTTGTTTTGAGTCTTTTATATAGCCCTCTAAAATTGTGAAGTGGATATCTGTTAGTCTTTAGAGAGAATTTTTTCTAGTTATTTGTATTGGGCCTTATTTTTTGTCATTCTTTCTTTCTCCCTGATACAGCAAGATACAAACTTGGCAACTTTGTTCACAGTATCTGTTAAACATATAACAGAAAACTCGCTCCTGACTTGATTCTCTTAACCGAGTGGAAAAGGTGGGCTCTGTGTTTCAGAACTGAATTTTCCTGATTTTTGGCAAGTTTAAATGTACTAAGAAAAGTGAGTAGGTCTCCCAATGCTGATCCATGACATGCTAACTTGGTATGGATTCTCAGTTACTTGTAGACTCTACATAAATTTATATGGCAGCCATGGTATTAAATAATTAGGTTATAGCATAATAATTTTGTTATAGCCAGGTAAGATTCTTTGGAATTTTTTTTCTCAGTGTAAATTTAAGTTTTAAAATAAAAGGTGTACTAGCTGCTTCATTCAAACAGTAGAAACTGCCAGCAGGAGTTAAAACATCCACAACATCTAAAATTCAGGACTTGACTATTCAAATCCATCAGCTCACTAAAGACCTGTAATACATGAACTTAACCATTAATTATGGATGGTTTG
>JAWWMO010000178.1:29691550-29721384 GCA_035047845.1 Dendrocincla fuliginosa | reverse complement strand
GTGAGCAAATGTGGCCTTTAGCATGTTATGCTTTAATATATTTGATGAGGGATTTGTAACCAACATGCAGCAGGAAATGATGAGAATGTGTTGGGATTCATTATGTGAAAGTACAGGGTGGCAAGCAGGTGTGTTAGGTGAAAAGGAGGATGTTACCAGTCAGAAACACTCGTCAGCAGGAAACCTCACAAAGGTGAGGGCTCCAGCACTGTGTGAGGGAAGACCATGTGAAAGAGCAGAAATTACACATCTGCCAGGAAAGTCTTCACAACAAGATTAGGAATACAGTTTAGGAAAATATGTGGTTACTAGGTAACTTGGTTTTTCTGAGGCTCACGGCTTCTGTCTTCAACAGACAACAGAATGAGGAGCAGGAGGATTTAGACAGAATACACTGATGCATGCAAAGGAAATCCAGGCATGGGCTGTGAAATTAGGGGCCATCTACAACTGTTTACCTTTTTTTTAATCAGAGATGTCAAGCACTGAGGAAAAATTGTATAGTGTAATAATATGGTTGACTGTTAGCATGGAGACTACTATAGTGATTATAAAACTGTTAGCATAATGATAAATATGAACAATTTCCTTCTCAAGGTACCTGTATGATTAGAGGAGTTGTGTTTACCCATAAAAAGAAATGAATAACTGTTAGCAAATATAGTCAATAGAAACTAAGATATTTCTTTTATGTGGAAAATTCATTTCAGTTGGCCACTAAAAATGAGGTAATCCTGTGAGCCATGAAGTGAAGAGCAAGGTTTTCCTTGCTGTGCTGTAAACCATAGGTAGTGAAACCTCTGCTCTGAAGGTCCCACTAATTCACAGTGCTTGGTTCTGCTATTTTTTTCCTTGGGTCTGGCTAGACCATTATAACATGTACAAAGATGGGTGTGTGTTTGTTTTCTACAGACTTTGAGTAAAGATTGTCAGACCCAGGAATCTAAGCAACTTAAGCCTTTTGGCCTCCTTTATGACTCTTTCACAGATCAGAATCTCATGTAGTATGGCCTTGGACAGACACTTGACAACTCTACCCTCAGCTATAGGCTTAAATATTGGTGAACAAAAAGTGAAAATGTGCTACTGTTGACTCACACATATACAAATTCCAGGGGCAAGACACATCTTGCATTTAATGTATTATTAAATACATAGGTGTTCTGAGAATTGTTTTTCCACACATCTATATCTGTCAAGTAGTTTTTTAAAAAGTAAACTAACATGATGGCAGCTCTCTATCCATAATTCTTCTAAGCATCTATTACCCTATGTAGTTCATTTACTCTCACTGTTTAAGTAAATAGCTGAATTAGAACAGTATATGTTTCAAAAAAAAAAAAACAAAACACAAACAAAAACCAACCAACCAAACAAAAAAACAAAAACAACAAAAAAAAAAAAAAAAAAAACAAAAAAAAACCAAAAAAAAACCAACCCCCAAACAAACTACTACCCTTTCCATTTCCCCCTTCTCCATGGGGCAGAAATGGAAGGAAATGGGAGCACGTAGCAGCTGTCCATGGTGCATCACGGGCGCTCTTGATTTATAGTTTTGGTACATTTACGTCATCTGAGGATCTTACCCTCAGTATTATTTATGCTTTTCACTCAGCAAGGTGACAGATTTCCTCATCTTCTATGTTTTATGGATATTTTAAGTCAGAAGAGAATGATCTTGTAAAGGCAGAAAAGGATATTAAGGAGAATATCCAACAATGAAAGTATCCTCTCTGGTGTTTTTTTGCTAGTTGTTTGAATTACCCTATGAGTGTACAAGAAATAACCCTGATAAGGTGGGTATCTCAGTGAAAAGGTAAAAAGCTTTCCCCATCCAGAAACTTCTCTAGCTTTTTGCTTTTCCAAGGGGGACTGGCATGTTTCCTTAGAGGAGCTAAGTTGCCTCACGCATTTGCACAGGCATGCACAGATAGTGCCTAGTGTTTTTCCCTTAATTATGCCTTCCAGAGACATTAACACATCTTGATCTTTTCCTAGCTTGTCTAGTCATTGATGTGACTTTAGATTTGAGAATTCTCTTTGCTTTATGATATTTCTTTTCTTAGAGAATGAGGACCATTTGAAATGTTAATGGAGAGACAGATGCAGGTAGCGTAAGCTGTCACTTTGTGCAGTGAAACAGATTACAGATCAAGGACTCGGTATGTAAAGCAAGACTGCTGCTGGCCTCTGAGATGAATGTCATTATAGACAATGTAAAGATAAGCCATGGGTATTATGACTGGCATCCCATTCCTCTGTACTCATCTAGTGTGAAATCTGCAAACACAAACTTTACACGGTTGTTTTGGTTAATTACTCTAGCAACCTACCCTACCCATACTCTATTTTTAAATAACCCTTTCATAAACTACATGAGTGAAACTTTGCATGAAATTCAAAATCTTCACTGAGTACTTCACCTTTCTGGACAATGTTCTCATATCTTGAGCTGTTTGTGATGAGGATCCTACTCACTGCTTTGGTGCACGCAGTGTAGCTGAAAAACCAAGTGCTGTGTGTACGTCTTGAAGACTGACAAGGCTGTGGGATAAGATACATCTCATCCACTTTCAATTCAAGTGAAAACTTTATCCCATCTCAAAGTGAATTTGTTTACAAAACGGAAAAGGGGCAAGGAGATCTTTTTATTTTACTGTGGAGAGATCTTATTAAAATTAGGTTTGGATAGGGCTGGCCTCTTTGCAGAATCAAACCTTCAGCTTTGTAACTTGGAGAGGAAAGGCAGCTCAGGATGACATAGGAGGTTGGATGTACCCCATCTAATTTTACTGATGTAGTTTGCCAAGGCTATTAAATAGTTTGAATTTTTGAAAATCGACAACTGCACATATGGATTATTTATATATTTTATGTTAGTCTAAAGCTGATTTAATAACAATTTGTTTGTTTAATAATGATTTGTATTGATTCTCAGTGAGCTTCTCAACTGTGGCAAAAATCAGATCAGTAAAAAAAAAATAGTATTTCATTCAACAATAATTATTCACCTCCATGGTCTATTCTATTCTTCTAATTTTCTCCTTCCCTTTAGGGGTGTAATTCCTAGGAGTCAGGCTTTGATACTGAATCTGGTCTTTAATATTTTGTTACATACAGTGACTACATTACAGGGTGAATTCCAATGTGTAAGTATTATATTACTGAAGGATAAAACCAAATTAGTAGAACACAGAGTGAAACCTACATATGAAAATACTTAATGTGGTTTTCAGGTTTTTATTTGAGGGATGTGTAACCATAACATTGCATTTGTTCACAACATAACAAGGTATGATTTTGTTGCATTTAATCAACTGTATTCTGGCTGAGTAGCAGTCGTGATTTTCTCCTCTGCATATAAAATAATTTTCCTCTAAGCAAACCTGATATCAGTGTGGAGGAACAGGACTCTTTCAAATGCAGTTGAACTATCAAGGTTGACGAGTGTCTCACAGAATGAGAGAAGGTGCAGGTGGAGCATGTTTCTGAAATCTGTTTAATGCCAGCACAGGCAGATCTGAAATGTGAGGATGAACTTAATGCACAGGCAGTTCTGACGAGCTTCTCTTTCGTGGTTTTTTTTGTGCCTAAGAGTTGCAGCAGCTATGCTGCTGGCTGAGAGCGTGATTCTTTCCTAGAATGTTTGCATGTATGTGTGGTTCGTTCCCCAGGACAGAAAGGGGAGCCTGCTTGTAACGAGGGGGGAGTGTTGAAGGAAACTGTATCCATGTGTATCAAACAGGGCACGTCTTCTCTTGCTAAATTGAGTTTATCCCACGGTAGGCTGCGATACTAATGGGTCGCTAACACGGTGCCAGTGAGATCACTTTTCTACTGAGCAATCCATTCTGTGACTTTCCAAATCACAATGTCAATTAGTCAGACTGCTTGGACGTGGCACACAGGGTTTTTTCCACTACAGATGGAACCTTCAGTCTTTTTATGTTTGGAATCTTGAATGAAGGTTCTGCTTTCTTAGAATTAAATGTTTGAAATAATCTCACTCACATCTCCTGTGAAGAAAGATGAAGCCCACTTTGCTACTGTGCCATTAAATAAATTTCAACTGCCATCCATTCCCCCCAGGTGAGTAAATGAGAAGTTGAACGATTGAAATTGTGGGTGATCATAATTTGAACTTTGTTTCCTTTTCTACCCATTTAAGCATGTAATTTTCCCTTTAGCTTTCATCAGCTCTGATCTATTCAATTACTGCACCATTAGTATCCATTCTTCTTGGTTTCAAACCTGCCCTTGCTAAATTTTTAATGGCATTTCTTTAAGAACACGATTTCCCATTTCTTTCAGAATTATCAGCTGAAATTGTTGTCAGTAATGAAGATATCAAAAGAGCACAGTGACCTGCATGCTACATGTGATATTGTACTTGCTATGGCAACTGCTGCTGGTATTCAAGGTGTTTATTAATTTCCAGCACCATTCCAGGTCCTTTCCCAATGACAACACTTCTTTGTTGAAGGCTGTGTGCCCAAAAGGGACATAATGCGAGATACATGGGCCCAAGTCTGTTTTAGATTATCTTTAAAGAAAGATTCTTTTCAAATGCTGCTTTTTTCCTGTGCTGCTCTGTAGGTCTTCTTCCAAGATGGAGCTCTTCCAGAAGAAGCTTTTTGTGTTTTACTTACAAAGAAAAGAGTTTCAAGTGCTTCTGTTTGTTCCCAGCCCCACAGAGTCACACTGGACAAATGTTGGCTGTTGTAGGAAGCCATGAATTGCTCGTTGTTTTCCTGTAGATGTTCTGGAGAGAGGTGAATCTAAACTATGATAAAATGAAATGGCAATGAACAATATCTATCCTGTATCCCATAGGAACTACTCACTGAACCGAAAATCAACCAGCCAGGTCAGCCCTGATCCTCTGTATGGTATGTGAGCAGCTGCCCTTGTTGAAGAGTAGGTTATGAGTTAGGCTTGGTTACACTTTTTTCCAATTTTAACCCAAAGATGAGAACCGAAGTTTTATAAAACTTTTACTCTGGCTGTTTATTTTACATAGAAAAGAAACATGAGAAAGGATTCTGTTCCTGTGCAAGAAGAAAATAAGCTTTGGAATGGATAAATTCTTACCTGAGGCGAATTTTAGAAGGGTGACATTCTAGCAAAGACCAAATCTTAGCTCTTGCTGACTAATGCAACACCAAGATGCAACAAAAATGGGTCAACATACCTTCAAGTACTGCAGGGACTTTAACTAGTTAACCACTCTGAATCATCTTGGCATTGTTGACTTGGACAGGTGACATACAAAATATGCAGAATAATATTGTCTCTGACCACACACTCACATACTGCAAGGAAGTTGTGGGGTTCCAATTAAAATAATAAAAAATAAATGGGCTGCAAGAACTGACAGCACATCACATGAACTGAGGCTGGGTGCATCAGCCTTGAGACTGCAACTGTAACAGGAGAAATGGCAGTGCTCTGGTTCATCTTCTGTTTCACTGGCTGTAATGAATAGGAAATAATGCTAATTAACTCATTGTTTCTTCTTCCAAAGTGTTCCCACTGGTTATCTTCAGATGCCCTTCTCTGCAACTCTCAGTGTCAGTCCTCTGCTGTGCTGGGAATGCTTCTGGAAGTGCCCAGACTTATGGAGGAGTTCACATGTAGCACTTCACTAATGTAGTGCGACTGACAGATTTATTAGCAAAGAAATCTTTTGCTGTCAAGCGGAACAGTAGGTTACCTTAATTCACGGAATATGTCCAGTGTTCCAGTCTGATAGGGACTCTTTCTCCTTGTACCTATTCTGACTACATGGTTCCTATAAGTGGATTCCTATTCAGTCCTTCCTGCACATTACAGTATTGTGCAAAGGCAGGTATTCTAGTGTTTCTTTTAAACACTGACCCATACCTTTTATTTAAAAGTACTTTAAAGGAAAGCCCATAAAGAGATGAACTAATGTCTAATTATTCTTTTCAACAAAAACTGTTTTGTGAGCAGAACCTGGCTTTAAAAATAATTCTTCTGGGATTTTTGCCTTATGTTCTCTAATATCTTCTTACTGCCAGTTACAACCAGTTTCCTCTAGTTTTCTTGTTATTCCTTGACAATCTTGCTCCTGCAGCAAGCCTATCTCCCTCCAGCATCCCCAGTTTATTTGGCTGGACAAATTGCTGTGGCATGTTCAAAGCACATGTGTGCTGATTTGCTGGCTCTTATCTCTGAGAATGGGAAAAGATCTTTTCCTCAGCTGAGGCAATAATTTGGATCTCTTTTCAATAGTCAACTATTTTCCTTATATTTGCAGCAGTTTCACACCTTTGAAAGCTATGTCTTTTTAAAAGTGACCAAGAAGTTCAAGGGTTATTAAAGGAGACAGCCATATGGAGAGACTGAATAGATTTTTCCTTGTCAGGAAACTGGAGAAAATAACTTGACTATAAATGAATTTGGGGAAAGGGAGAAAAGGAGAATTGAAAATGTTAATCTAAAAAAAATTCTTTTTTTTTTTTTTGAAAATCAAAGCAGTTTCAGAATTGCATGTGGATTTATAATTTTTGTAGTTATTCGTCAGTGAGGATGAATATAGAGACTTTGACACAACTATCAGAAGTAATTTGAGTGAATAACATTTAAGTTTTTCTTCACCTTGTATGTATTTATGAACATTAACTGGTGACTCTTTGATATCTATAAGAAAAAAAAAAACACTAATATTGTCATTTTCTGTGCTACAGGGGAAAAAAAATAAGTCCTAAAAGAAATAGAATCACTTTTGGAGAAAGACTCAATCAGATGATGTAATTTTAATCCTATCTCAACTAGTTTTTGACCTCTGTGGTATGAGGGACAGCAGGTCTCTCTAGAACATAGAATAGTGAGCAGTGCTTCCCTAAGCTTGCTATAGATGTCAGAGGAAGATAGTATGGAATATTATTTTTCCACCACTGAAAACGTCAGAGAACTGCTCTCCTTTACCTTGACATGGTGCTGTCTTCTGGTGTATTTCCCAAAGAGAACATCAGCCAAAAGCCCTTGCCCTGATTTGTCATTTAGTTGTTACTTGTTTGTTGCTTTTTTGTCGTTTTCTTTCTATCTGCCAATGTCTCAAAGATGTATTTTCTTAAACTTTGAGATGTGTAAGCCTTAATTTATTTTGTTTGCACTGATAATTTTTAGTTTTTTCTTCCATATGTTTTCATATTGGTTTTCCTTTATATCAGTGGAGTCAAGGGAGCATATTTGCAATAGTTTGCTTATTAACTTGTGTCACTTCCAAAATGTGATGTGTTCTCTGTAGGATTTTTGGCAATATAAGAGTATGGGTGCAGTACAGTGTGTCAAAACAATGTACCAATAGGTTTTATATTCCTAATTGTCTAGTTGGAATAGAAATATTAATTTCAAGGACTGGTATGATAGTTCAGTACTGAGAAACAGGAAACCTCCACATTTATGGCTTTCTGAAAAACAAAGCATAGTGATCCGCAATACCAGAGGTTAAGGCAGGGAACAGACACTGGTGCTATTTAGCCTTCTTCCAAAACAGTTGCTGGATGTAATTTCCAGTCGGGACTGATGGGTGAACCTATACAAGACAGCATGACTCAGAATAAATGCTTCCAACCAGACAGAACAACTGGCAATGCCCCACAATCCCATTATCTCCAGTGATAGCACTCAGTCCTTTCAAGAAAAAATGTCTATTGCCACAAAATTTTATCAAATGGAATGGATCTTCTTTATTACATGGAAAAGATGAAGTAACCTTCTGAATATACTGTATTAAAAAAAAAAAGAAAAAAGAAATAAAAAGAAAAAAAGGTTGAAATTCATAGAGTGAAAGATTATGAGCTTGGGATTTTATAAGATTTGAAAGGTCAGGAGGGTAAGCAGATGGCTAGCTGTAGAATTTATTATGCTTTTAGCAATTGTTTTGATGTTCCAGGTGAAACCTTGCAAGCTTATGAGGCTGTAAAATTCTATGACCCTGCATTAAAGTGAGGATTATGCTCATAATATGCATGTGATTTTAGAGATCAATCTATCACCCTTTTATTATCTGCCAAAACCTCACAGGATTCAGTGTGATTAATATCCTGAAATGCAATTTTTGTTATTCTGCAGTAGTGCATCCCTTTTTTGTCCATTTGTTTCCTTTATGAAAATAGCGCAAACATGCTTATGATAATGAAGTGATATTCTGATAGTGTTGAGTGACTCTCCAGCAACCTTTCAGTTCTCAAAAATGACATGATTTTAAAAAAGGCATGTAAAAAGTTATGTATTCAGTGATGATTATTACTCAGACTTTCTCGGGTACCACAAGCTATGCTTAGAAAACTCAGTATTGCCAGGGTCTTGGGGCAGTACCTTGAAAGAAAGTGGGTAACTTCAGCACAGGTCTTAGGGCTCAGCAGTGGCTGTACAGCAGACAAATACAGGGATGCGGAATGGCTACTTCTGTTCTTGCAATAGCCTTGTAAAAAGCTGTCCCCTCTCTTTTGATGCAGAGTGTCCCAGTGGGTGGCATTTCATGTCTCTTTAGACGTACTTGTTAAGTAAAGAGATGTGTGACCCTGTAAACCACATCTGAGACTGTGCACAGGAATTAAGCTGCTCTTCTGGGCTTACAGGAGTGCACCCCAACCCAGGGGCAGGACCTTGCACTTGGCCCTGTTAAATCTCACAACTATGGGCCAACTTCATGAGCTTGTCTGGGTTCCTCTGGGTGGCATCCTGTCCTTCAGGCATGTCAACAACTTGCCTGAAGGGCAGCTTGGTGTCACCTGCAAACTTGCTGAGGGTGCACTCAATCCAATGCAGAGGGTCAGCAGGCCCACCTTTCTATGCTGCCTTTTATAATTGAAGCACAAGGCCATGTAAGTGGCTCCTGGTTCATGACTGCTGTTCCTACTGCTGTATTAACAGTGAAATAATGGTAAAGATTTCCTGGTTCCCCACATGACTTTAAGAGCATTAATGCCTTGTTTCTGTCTGGAAAAACTTGCTAGACATTTCTTTCAAAGATGGTACAGGTTCTGTTGAATTTTCCATGATAATAAAGACAGGATATGGGAAAATTTTCAGTGGCTTCTAACTAATCCAGCTCACCCTTGGGTTCAGGCTCCAATCTGGAGAATATTGACCAAGAACCATAGGTGGGACAAACAAGGAGGCCATCAATATTTAAATATATTAAACTTAGTTCCCTTTTTTCCCAACATGTTCTTTAGTTTTTCAAGAAGCAGGTCACATGAATTGTGACAAAATTAGGAGTTTTCTTCATTCCAAATGTTCTACCAAGATTTCTGGTGCTGTGTGACAGTAGAGGAAGGACTATGACCCATGGGACAAAATTTCTGATTTTCAAAAACTGGGTCTTGCAGCCTTGCTGAAATAAGGTGCAGCAGCTCTGTACTGGTAGATATCTATCCTATGGAGTGGATAAATGGAAATGGTAAGAGCAATGACTGTGCAGAACTTGTGCTGATGGAATCACTTACAGCTTTGCAAATATAGTGCTTTCACCATGAAAGATGTTATTTGTCATAGTTTTGGGCTTTGATTGTTGAGCTCAGGTTTGGGCTGTACTGGTGTTAGTGGTAGGACCCCACCATGTTTTAATTCATGGTCACTAGTGGGATTCCATGGGGCTCCATCTTAGGCCCAGTGCTCTTCAACATCTTTATAAAGGACTTGGATGCAGGATTGGAAGGGATACTAAGCAAGTTTGCAGATGACACAAAATCCAGAGGAGCTGTTGACTCCCTCAAAGGCAGGGAGACCCTGCAGAGACCTCACAAATTGGAGGACTGGGCAATCACCAACTATGTGAAGTTCAACACAGGAAAGTGCTGGATTCTGCCCCTGGGATGGGGCACCTCCAGATGTACAGATAGACTGGGGAATGAGATGCTGGAGAGCAGTGCCATGGAAAGGGACCTGGGGGTCCTGGTGGATGGCAAGTTGGATATGAGTCAGCAGTGCCCTGGCAGCCAGGAGGGCCAACCCTGTCCTGGGGGGCATCAGGCAAAGCATCCCAGCTGGGCGAGGGAGGGGATTGTCCCGCTCTGCTCTGCACTGGGGCAGCCTCACTTGGAATACTTTGCACAGCTTTGGGCACACCAATGTAAGACATTAAGCCATTAGAGAGTGTCCTAAGGAGGGCAATGAGGATGGAAGTGGGCTTTGAGGGGAAGCCGTGTGAGGAGCGACTGAGGGCACTTGTTGTGTTCAGTCTGCAGAAGAGGAAACTGAGGGGAGACCTCACTGGACCTCATTGCAGTTGCAACTTCCTTGCGAGGGGAAGAGAAGGGGCAGGCACTGATCCCTTCTCAGTGGTGACCAGTGACAGGACCTGAGGGAATGGCCTGAGGTTGTATCAGGGAAGGTTTAGGCTGGATGTTAGAAAAAGGTTCTTCCCCCAGAGGGTGGTTGGGCACTGAACAGGCTCTCTAGGGAAGTGGTCACAGCACTGAGCCTGACAGAGTTCAGGAAGTGTTTGGACAATGCTCTCAAGCACATGGTGGGATTCTTGGGGCTGCCCTGTGCAGGGCCAGGAGCTGGACTCTGACCCTTCCAACTAAGAAAATTCTGTGGTTCTATTCTGTGATAGTGACTTGAAGTTTATTGTCTAAGGTGAATTATCAATAATAGCTGCATTTTTGTTCAAATTTCACTGTTTCTATCTGCACAGTTTCAAATCAGACAGAGCCTGAGCATTGAATCTAAAGGGCTGCTTTTTAAATAATTCCACCCAATCTTCCTGTCCTCAGTTCAGCACCTCTGTGTTCACTGGAGTCGGTGCATAGTTTCTGCACAAAAATGGGCAGTTAACTAAATGCTAATTAAAAGCAGCATGTCAGTTTATTGTGCTCAGTAGGAGCAGTCACAAAAGAACATGAACCTGAATTAATTTTTTTATCCTTTTTCTTCCCCCTCGTAGACCCCCAGGAGGGTAGAGGGGAAAAGCCTATTAAGATAACTTAAATGAAAATTTGAGATGGGCCTAAAAAGCTTCCAATCCTGTGAAATACTTTCCTAGAGCCTCCCCATATCTATGCACCAGCTGCTCTGCCTGTCAGATCAGTATGTCACAACTTCCAAAACCTGAAAGCTGCAAGATGTCTCAGGCTTGCATCAGTCCTGGTACCACCTTCCAGCTCCAGGCTTGGTCCTGTGAGCTTTGTTGCTGCTGCTGAGACCTGAGGGCATTCAACAGCTCACAGGCATGATCCATATCCGTAATGGTTAATCCCCACAGGCCTGATCCAAAGTCTATTACATTCAATGAGGTTTTGCATTTCACTTTGATAGGCTTCAGGTTAAGCTTTAAGATACAGGATAGGAGCAGATAATGAGGGCAGGATGAAAAGTAGTTGAGGTAGGGAGTGTGATAAGAACTAAAATTTAACAAGTTTGTCTTGAACATAGACCAAATTCAGTTGTTTTATCCTCTTCAGCTGCCTCATAATACTTGTGAGTGCCAAACTCTATAATCAAAGCAAAGAAAAATCTGGTTATTGTTGGCAGCATTCAAATATAAATTGGTATGAACCAATGACAGACCTTCACTGGCTGATAGGAGCCATACCCATTTGCTGCAGCAGAAAAGCTGGATTCAGACACTCATAGATCCATGTTTGAATGCTTCCAGTAGAAAAGGAGAGGAAGGATTTTCTTGTGCTTCTAAGTGCAAAAGAGCTGGTTCTTTAAAATGTTTAGTAAATGTCAAGTGTTCGCTGCCTCCTCTATTTCACTGAAGCCTTTTAAATCCAAATGCATTCTTGAGTTTAAGTTTGCTAGCTTGTGGTAACCGAGGTGTGCACATTTGGGTTGGTTGACCATGCTGTACTACATGGCTTTCATGAACTATTCCACTCTGTAGGTCTTTCCCATCAGTCTCTTGATTTGTGCACTTGCTTGGCTGTTCATGTGAATTGGATTGTGTGGCTTTCTCAGGGTTTCATGACCACCTTCCAACTTAGCAGAAGATTCACCTCCAGATACACCAGCTGGGATCCAACATACCACTGGGGGAAACTTTTTCAAGAGCCTTCTCTTAACGCTTTTGCCTCCTACTGTCACTGTCTAATGTCAGAGATATCAGTGTGATGGGGCAGAAGAGCCCTCATTTTAAAGGAAATGCTGGAGCACACACTGATGACATCACTCTGTTAACATCACTTACCTACAAGATAGAGTAATACTTCACATGAGCAGTAATGACTTTACTATCTTTAAGCAACCAAATACTGTTAAGCTACACCAAGAGACAGATTTACTATAGAGATCAATCTCATTACAATTTATTGTAAATGCATTGTTTGTTTCTTTGTCCCTCAGCCCTCCGAAGAATATAGGACAAAAAGCAAAAGCTGAAAGTCAGTTTTGGCTCAGACCAAATTCATAGCATGCCATATTCATAACATCTTCAAGAGTCCTTTAACCTGAGGTAGTCTGGAAGGCTGGAAAGCACAGCTTCACTGCAACACAAGGGGATCCAGGCATTTTCCACATCTTTGTAGGTACAGTAAAATTACCAATGTGGTGCCAGGACATGCATCAGTGTACAGGAGGGCAGGGTTGGCAATCCTGGAAACCAGTAGAAAATAGGCAAATATAACACATTAACACACGGCCATTGTATTTTTCTATACCAGTCTTTTGTCAGAACAACTTTCCATTGTTCTTTCTTCCAGCTCTTAATTTCATCTGGCCAAGAAGAAAAAATCAGACTGTAACTATCTTTGGGTTTACCGTCATGAAAATAAGTTTCTAATCTTTTGAAAATCTAAACATGTAAGGCTAATAAATTTTATTTATTTCAGGTACAAGCCAGTTATTTTCTTACAAAGCCTGAGAAAAGTTACCAGGTTTTCATTCTTTACTCAAAATTCATAAGAAGCATAAAACTCTCCAACACTACCAACTAATGGAGTTGTACCTTTAGCTCCAAATTTATCCTTCCAGCTTCAGTGACTTTGTGAGAGGGATTATCTTCTAAAAGCTTCTGATCCATTTTATGTAGTCCTGATGTCTTTAGTATTCAGAATACCCTCGTTTTGCTGGTGCAAGTGAAACTAAGGATCCCATAATACTACCATGCCCTTTTCATCCACCTTCTATGGGATCTCTTCGCTAGCAATGTATTTTAACATGCTAAGAATGCAATGGCTACACTCAATTAAACCACTGACTTGGCTCATCCCTCAATATATTATGCTGTGTGTCAGCTGCTACTGAATGCATAAAGTATTATTGAAGTATTACTGGTCATCTGTAGTGTTTTAGTGCATTAAAGAATCTCTTCAGCTTCAAGAACACCTGTTGTAGCAGGTTGGAAAAAATCAATGGGCTTTTCCCCATCAGATAGCACAAATCCCTTCCTGATAAATGCAGTTTCTCACTGAATGCCAACAATCTGTAATGATTCAGGACCATATGAGCAGAAATGAGCTTAGCCACAAGTCTGTGACAGAGGTTTGAAAAGACATGTCATGAACTTTTGCTCTGAAATCGTAAATCTCTTTGAACTATAGGAGATTCCCCACCACCTATCACTTCTTATTTCCTTTTTGTTAGATGATCCTGACAAGTAGAGAGGTGCAGGCCTGACTTTAATGCACGATCGTGCCAAGCCTTCTGGGAGGCCTCATTATTGAGGGAGCTAATTTCTTACCTAACTTAAAACCTCCTTCTAATCAATCTGTTTTAAAATACATGCTATACAGTTACCAATATGGCTCTTCCAGAGGTAAACATATATAAATGAGTTTAGGAAATAAGCTCAAAGAAAGGTATCCTTATGGTCTGTATAACATCTGTATATTCACCGTGCACACCAGACCATGCTCCCTATTGTTGTCAGAAAGGCTCTTCTGCCAGTGTCTATTAGCCCCCTTTATTCCACCCAACGACTTTTCTCTCCAAAACCCTCTGGCCATCTCAGTGCATGTTCCAGATCCCCAGCGGGACAGAAACTGGCAGCTGGAAATGTCTGAAGTGATTTCAGCTCAGTGGAAATGAAGTGTGAAAACATGAAGCAAACCCATGTTGTTCAGATGAAGTGATTTTCTGTGTCTGATACAAAGAATATTAGCAACTCACCAGTTATTTTCGTAGTGTGTTTTCTATTACGAAGCACTAAATAGATGGAAATTACAAATGCTATTAAATGGTGAAGTCATCTCGTAAGATCTAAAATACTGTTAATTTTTAATGTGAGCATATATAGTCAGATTAACATATCTCACACTGTAGCACTTGTTAACAGTTCATTTTCATTGCACATTGAAAATGTTTGTAGCTTGCTTATCAGATGAAAATCTGAAAGACTCCTGTTTAGGTGGACCCCAGAAGTGGGAAGGCCAAGTATAAATGAGATAACCTGTCTCAGCTCTAACTCTTGACAGCTTCAACATCTGAGTATTACTCAGATCGGAGTACCAGAAGTGTGTTAGGTTCATACCTAAATTGAACTAATAAATAACCCTCCAAACTATTATGGTTGCTCATTATGCACAGTTTTAGGAGCATATACTAATTTTACACTGTTCTGTTTTAGGACTAACTGAAGATAAATTTATCAGTCTGTGCACTAATAAAGTTCCATAATAAAACCTGATCTGTATCCCTTAAACTTCATTATTTAATCCTCATGTTGTAAATTAATGCTTTGAGAAAGCAGGAGCTGTGATGCTCATACTTGCCTCTCAGGCAGGTCTATGTAGCTCTGTCAGGTCTTGAAAAGCAGCCACAAAGTTTTCAGTTGTGTTGTTAAGGTTAATATAGGAAAATTCAGGAGTCTTTGTGGATCATTTATAGTCTGGCACAGTAGGCCCCATGTAGCTGGGGAAGTACAAAAAATGGTAGGGCAGCTTCCCTATATGGTTAGAATAAAGTTTTAAATGTGCTATGTAACTTCCCAAATGACTTCAAGAGGGCTCTCTGAGGTTTTAGACAAAAATGAAATTTTTTGGATTCTGAAGGAATAAACAATGATTGCTGTTTTAAAAATTTACTGTCTTTGGTTCAGGTCTTTTAAAAAGCTGAATACGTACTTTAATGTTTTATCAATATTATAATAAATAACTAATATTATGTTTAATAGAGAGGTCATTCTTCTGAAATTTTCTTGGAACATATTTGGCACAAGGTACAGTAACTGCACTAGACTTTAACCCCCCAGAGTTTTACCAACTTGCATGCATTCTTTTGTAAAGCAATCTGCTTTGGAAATATTGTCCACATTTATATAAAAGGGTTAATGGAAGAGGCAGCTGATGTTGATGATAAAGGGGACTTTTTTTTTTTTTATTTGTTAATATTCAGTAAAATTATGTCAGGCTACCCCAGAAAGGATGCACCTTAGAGCCTTTCTGTGGTTCTCTCCTGACAAAAATGGCCATGACTACAAAACGGGGGAAAAAAATAAAAATAACATCCAAGATTAGAAGATCTATATTAAAATTAGTAATAGTTCTCCACAAGTAAAGCATGTAATGGCACATCTGGAGAGTGCAAAGGGGCTTTCAGAGACTGTCTAATCGTATCTTGAATGGTCTGATTGATGCTACTTGCAGACATGATGTTGAGGGCTATGAAAGAAGTAATTGCAGAGTTTCTATTTGTCACAATATTCCTTGATGGGATTTCTGATGTTAGTAATTTGTCACAGTGGTTCATTGTCTTGCTGGATGTCAAACAAAATGGAGAGACCAGAGAGCTGATGATTTGCTTTCAGAATGTCAGTGTCAGGACTGTGGGAACAGATTTATAATGAATATTGGGGTGACTGGGAAAGGGCAGGATGTGGGGTGGCAGCACTGGGTGGTTCAGGAGAGAATCAGTGGGTCTGGCTTTATTTGTAATACACTGCAACACCCTCATTTAGACTCTTATCATTCCCCAGGGTCTCATCTCGAAAGTATTTGAGCATGATGCTCAGTTAAGCCACACATACTATGAATCTACTCCAAAATTTAAGTGGCAAGTCTGTTTGGGGGTGTGATTTCCAGTCTTGCCATGGTATTTTCCCCTTCACCTTACAAATTGTGGGGAAAGGTGTCACTCTCTGAGATGCTTGATCACAACACTGTGTCAGGAAAAAAAACCAAAAAACCTCCAAACAGCCTAGAGGGGGTTGAGCCTAGTGGTGAGGGCAATGAGCTTGACCTTGGGGTGCATAGGGCAGGTCTTGCCTCTGCCACCAAACCCTCTCACAGTTTCTCTCATGCTATCTGATCTTTCTCTCTCACTCAGAGAAGTATATTGTGGGAACAAAAGCATTTTCCTCCTTTTATTGTTGTTGTATAACTTATTTGCATTAAAAACTCTTTAAGCCATAGACAAGTTCTTACCATACAAATATGTTTTGCGTAGTTTATCTTAGCCTTGATGGGAGGGATATTAACCTTACTGGAGACAAAGATTCTTTTATACAAATAAAAATAAATCATGTTTCTTTGTTTTGATGATGTTCTGTGTGGTTTTAACACAAGGAAAAAGTACAGAGGAGAACCTATGAACTGAACTGGAAATGAAATCCAGTTCTGTTAGGTCTATTTTATTGTTATTCTCCAACAGTTCATGTATAAATAAATGATAGGAAGCATCACTGATCTGCTCTGGAGAAAGACAACTATGCCTTCTGTTGTATCAGGGCATGGAAAAACAACCTAATGATTAGACATGTCATTGATGGAAAGTCCCAGGCATAAGCTGCAATAATCACTCCAGGAAAAAAATAAGGCAACACAAATGGACATAACAGAGTCAAGGTACATCTCAGTAAAGTGTCTGTGCAGGTTCAGGGATTGTAAATAAATAGGCAGAAAGAAAATAATGCAGATGAAAAAATAAACACAGTACAAAAAGTTCATGTTATAAATTGAACAGCATTTTGACCTCTTGCTGGTCTAGTCAGAGGCTGCCATAATATGGCCAGTGAGCAGGCTAATTGTCAGATAGAACAGACTACATGAAAAAAAGTGTGATTATATCACCCCTTTGGGCTGATTCAGTTGTTTCTGACCACAAAAATTAAACGCCTCAAAGAATGAAGATGAGGCCTGAAAACCAAGTCTTTGGTATCTGGAAAATTTCAGCACACCAGATATGACCTAGACACCTTTATTCTTGGTGATACATATTTTTATTCTCGGGTTGTTCATTAGTCTCTAAGGAGACATGCAGCCCATCTGCTGTGGCTTTCTCCCTTCTGACTGAGCAATTGCACCTGGTCTGCCCTGAAAACCACCACTGCTGCAAAAAGACTGAGACAGGAATTCAGTGGGGGCACCCAGCCTAATCCGTTGGATGCACCTGTTGGTGGTTTATCTCAGAAGCACCTTAATATGTCAGGTAAAATATGGTATGTGGCACTGAGGAAAGGTGTGGTATCAGACAAATAGCTCAACTGATTTTCTGGGAGGGCAGAGACCCTCTTGGCTCCCAGCCATAAGGACCAGGGCCTCCACTTCTCTCTCACCACCTGCTCCCTCAGGGATGCTCTGGCTGCAGCATTTCTGAAACTCGTGTGAGAATGCATCGTAAAACTACCAGGGGACATATGAAGGTAGACAGATATGGAGAAGAGAAAGTAAAGGGAAGATTGATAAGTTGTGAAAAAAGACAATAAGGATTTTGAAAGAAGCTTCTGAAATAAGAAATGAGATGGAAAAGGAGAGTGCAGCAAGCTAAACAACACTGCAGAGGCAAACTAAAAAGGTAACAATGTGGTAGAGTCAGAGAAAAACAAGGAGGGGATAGATATAGCAGGAAATTTTTGACTCAAGAGTGAGTCATGGTCTGTTACAGGCAGGTAAAGTTGAGAGCAAATGCAGGAAGGGAAAATATCAGGGTGACAAGACTGAACAGGACATCTTGAGTAATGGTGTTTTAACAGTATCCAGTGACTACACTATTTCATCACTTATGTGTCTTATCAGGGTAAATACTTTCTGACAAATCCATTTTTGGCAGAATTTGATTAGCTCTTAGAATGTTCAGAAATATAAATGGTTGAATGCACCAGAAAAGTGAGGGTGGCAGTTTAAAAAGGTTATGGACTAATTTTTTCTGCTGTTCATACAGCTTAAAGTAATAATTTCTGAAAAAGACACATTTTAGTTATTCATTAGAAAGCTGAATACTGATATTATGTACTTATTCTACTGCTTTCTATTTCAGGACATATGGTCAGTCTTTTACAGTGGCTAGAAGTATATATAAGGTCAATGGTCTCTTTGCAAGAACTTTGTGTAGAAATTTCTCCAGAAACTCTCTCTATAAGAAAGGCACAGGCTCTTCAGTACCTTGTATGTTCTCCACAGAGCTACAACACTCACTGGTGTTATGTTCATGCTCACTTAATTAAAAATAAGCATAAATGTCTTAAAGGAAATTTCACTGACAAAGTCAGTGGTGATAAATATTTTTGTTAAATTATTTATTTTTTTCAAAGCTGACTCTTTAAGGAGGTATTAAATGTTTGCATACAACAACAAATACCAATTTTGAGCTCACCTTCTCTGTCAGAGATAACTAACTTGGGGGGGAAAAGTGAAATCTCTTTTATATGTGTGTGTTCATATTGCAGCTCCAGACTCTCCACATGTCCTGAATGATAGCAGATATCTTTGCCCAAATGCATTTTTGAGTTTCATAACAGGCAGATAGAGGTAGTTAATGATGTCTCTATAATGGATCATTATTTTTTAGTGCTAAGCTTCCAGTAACTTTACATTTTCTGTCTTTCACACCTGTAATCTATAAGAAAAAAAAAAAATGTTTGGACTTATCAAGCAGGTGAGGGAAAATTTCCTACGAGGCTGTCACGTACTGCAGCACCATCTAACCAGACAGTGATAAAACCGAATGGTCTCATCTATAAATCACAATAAAGCTTGACACAATTCACCTCTACCTTCAAAGCCTTTAAAGTGGTTAGATGTTCTTATTAGAAACAAACCCAAAATGTATTTATCAGGAACATCTGAGGTCTGGGAGAAGTAAGAATGTATCACCAGAGGACTTTCAGCTCAAATCCAAGAAAAACATCTTTCTCTGATTGTCACCTTACAATAACAGAAACAAAATGAGAACTGGATGGTAGATTTCTAGTGGAACAGGTTCCAATCCTTGTGACTGTATAGGACACCATTCCTGCTGGGTCCTGCCCAGGACATCCAAGGGGGGAGTGTTGGCTTGGTGTTAGAGCTGTTCTCCCTCCGGGGGACCCTGGGAGAGCAGGGGAGAGAGCTCACAAGCTACCCTTGTGAGCTGGGGTAGTTTTCCAGGAGAGGAGGGCAGACTGAGGTAATATTCATCAGCACAGCCAGACATTGGCAAAAAGCAGCCTGGCCTAAAGTAAGGAAAGGCTTGCTGGAGAGCTGGGTTAAGAATGGTCAAGTGGCCAGAAAGTGCTCGTGGATTTGTGTTTCCAGCAATGAAAGCTGGAAGTTTTGACATTGATCTGCCTCAGAAGTCTGTGCAACTGTTTATCTCTGAGAACATTGCAATTATAAAGGCAGAATTTCCACTGTGCACCCTTGGATGCCTGTCCTTCATGCTCTTCTCCTTAATGCTCACTTGTTGCTCTCCTCCTGGAGGGGTCCTTAGCCCTGCTTAAGCACGCGGTAAGGGTCCTACTCTGGGCATCTCCTGGTGGGATTTGTTTCTTGCTTCTTGTCCCAGGCCTGGGAGAGGATCAACAGCAGCGTTGAGCATAAAAAGGGAGGGGAGATTATTGTAGAAGAAAAGGTGGATAACTTTTAAGATCTGCTTCTGAGGTGAGATTAAAGGCTGCAGTGCAGGAGTTTTTTGCTGTGAGCAGGGGATCTTTTGGTGACAGCAACAGAAGGCAGGACAAGCCGATCAGAGCAGGCCCAAACCTTAAGGCATAAAACCCTGAAAAGAGACAAGTTAACTGTGGGGTAGACTGAGTGAGGTTTTTATCAATAGAGGCACTCTACAATACCCGGTAGGGAGTTCATCTGTACTACTACTTCTGGAAGTGGAAGGATTTCTTACAGAAAAGGGCTTCAGCCTGGCAGTGAAAGGTCTGATAGCAAATGTTATTTTTTTAATTTTTTTTTTTTATTTTTTTTTTTTTTAGTTAAAAATATCAGTCACTTGCACAAGCTTCTCATAGTGACAAGCAACAGAGGAAAAAGATCAGTCTCAAATAAACTCAGACTGGGAATTGGAAAAGTATTTCCACAATTAGAAAAGCCTGAACAGCCTCCTAATTAGACTACTGTGGCAAACAACACAGTTGGTGTGGACCATGGTACATTTATGCATGTAGTTACAGGAGGAGGTGGTTTTCCAAAGAAGCAGAAATATAGTCCTGCTGAATAAAGGAGAATCTTCTCTGTCTGGGGCCCTGCAAACAGAAGACAGCTATTGGGTCAAATATCTCAGCAATATACTGAGTATCACAGAGCTTGTACCAAATCCAAGGCCTTCCTCAGCCTTTATTATCCATAAATGCCCATGTTTCCTTCTTGCCTGATGATGTGCTCCTATTTGCCAAGGCAAATGTATGCTGGCTGGTACTCAGCCTGTTGGCTAATTATTTTTTCAAAGGTTAAACACTCTCTAATCTTAGTATATGATATTCTTGCAAGACTATTCTTCTCTTCTTTTTTCCTTAAACACAATCTTCCACGTTCAAAAAAGTGTCTCCGTTTGGTAATTGACTGTATTTAATCTTGAACAGTGAAATATTGATTTTCATGTGAAGTGAGCTTTCAGGTTGCCATTTAGAAAGATGAGTTTTGGCAAGGCTCCATTAGACTTCTTTGTATTATTGCTTATCCTTCAGCTGGGAGAGCAGACAGCCTTATTCCCAAGCACAAGGAACCTAAATCATTTCATTCAACCCCCAATTTCTTTATTCCACTTCCTTTTGGTGTGGTCCAAAATATTATTATTTTGCTGGCCACTTAATTTGCTGGCTCATGGCAGGCAGTTTACCCAGTATTTCCAACTTCTTTTTTAACCCCTAGAAACTATACCTCTGGGCTTTGCCAGCTACATTGCACACTGCACTGCTGTCTGTGAGTGACACTGCACCTGTAGAGTTTCTATTTTCCTGGAGAGAATACATTCATTTTCAAGCTGCTACTTTGACTATCTTTGTCAAAGATCATTACCTTGTCCAAAGGCTAAGGAGGGAGGGAAGAATGGGTGCTCATTTTTTAAAAATATTAATTATATCTGGTCTGTTTTCATCAGCATGTATGAAATAAGAAAAGCTGGTCTTCCATCCAATAGTAATTCAGTTACTTGCCCTGGAAAAAGACTGAAGACAGTAACTAATAAAGCAATATAAAGCAGCAGGGGTATAAAAGTTACTTTTTTCTTTATTGCACCTTTGTGTAATTGCACTTTCATGAATTCTGAGGTTTTAAGACAACTTTTTTTCTCATATGCAAAATTTAAGGAAGATATTTTTTTTCCCCAGAAAATTTCTGTTCAAGTCAGTGAAGTCTGGTTTTGAGTTTCCTGGATATCTGAGGAATGTAGCCAGAGTGAAAAATTGTATTGATATGTCAGGGCAATGTCCCTGTGATGTTTGTGATGGTTCTATTAGTACCAGTATTTTTAGTGAGAAGTTGTGTATTGTAACTATGGAGAAGCTTTTCTGAAGCTTGTACTCTAAGGTCTAGGAACCAGCAAATTTATTAGGTCAATGTTCATGTTAAATGATGCTTCTAATCATAAAGCCTTTTTCTGATTTGTTTTTACCATGCATGAAACATGCATTTATTCTAGATAGACCAATAAGAATATTCCCCTCCAGGTCTTACCTGGAGATTGTACTTCTGCCCTTTTTTTCAAAAATATTATGTACAATTAAAATGTGTTGCCCTGGGTGAATAGTGGGAGCTTAAGGTGAGTGAGTACTCTTCCTAGTGGGTTTTTTTCATATTGCCCTGAAAAAGTGGCATGATTGCTGTCCAGTGCACACATAAATTTAGTTTATACCATCTTACTGGATAAGCAAGTAATTGGACTAATATAAGACTCAAGCAGTAGAAACAAGACACAGTCCCTTGGAGAAAATGGTGGAAAAAAGAAAGCTAATATTATGGGCAATGAGAAAGTCAGGGACAAATGTATCTGACATTCATGTAGAGATTAGTAATTTTATTTAAATATGACAGAGACTGAAAGAGAAAAAAAAAAAAAGGAAGGTTAAGATATGCAGAGTCAATCTGTTATTAGGATTGTTTATCCTAATAAAACAATTTTGACTCCTAATTACTGGTGGTATTCAAGATCCAGATAAAGGTCACACTTAGAATAGTGTTCTAGCATACACTGGAAGTGTGATATGGGGCATTACCGAAAGGGAAGAACAACAAATAAATACTTGCAAAAATAAAGGACTAAAGTAAAATAAAAAGTAAATTTTGAGTTTATATTAGAAATAACAGAGGAAAATAATTCAGAATAGACGGATTTAGGCAGAGTCAAAGATAGTAACTCTCAATTGCAGTGATTTAAGCAGGCAAGGGATGTGACTGGAATGACATCCAGTCTCTTGCAAAAATCTCTTACAGAAATCACTCTTATTGGCTTGGTCAATGAAGGTGATAGAAAAAAAAAAGGAGCATTAAGCAAAACTTTAAGCTCAAGCAGTAAAAAAAAAGTAACAAGAAAAGAAGTCTTTAGAGAGAGTGTGGGCCAAGAAATTGTCATAGACAGAAACTAAAGAGCTCACCCTTTGCTGAGAGCCAAGCCATGCTGTCTCTCAGCATGAAGCATTAGCTGACACCAGAGCAGTGTCACTCTTTAGTAGGAGCAGTGGGAGTTCATAGAAAATGTTTCAGTGAATTCCCAAACACCCTCAGGTCTACAGCCAGCTGAACATGTGACCAAAGTGTCTCTTTGGTGACTTTGCAAGATGCTTGTTCACCAGATACAAATGATCCCTGACACAGATACAGGACTGAAACAAAATGCTTAGTGTCCCTCACTGTGCCCAAAAGGCAGTTTTGGTATCTTCCTCTGCTGTTGAGAGTTAGAAACCACTGCTTGTTATCGAATGTAGTATTGAATGTGCCATGTAGTAAATTGTGCAAATGGTTTTCACATCTTTTTTTTCTGCAAGTCACACAACAGACTATGAGCCCAATAAATTCACAGGCTGTCAGACATGCGAGTGAATGACTGATGCATTACTAAGATTATATGAATCTGCTTAAAAATTGTGGATGAAGATGGCCTGCAGAAGATTTGAAGGGAAAAAATGTCTTTTTGTAACAAGGTAATAAAAGTAATGAAAGGCCATTCCAAAAAAGAAATTGTCAGGAATGTAAAGGTCTAGTGTCAAAAGGAAAATTAAAAAGTGAGAATATGGGTGGTGGATTTCTAATAAATAAAAGAGTGTGGGGCTTAAAAAGATAGAATCACATCAGAGACAAACAACATTCTGGTATGAGCTTTAGGAAAATGTTGAACAGTTCAAGTCCCAGGCTGTATTCCTGTGCATTTTCCAGGGCTTCATGCTGTGAATGGGGAGTATTAGAGGAAGAATTGCTTTCTCTTGTGGCTCAAGGGGTATTTAGAGAGGTATTACAACAGTAGTGCTACAATCCATGTGCTCACCATACAGGCCTGACTTGTGTCGTCTACTAAAAGCATTTTGCTTTAATAGCACTGTAATTGTTCAATGCTTAGGGCAAGGACTGTCGCGAAACTTGTAGGTACTGCTACAGAGCAAATAAATCAGGGAGATTATGTCTTTGCTCCTTACTCTGTACATTCTAAATATATATTGCCTCCAGTCCCTAATTTTGGCAGCTACTTTTGTCATTATTTTAAATCCCACACAAGGGATTTAGTAGTGATTTGAAATGTTCAACAATTGTGAATACCTTTTTCTATGAAAAAATTACATTTTGGAACTTAATTAGCAGCATGGTGTGATGCACGTTTAAATTAATGTTCTCAAAGTAATGTCTTTTGGGGGGATTTCTGTGAAACTAGATCTGAAAATGGAATGAATAACTAAAGGGACAACTAAAATCATTGTTAGGTTTTCATGCAGAGGTTCCTCTGACATATTTCTGGGCTGTATCGTAAATAGTTGCTTTCAGCCTCATTTGAAAGGATGTGAGAATTGCAAAAGACCTGTATTTTGTTTGATGTTTAGTTTTGCTTGTTTTCCAATTCAGAAGGTCAATATTTTGGTCTCAGTTTTGACCATACCTGCTTGAATGATGCTGGGTAAGAGTAAATACCTGTAGCAGTAAATACTGTGATCCAGTAGCAACCAGCTAATTCCTACCAGTGTTAAAAATATCCTACAGATCATGCTGACCGAGCAGCTGAGTAATAATAGACTAGTTTGTAAATGCTTTTCAGTATATGTAGTAAAAATATTTAGGCCAGAAACTGTCTCTGTGGTTTAGCCACCTGGCACAAATCACAACCCTATTTATTGATTAAGTAATACTGGATTCCAGAGCAAGAAAGTAATATAAATATTTGTCAGTTTAATTTATATCATCATTGATTTAGACCATGGTAGTAACTTGACTATTGTACAAATTCATTTATTAAGTCAGTACTGATTTAGAGCAACATGGCAATCTCCAAAACTTGTAAATGTCCAATTATTTAATATTTATATCCATAGTCTAAAATTAAGTTGGATTTACATCTTCCAAACTTTTGAAACAAGGAAATAAGGATTCCTCTCACACAGAGGTGTATGAATCAAATATAACCCTGAAGAAAACTTTTTTGATGTTGTGTTAATAAAACTCTTCAAAATCATGGTTTTACAGGGCAAGTGCTGATATAAGCCTTATTGCAGAGATACAACTAGCAACCCTGAAATAATCATTTCCCACCCGATAGCTGTAGCAGGGAGCTGAAGTGCTGCTTTGAATGCTGCCTCCCCACTAAGATGAGCTCCGTTTGAAACCTGTGAATCTCCTATTAAAATAATCTTGTATGCTGATGTCTAGTCCAGGATTCATAACATTAGGATCATTCTTATATTTTGAACCCCTTGAAGTATGCAGTACTTAGGTGGACTACACCAGCTTTCAGTCTTCATCTTCCCCATCAAATTGTCTTCCCACGACAGTTGCAACTCTGCCCTCTGCCCTTTTTAGTATGTTTACCAGCTTGAGTCTTTCATTCAAAACTTTTTCTTCCAGACAATTTAAGAATCCTTTTAGTGTCGGCTATGATTTCCTCCACCTTCTTTCCTTCTTAAGCAAGATTATACGTTTATTAATGAGTCTATTTTTATTTAAAATCCACTCCTTGAAAGATTGGGCTATCTGAGGGCAACCCTTTGTTAGAATCTGTAGGCTATCAGTTCCATGAAGCAGCTATTAAAACTCTTTTTCTAGTCGTTTTTTAGAGATTATGTCAGATGGAGCTATTATCATTATAACTGACTTAGAGAAATAAAGGGAAATGCAGGTGTTGCCTTGTTGACAATTTTATGAGCAAGCTGAGTGCAGGTCCTCAGAGCTGGTCATTTACATGGCCAAGATTTGGAGCAGGAAGAGAATGGAAGTGTGACAAAGAAAAAAATTTTAAAGCTTTGTAATGCAAACATTTCCGTGTTTTCCTTTCAGCCTCTTCTTGAAGGATCTCTTCCTAATGCCTGAGGGTGTCTGGAGCCAGAGGACCCATTCCCTCCAACTCTTTCTGTAGTCATCAGCATTGAGGATGGGACTTGACGAGGACAAGTCTTTGTCGACACAAGTAAGGGCACTGAAAAATGAAGAAAGACATTTACAGGAACATGTGAAGAAAATGATGGGACAGGCTGGCTGCTACCTCTTTCCCCACAAGTGTTTTATCTGTTCCAACACATTCTCTTTTTATAAAAGACACAAAACCATGGCAATACCATCTCAGCTGGTATACTTATATTTTTTTATGCCAGTTATTAGAGACTGATACTTAACACATGCACCTGCAGTTCTACCATAGTAGATGATGAGACAGGGGGGAATAATTTTTGTCATTTTTGAATAAGCAGATTGTGTGGTTGAGGTCATTTTAAGCCTCTCATTCTTACAGCTGGTAACATTGCCATCTGATAGTGCATGGTTGTGAAAAAGAGGTCTAAGAAAACAAGTCTGTTCCCATGCAATATGTTTTAATTTTTTTGTGGTTACTGCTGTTTTCATTTTTTCAATATTTTTGAAGAAGTGCATTAATTCCTTAGGAGGGAAAAAAATTTGTTTGAGAAAATCTGTCTATCTTTTATGGTTAGTTCCGCTCCATAACTATTTGATTAGATAATCCATCAACTACAAATAATTTGCCATCTGCAAATCTGTATCACCAGATTCTGAGCCCCACTTTGAATAGGCACATTTGGAGTTTTAGAAAATAAGACACTTGCCTCAGCAATTCTTAGAAGAAATTATTATTTCTGTCTCTTTTTAGTGAATTTACATTAGATAAAAGATGAATGATACAAGTCAATAAAGTGTTTACCTCTTCATATTTGTATGAGGGATTTCTTTTAGAACTTTGGAAGAGCAGAGCAAACTGAATGCAAAACGAAAAGCTGGACTATCCCATGCTCTGAGCACAAAATAAGCAAAACTGCCTTGTCTTCAATGAAAAACAGATCCACCTCACAACCTGCTGGTCACACACGTTTTGACCAGCAAACAAAGAGCTTTCCTACAGCCTGGATTGGCAGGACTCGTTCCTCATTAGGACCGTGCTATTGAATTGAGTAATAGCAAAGAGCAACCCAGAAACTATGAGGGAATTTCTTTCTCTGACACAGAAAGAGATGTTTTTTATCTATTTTTACGTTGCTCTTGGAACCTAAATAGCTTAGTTGAAATTCACAAGTGCTCTTAGTTATAATCATCTAGATATATGAGGGTCAGAAGGCTGGTGCTTCTGGTGACGCAGGTCCTCGTCTGCTGCACAGTCTCTCCTCCAGCTCTAACTCCTGGTGGAAACAAGCAAAACAACCTAATGTTGCCTCTCCAGGTGATTCATGAAATGATGAAGCTTTGCCAGGCATTTTAAAGAACAGGTTTAAGACATGATGAGAGAATTAGAAAATCATTTTAATGGAAGAGTTCTTTAATGAATATGTTTCTCTAAAACGGCGTAGGAGTGTTACTCTATTCTGGGAGTCCCTGAAAAACAACTTTTCAAACAACTATTTAATGTCATCTGTGGAGAAGTACCTAGATGTAAAATTCATCTCTCTTCTTATTCTTTTAAAAACACATTTCTGTGACTTTTACAGAATAAGTGAAAAGAGAAAATCAGAGGAGCAAGCTTGCTTTTTTCTTTTCTTTCCTTTTTTAATTTTTTTTGCTAATCACAGAAATTATTGGACTCTCATTACTTAATTTATAAATTAAATCCATATTGTACTTATGCTAAGAGTTAATGTGTAATTCTCTAATTCAGGTACTTTTTGAATATAAATGTATTGTTATTAACACTGCTTATCATAAACGAATCTTTTTCTCACACTGTTTGACTACTGGAAACCATAAAAAAGCATTTTTAAGGCAGAAGTCTGTTGAGTATGTGCCAAATTTGTTGTCATAAAGTATGCTGAACTTCAGGAGGAACGAGCAGAATAGTTTATGCTATTTGAGGTATCACTGTCCTTAGAGGGAAATGAGGATGCATAACTGTTGCCATCATGGCTTACATCTCACAGACACGGTGCAGTGCAACAGGGATCATGTGAATCCTCTGTGTTAAGAGCATTTCTGCTGCTTCTTGATGCTCTTTCCTGCCCTGTAATTGCAGTACAATTTTACATGTTAAGATCTGAGTTTGGAGCATTGTATATCTACTCAGTGCAGGCTACAGAACTATGCTGGCTTCTACTGAATTGACACCTTAGAGAATTTGGTCCAATGTCATTAATGCCATCATAGCATAAAGTTCATAATTCCACAAGGTACTGATTTTTTCTGTGGATGAGAACAGTGTCATTGAGATCAAAAGCATTAATTGTGAATTTTTAATCAGGTGTGTGTTAATTTGCAGGATTGAGTTGAAACATTCCTAGGACAAGAAAGCAAGGTCCCCAGGTAAGATGAGAGCATTGGACCTTGTCCAACAGTGTTTTCCTGTTCTGTTCCCCAGTTGTCTGAGGTAAAACATCAGTAAAAATGAAGCAATTGCTAATGTAGTTCAGAACTGAAGAGGCACCTAAAGCTACCCCTAAGACTGGAAGTGATGTGCAACTCTGAATCCTGGTGTGCTACCTGACACGGCACATTTGTATTTAACCATTGCTTGTATTTAGGAAGGGGTAAGGTTAAGATTAAGCAACTTGAATCCCATGGCAGTGCCTTTTTGGCCTGCTATTGCTGTTTGTTTATAAAAATTAATACCCAAGCACTGCCACTTATTTAATGAAAAATAAAAAGTACCTATGAATTGCCCATATTTTTGAATACATTGTCTTTCAGAAAATGAAAAAAGCTATAGTTAGAGCACATGTGTCTATGCACTGGGATGCTATACACTCATGTGGATATGATTGAATTTACTGGCCTAGTTCAATGATGGCCCATTTCTGATGTTCTCAAATTGGCTCAGTTTGTCTTGCTTTGAATGACTACAGAGACATGCAAATCCTGAACCCTTCTGAGTTTTCAGGGGTTTTCCCTGGTCGATGTGACTTCATGACACAGAGCAAGCAGAAAATATGGCTTCAGGATAGCTGAGGTTTCAAGTCAGAGACTGGTCAATTAATTCCCTTATCTTATGAAATATTTTTTTTTTTTTTAAAAGAAAGGTATTAGCTAATAGCAAGCTACTACCTACAGCTACTCAAAATGCAATTTATTTTAGGATGGTGTATTACAAATGTTCAAAAGTATATTCATATTAACAGAGACTGTGAAGTAAAAAATAAATTGCTGTGTAAATTTTCAATAAGTTTTGCAAAAGAAGCAAGAATTAACAAAATGTTTTTTATTGACCCAACCACTGTCTGCAAGGATAGGATCCCAAATACGCATAGGCTTTCTGGTGAAATAAACACTTTCTGCCACTAGAACTCTACATAACAGATTTCAGCAAAGCTTAACCACTTTGTTCTAAATTTTATTAAATAACACTTATTATTAATACCTTTCAACAAAAATAATCTTCACCAAGAAAAGGTTTTATATCAAACAAAATATTCTCTATGAATTTTTTTTTCATGTCAAGATTTTTTTTTTTCCCTGTGCTATTTAAGGATTCAAAAGCTGGAGTTAAAAAAGTGAATGTATTTTAAAGAAAAATATTTACACTGACTTTTCAGCTTCAGAATTTTAACCTAAATTGATATTCCTAACTTGATCAGTACATGCACTCTCACTGTATCTTCAAACAGAGGAGTGCTGCTGTAACTACTCCCCGTGTGTGTTGTGGGTAAATGGCAAGAGAACCTTGAGAGCAGATCTCTTTCCTGTGTGAATTCAAATTCCTGGAGGAAAAGTGACTTTGTTCCACAGTCTTTCTGCCAGCTGACACACAAAAAGACTAATGACTTTTCTCTTGCTCCATGAAAATCTAACTGTGATACATTAATGGCCTTCATTAGATGTGTCACCTACCATCCCCCAAGCCCCATCATGTGCTTATTGTCCTCCCCTCCCACTGAGATGTTTTATCACTCTTCTAATGATGTGAAGGGAGGCAGGATCCTTTAGCAGCAGCACGGAAACCTCTGCAGTGGGATGATGAAATGCACTGTCATTTCTCAGGTCCTGTGCAACCACCTTAGCTGCTGGTTTTCCCAGTTCCCTCCAATGGCTCTACATTTTATGGTAACCCACAAGAAACGTGTGTGAATAGGCTGCTTTCTTGCTTGAACTATGTTA
>JAWWMO010000178.1:29617590-29691450 GCA_035047845.1 Dendrocincla fuliginosa | reverse complement strand
CTCCCTGCTGGAGATGGCAGGGCTTCAGCACCCACCCTGCTGTGCTAGCTGCTGTGCTATGCCCTGGTTGCTAGTGCTCCCCAAGGGGCTTCTTCCATATGTGTAGAGGGTTTGGCCACTGTTGTTCCTGGCTCCATGAGCTGCAGACTTCTGGTGGCTCTTCTGTTTCCCCTAGTTTGGGAATTCCCTCTGCACAGTGCACTAGGGAGCTCTACTACAGCTCATGCCATCACCAGAGCTGCTTGTCTCAGCTATTAATGCTTAATGAGTTCATTATCCTATTTAACTTTTCACGGATAATTTGTGATTATTTAAAAATAAACATGTATATTCAAGGTCTGGCTTAATGGAGAGAAAAAAGTAAGTGCCGAAATATATACATATTGATAGGGTAGGTAATTGCTTAGAATAGGAAAAAAAACCCTTCCTCTGCTCCCACACATAACCTAAATATATAAATAGGTAGGTAGATACATGCACATATATACAGACACATATGCATATGTATGTTTATATATATAGATATATACTAGATTACTTTATGCTTTTCTTTAAAAGGCATTACTAAGATAGCTCTTCCTGCTACAAGGAAATTGTGCATTCAAAAAGGGTTGCTGTCAACTGTTCCCAGAAATAGTGAGAGCTAACTAGCTGGTTAAGCCTTTGGTGTTTTCATCTGGGCATTTCAATCATTTTCTCACATAGGTACATAGGGAAATGCAGAGCATAAAAAGTAAACCTGGGATTTATTTACATGTGTTTTGTTTGAAAAGTCAATCAGAAAGGACAGATCCTGCTCAGAGAGCGGGCTGCATCAGGAAAGAATTCAAGTATTTTTGAAACATCCTTACTCCACTTACAAGGCATTCCCTACCACAGTTTTCCTCCTCTTCCACTGCTACTTTCATTCCTGCTATGTTGCTGTTTCTTTTGCTCTCCTTCTCTGCCTTGAGAGTGATAATCTCTACAACACACAGGACATACCTGATAACATTATCTCTTGGTAGACATCACATGCCAAGTAAAGAGATTTGTATTTAGCATACAGCACCTGAAATGAATATATGTTCAGCCTTCACTTGACAATATCCTTTAGGTTACGGTTTCTTGGCTTGCTTAATGTGGTATTATGCTAGATGAGACTTGCGAATCAGAATCTGTTATAAGATATTTGTGTCTAAATCAAAACCAATATTCACCTTAGATGAAATTCCAGTCCCCTGCAGAAGCCAGGGAAATTTTGCCTTTGACTTTGATGTGACCAGAATTTCAATCAGAGTCATTACACAGAAAAACAATTGAATAGCTTTGGTTGTTATCATTTCAGTCAGAATCTCCTGCATTTTTATTAAATTAGTACCCAATAACAATATCTTCTGAGAGTGTTAGAGGACAAAAGAAGAACAAAGGAGGAAAGGAAACCTTGAGAGGTAAATATTGTTCTTAGGCACATGCTTGCCTTGAACAACGGATGTAGTTACACCCCATCTGTGGGAACCTCAAGAGGAACAAATAATTAGTCTTCTATAATCTGTATAAAAGCAAAATTAATGGTATCCTTGGGGGTTACATATGTCTGGACAATTTTTGATAGTGAGAATTTATTGGAAATACACTCTGGAACCTGTCCAGGGATAGATCAGTCCATTATAGAGATAGACAAAAGCATCCTTATCCTCTGCTCTAGCAGTGGATCACAGCTTACAGTCTGTGGAATTATATTTTTTGTGAAGCTGAAATGAAAAAAGAATAGACCACATGCCTATGGTGAATGGTCATGGTAACACAGAGCAGTAAACCCAGAGAAAGGAATCATATTTGAAAAGCATTTTGTTCCAGCAGTTTTGAATGCTGCTTTGTTCTCAATGCAACACAGCTTCGAAATTATAGCTCTATCATAAGACACTTGAGACAGTCTGCTAGGCTAATGCAGGTATTGGAGCAAAGGTCATGCATTGTGAAAAGATGTGTAAGATTTCAGTTTTGAAAACTCTTGGGAATCAGAAAAATCATATATTGAACTTACAGGTTGAGTTTGCAATTATAGGCTCAAAAACTTAATAACAGCAAAGTGTTTTTACTAAATGAACTCAATAAAGCAGCAAAAGAAGGGCATGAGTTCACTCTACTTTCAGATATAGTATTTCTGGTTTTTTCGTTACTACTTTAACTATTACAGTCTAAGGTAACCCTGGTTTATTGTATTTTCTACTTACATTCTTTTTTTTTTTTTTTTTTTAAAGAAAAAGATGACAATTCCTAGGTAAGTCTCCGTTGTCAGCATAAAATTAATAAAAGGTGTTTTGCAGTAGGAAGTAGAACTGAAATAAGTTTTATCAAGAGCACCTTGCAAGGCAAAACTCACAAAGCAGATAAGAACTGGGCCATCCTCATTTTTATTCTTCAGGTTTTCCCGTCACTCACATGGTCACAGGTTATCTGTTTTCAGGAGCGTGGACACACACAGTGGCATCATGCTATATACCACAACAGACACTATTTTGTGCAGTAATGTTGAAGAGGGAAGGAACACCTAATGCAGCAACAAGTATTTCTGAGCCCTTCTGTCTGCAGTCAGGAGACTGGATCTGCTGCAATGAGGTCAGCTGGAAAGGCAGCAGTGGCAGGGAGACCCAAGAAGGGTGGGAAGGGGAAACAAAGCCCAGAATACCCTACTCCGTATCTGTCTGACTATTTGTGAGCTGTATATTTTATTCTGTTTATATCTGCTGAACGAGGACCCCTCCAGATTGCACCCAGGCTGTTGTAGCAGCAGCAGCTCATGGCACAGCAGTGCAGGGCCTCTGCCATGCTGAGCAGGGGGAAACACCAAAAGTGCTTCACATCTTCTGCAGAGCAGGAAAGAAATTCACCCCTGCTCAAGAAAACTCTGCAGGTTTCCTGCCAAGAAAAGCAGTGAGCAAATATCTGCCCAAAGAGTCAGAAGAAATAAACCACAGCATTTCAATTCTGCCAGTAAATAAGGGAACTTGGGGAGACAATTAGCATTTAGAACTATTTAAATACCCACCGCTATTTGTACTTTTCTAAATTACTCAGCTATCACACCTGTGTCTAGGGTAAGAGAACTGAACAAAACCACAAATCATGTTTTTCTTCATAATTCTGGCTACATTTACAGTTGAAATATAGACTTATTTGACAAGACTGAGATAAAACCTTTCAGGTGCTTGTAATGTAATTTCAGTTTGAGATGCAGCAACATTGTATCATCTTACAGCTAGAGCATAAAATCAGGGGGAGAAAAGAACATTTAAACTAGATTTATCCCCTGTGGAGGACTTTGTACAGAACTTAGAAGATGATCAGATCTCTGAATGGTAATTTAATAGCTAATTTAAAAGCCTCTCTTGCTCAAATTATCAGGAAACCACAAGATACACAGTTATATATTACACAATGCATATCATAACATAGACATACTCTAGTGAAGGAAGAACTCTGAAAACACAGTTTGAGTTTCATATTAATTTAAATATATAAGATTACCTAAAATACCAGGTGCATTTTTAAAGCACAATTAGCACAAAAGCAACCTATTCTTCCGGCTTTAGGCAGATTGTACCTAACCAAATATATCGCTCTGGGAAGTAATTCCTCATTCAACACCCTGTCTATTAAATTCACCTGCAAATAAATGAGTGTTGCACTGCAGCCAGAGACTTGGTAAATTTATCCAATTTGGGATTGAAGTTTCTCAACCTTCACCTCCTTCTCTTTAATTTTGAGGGCTGTGTCTTTAATACCTCCACTAATCTCAAATGCAGCATGAACAGAGCCTTAATCACTCAAGCAGGCAAGTGTCAAGCCACCTGTAGATCTACACTAGCACTGGTGCCTCACATTCAAGCTCACACTGCCTCGTACCATTTTTGTCTCTACTATTACCTTTAGAAGATTTTTAATACGCTTCTTTTCATAGTAATGTTCCTTGTGCAGAGAGGTCAAGAAAAATCAGAACTATTAAACTGATTGCTCCAAGTACAATAGCATTAAGTGGTACCCCATTAAAATCTTGCAGGAAGAATACATTTCCAGGTGCTCTCTGCTACATTAAAAAAGTAATTTCCTATTATTTACGAAATAATCCCTGGCCATTTTTACACCATCTGCTCTTGGCTTAAAGCGTGTAGTTGTGAAATTGGGAGGTGGTTTTGACTGCACAGCTGCCCAGGGAGAATAGATGTTGTTGATAGGTGATGATGCACAGTTTCATTTTGTCTTCTGGTCAGGTGGACAAGCCACAAAGGGATTTATCCCTTCAGTGAAATTCTCACAGGGAGCCTGAAAGTCCCGTGTCACTCTCTCCCAAACACTCTCCTTTTCATTTGGGAAGCTGTAAAAGAAGATGTATGCATTTTCCTTTCCTGCTTAGGGAGAAAAAAAAAAAAGAGAGAGAGAGAGAGAAAGATAAGGAAAATAAACAAACAACCCCACCCCCAAAAAACCCAAAACAAAACAAAAAAAAAACACTAAGGAGTCAGCGTCATTTCTTTTCCAACTAAAACACACATAGGTTTCCCCACAGGGAAAGCTTCTGACTGATATGTTGAGTCAAGACAGCATCAAACTCTTGCAGCTGTCACAGCATTTCAAAAGTGCTGGTCCGTCTGCCAAAAGCCAGGAGGTTATACTGTGGCTGCTTCCAGAAAGCATAGCAGGGATGATTTGTTGATTAATTCAGTCCAGGGGCTTCTGAGATGATTTCCTTGGAAATGACTGGCTTACATTTGTACAGTGGCTCTCTGCTTCTGTGGTCTGGAGACAAAGGTTCCAGAACACCTCCAAGCTGCGCCTCTGTCAGGGATACATGGACGTCAGTGAGACTGGCTGGGATTTCTCCCCTGCAGGCATAAGTCCTGGGCTGGTGGCCGAGTAGCGTGGATGAACCTCGTTCATGAAAAAAATCACATTCCACAGGAGGCACTGCAGGTCCTGTGGGGCCACAGCCAAGACTGTGGATGCGTGTCTTTCAGGGTGGTCTAACATATTAATCTGCTTAAAAGAGAAAAGAGCCTTTTCTGCATGTCAAGGGCTTTGCCTAAAGTTCTCTGAAGTGCATGAAGGGCTCCTGGAGATAGCCTGGCATTTTCTCTATGCCTCAACTCTGAGGTGTAGAGAACAGCCATCTCTTGCCTTGGTGGCTCCAAAAAGTCTACTCCTTTCAGCATTGCTGCAGTTTTCCTTACCAAAGAGGATCACCAACTACCTAAGGGTGGCTGTGTGACTGCTTACATGAATCCTGTTATCCCATTCAGCAGAAGTCTCCATTTAAAGAAAAAAAAAAAACAAAAACAAAAACAAAAAAAGGAAAAAACAACCAACCAAACAAAAAAACAGTCTCTTCTGTATCTTCATACTGTAAACCAAAGATATTTGGGATGAGAACAGCTTTCAGAATCAGACTCAACTCAACTCAACTGCAATTTACTTAAACAAAAAGTGGCATTCCAGATGGAGAAAAAAGCTTTCATTTAAAATGATAAGCCAGAATTTTAGTGAATACAAAAATAATAATTTGATATAAAAATAAAAGAACCAAAATAATTTCCTTGAGGAAAACCTCTAAATTTCACAAAACTTTTTGAGTTAAAAATGTCATTCAAACAGCATGCAGTAACTACCTAATTGTGGTGGCCTGTCAATAAGAAACACAGAAGAATAATAAATGTCTGCATTTTCTTCTTAAAAAACATACGTCTTGCTGGTTTAGGGGGCAATTTCTCAATTGCAGCTGAAATCTAAAATTATCAGTTTGATCAATGGTCTAGGTAGATGAAAAATCTGGTCAACCCATTAAATAAGAAAGTTAATAAGAAGAGAGAACCATCTCACAGTTCATGAAATAGTACAGCAAAGTATAATTTTTCAAGTCCCAGTAATTATGTTGGCTATCACACCATTACTGATATAATGTGAAGCTAATAAGCCAAGTAATTAGAATGCACTAGGTCAGAGTTTTCACCTTAATATGTGAAGGGTAAACGAGAATGAGGCATTCTAATATTTAGCATATGGCTAAAAATGGTACAAAAGTAATAGAACTGAAAGGTTACTTTTTTGAGGGAAATTATTCATCAAGTTGAAAGTTGTTTGTATTGACTTACATGCTGGGCCTAATGAAGGTCGTTATGGGGATTTAATTGTGTTACAGCTGCACTAGAGAGGTCTGGCTGAGTTTCTCCTCTCTGAATGACTTGCTCCATTCTGCTGCTATTGCCCAAGTTCTCACTGGCTGAACTGCCTTTCTCACTTACAAGCCACTTACAAATTGAACACAGCACTACAAAAGACTGTCTGACACAAAAGACCCAAATTAGCCCATACCTCAGACAACCAAAATGTGATATCCCTGAAAAGCAGGGGGGAAAATACTTCCTTTCCTGATGTTTCAGTTCACAACATTGCCAGACCCAATTCCATTATTTTATGTTCAGGCTACTCAGCTATTTTTGAGAGAAAGCTGAGTACAGACTTCGGAGTCCATAAGTTTACCAGAAAATAGTTTGATTCACTCCCCAGCATCAAGGTTATTCACTCTGAGTAGTTTACAGGCACAAACTACCCAAGCACCTTTCTCCTCAGCCACAAATATAGAAAACAGTGGGCACAGTTTCAAAAGATGCTTTGCTCCCAGTTCTTCAGGAAACAGAATGGCAAATTCCAAAGAAATATGTAAAGGGTAGAGATTAAAAATAAAATAATAATAAAAAAACGTTATTCAAAGAACAAGTTGGGAAGTGGTCTCAATTCAGTAGTGATAAGTCATACAATATAATCTATCCTATGTCACCACATTTTATACTGAGGGGGCTAAAAGAAATTTAAGCCATTTGCTGCACATGTTATGGGGCATGACGATGCCTCATGTTTGACTGTGACGCCTTGGGCTGTCAAATGTACTGAAACAGAATGTGCCACGTCAAAGAGAGCTGGAACCTTTGCTTGACTCTACTTTGCAGGGAAGCCTCTCTTTTTGATCCCCATTTGTCAGTATCAAAGAAAAATGTAGATCAGGAAATCAGTCTGCAGCAAATGTATGAAGGAGTTCATAGAGTGAATGAAAGAAGTCAATGGTAGAAGTCATTTGTTTTATCCCGGCAAAGTTGCACAAGAAAAAAGGCTGTCTTCCAGAAGATTTTTAATTTAGAATGTGCCTGTGAGTCTTCAGGATTCTTTTCCTGCGTGTTGTACGTTCCTATGCTTCACCACCCAGCCTTGCTTAGAAGGACAGGCTTGTAAAGTCCTGAAAAATCACTTTGGAATCTGAAAGAGAAAAATTACTCTGATGGGACAGATCTTACAGCAGACTTGAACCAGCACACTAAAAACATAGACCTTGACACTCGAACACAGTAAGGGTCTCTATCTAAGGGCCTGATCCTGATGAGAATGGGAGTAAAAGTCTGCCTTCATCCCGTATCCATCTTGCAGAGCATGAAAGGTCGATTTAGCAATGACCTTATCCTTTGCAAGGAAATAAATTAAAATGTCAAATGTCCTTCGAGTCCAGTCGTAAAAGAAATAATATTTTCAATGGAAACTAGAACATTCCCAGCAAACAAATAATAATAAAATAGTCAAACTAACTTCTCCATCTTGTCCAAAGAACTGGTACAAAATAACTCTGCTGGTAACTGTAAGGCAGATATTTGTGTTCTGTATCAAACATAATGTAAATACAAACTATTCTATTCTAACCTTAGCAAGTTTCATAGACTGAAATCCTCTTTCAGATTTTAGCTAAATAAGCCACATCAGGCAGAAAATCATGGATAGAAATAGTCTAGGTCCTTGACATCAGCCTCATTCATACTGCTTTTACCTCGCTAATATATAGAGAATATTTAGGGAATAAAGCCTGACCCGACTTCCACAGCCATTATTATGTGGAATTTCTGGAATCAGGAGTGGCTGCTAGAGGATGTGAGAACTCACAATTCTCCAGACCTCAGAGAAAGGCATTTTAAGGAAAAGGAACAGTTTTCTCCTGGCAGCAGCACGGACACCCCCTACAATTTTCTACTCAGTCTGCCCCAGGGTCGAGGTTTGCTGAGCAGCCCTGGCAGCAGACAAGGAATGAGGACAGTGAAGGTCTGTGCCTCACCAGTGCTCTGCAAGGGGAGCGTGCCACGGTCCCAGACAAAGTCCTTAGTGATTTTACTCAGGAGCTATATGTTCCTTCTTTGCTTCTACTCGTTCAGAGCCTGCTAAATAAAATGTCAATGAAGTGAATATAAATGAGCATAAAAGTAGCAACATTGCCAGACTAATACTCTCAAATTATACTTCCTCGATAATTGCTTGGCTGATGCATCTAAGCATATATCCTTCATATCCATGCTAATTAATGAATTTGCACCTCAAGAGATTCAAAAATAAGCTTTTTCCTTCCCTGGAAATGAGGTGTAAAACTCCAGAGTATTTCCATGTAGTATTCCATCTGATATTTATATTTCATTAAAAAGCACTCTTTACTTCAGTAGCCATCCTTTGACTCCCACAGTTCTTAACAATGTTCACAAGAGGGCACAAGTAATTCATGGCATCATTTACACAGCTAATGTCACTGTCGTCGTTTCTGTTGCATGCACTGTCCACCAGCTGAGCTTGGACTTCTTCCCCGGCAGGAGCTTTGCAACTCTTTAGTGAGCCGTGCTTAGCCTGGAAGGAAGATGCCAAGGGAAATTCAGGGAAGAGTCGCCTCACTTTGTTGCTAATTGTTTCAGAAAATGACAGAGAGACTTGGGCTTCTGGATGATGGAGATCAACTAGCTTCTCTCTTCCTATTGCTTCTGTAAAGAACTTGGTGATAAGATGTTCAAACATCCATTTTCTACTTTTTTTTTTCTTCTCAATCAGTGAGATGCTTCAAGCTGATAAAGGACTGAAAAGTGCTCAGATTCTGTCTACTCATCCTCTCCTTTTCCACCTGCCACCCTATGCCCATGTAAAGGAAAAAAAGTGATGCAGAATATGATACTGAAGCTGGTTAAAAACTTGCCCTTCTAGTCGAGAGTAAAGTTAATTTTCATCAAATTACAAGTCTCTGTCACAGATGCAGGTGTGAATGTCACCAGAAGACATGCATTGTCAGTTTTTATTTCATCATGCTCGGAAATCAGAAGGCAATTATTCATGTTTAATATATGAACTTTAAATAGCTTTAAAGATGTTGAAGTAAGTGTCCACTTAAATAAAAAAGGGGAAATAAAGTTTAAAATTCCAGTAGGTTTCAGAGGAGAAGATGAGGGGAAATATCACTTTAATAAAGATCTGCCATAAAATGGAAAAGTAATTTTTTGTTCTAAATCTCTTCAGGTTTTCAGCAGAGCTCACCTCTGGTTGGTTCTTTCACAGAATTATGATCAATGCCGAAACTACAGAGAAGATTGTTGCCTAAATCATGGAGATATATGTTGTCTTAAAACAATAAATGATCTTTAGTGCCCAGTTTTATTTTAAGCTCCAAGAAGGAGATGGGCAATTGATAATTGCAAAAACCCAAAAGGGAATAGGTAGATGTCCTTTATTTCACATTGTGTGAAGAAACCTAGAAATAGTTTAAAAAAAATTTGAATATTGCAAGTCTCCAATGGAATAAAAATCAGATCTACTAATATTGCTTTGGTGTTAGTTTTTTAGGGTTTGGTTTGTTGTTTTTGTTTTTTTTTTTTTTTTTAAGTGAGTCCAACAGGTTTCTTTTCTGCTTGAATGTAGCAGGGATGGAGCTCTAGAGGAGCATAAGATCAGTGCCCTGTAGTTGGAGCAATACTTCACTGATGCTTCTCTGAACCCCTCAAGACTGCCAAAAGAGAACACAAATCTCCTAGGATGAGCCTTCCTGCAGGCTTTTAAAGTTTATTTTTCCAGTCCTAAAGGAAACTGTTAACAGTCAGGAAACTGAGTAATAAAATGAAGAACAGTCTGGAGCATTACCAATATCACTTCTGTGATGTTGTGGTCTCTAGTTCCAATCAGTGTTTGTTGTTGTGAGCAGGGACTTGGCCACCCCTTACAGTGCCACCATTTTTGCTCTGGGACCTGGATAAATAGTGAGGGCATAAAAAAGGTCAGGATGGCTGGCTCCCTCACTGTTCTGAAAATCACTAAAGTAAATGTTCCCGCACTAAGAAAAACTGTCAAAACCTTCTGGAGTTAATTGAGAAAAATCTTATTACCACCATTTGTTTTTATTTAAAGTTATATTTCTGCAGCTCAAATGAAAGAGAGAAGCTTGACATGTGCAGGCCATAACCCCTGACAGCTGATCATCAGCTGAGCCTAAACCATGACTTTCAAGATGACACTTGGGGAGAGGTTTACAAAACGTGACCTGTCTTAAGCACATCAGCATGTGACACCAGACCCAGATTAATAAATACCCATTGTTATGGATACATGCAAAGGGGCTGTTCAAATCTAAGAAGCTGCCATATGGTGTAGCCAGTACACCTGTGGTGTTGCAAGGAATGATGGATCGTGTGCTCTAGCAGTTAAATGGTGTCATCTGTTATGTGGATGGGAGTGGGAGACACCGATGCATAAGCTTGGTAACACATCTCCTCAAAAGGTTTTAAATAATAGACCAAGATTTGGAAAACCAGACGACAAGCTAATCCCTTGCAGTGAACACTGCAGAGCTGTGTGGTCTGTTCAGGGCACAGAGTGGTGAGGAGCAGCCTCTGAAACCGAGGGGGATGAAATCTGCACTGTGTGGAGCAGCCCCCTCCATGGGAGAAGGGAGCTCCTGCAGCCATGTCCCTCCCAGGATGAGGATGGGCTGACAGGAATAGAGGGTGCTAATGTCATTGGTGTGCACGAGGGAGCACCCACTTCCATCCTAGTGAAATGCTATCTGAAGATAGTCTGGAATATTTTGAGGCCAAGGCCAGTTTTCGCAATGCCATATTATTATAGGGTGTGCCAAATTCCTCAGCTCAGAGAGCTAAAGGACAGAGAGGACCATAATGTCGAGTTAGACTGAGCAAGGAAATAATGAAATGCCAACGGTCCTTTTGTCAAACTCTTTACAGCCAGACCTCCATTAGTGCTGAGGGGCACCCTTTAAGTGGGAGAGGGGAGACGTTTCCTGCCCCTTGTTTTGGTTGTGGCTTCCACAAACCTTACCATCTACGCTGGGCTTATCACCAGCCCTGAGTGTCAGGTTGGTACCTTGGCTGGAAGCTGCATCTTTGCAGCGCGTGTACCAAATACCAATCACTGCTGAGATTGCTGAAGTGCCATGAGCTACTCCTGCTGGAGAGCAGTTCCTTGGTGGGGGAGTTTCTTGGTGGGGGAGCAGTCTTCACTGCCTGCCTGGGAAACTGATCACCAAAGTAAAATTACTGGGTTTAGCTGTGAGATGTTAAAATAAGTAAGTCAATTGCTGTGCATCAACAGATAAACGGACTTAAAAAGAAAAACAACAGAGGGACCTGCACTACTGACTGCATTTGAATAGTTCACTACTGTCTTTTTAGTTTAGACCACATAAGATTACATGAAACACCCCAGTAACGTGTATCCAGATATTGTTCCCTGATCAAAGCAGAGATTTTTGGTAGTTTTATGCATGCAGAATGCTCTTCCCTGAATAAGCCATTTTTTAGCATGACTAAGAGCGACTAGCAGAATCTGTTTTTGTTTGATTTCTTTGACCAGGATACACAAGAGAAACAAGTGGAAAACAACACAGCAAAAGACCTTTAAAAATAGATCCTACTTAGTACTTAGAGCATTCACATGAAATTACAGAGGAAGAAATTGAATGAGCAGTATTGTCAGGTAGAATGACTCCATAATTTAAGGAAAATGTGAGTGAAATCAGTACAAAGTAAAGGTTCAGCAAATAGAAAAAAACAGGCAAGTGTATCATAGGTGGCTGACAGCAAGCTGAGCCTCAGAGCTTCAGGTGATCTGAGCAGAAGAGAGGGCATTTCCTGCATATCAGGAGGTATTTACTGCTGTGGGGCCTGTTCAGCTGAAGATGTTTATCAATAGCTGCCAAAACACAGGGCAAAATAAACTGGTTTGAGGACAGGTTTCCAGGTGCCATCATATCTCTGCAAAGAGGCCAGCAAAGTCCTAAGACGTTGAACACAATCGCATTCAGGCAGGGCAGCAAGCACAGGTTTCTGGGGCAGCAAGATCTGCCAACACACAAATGCAGTAAGCAGCAACAGGAAATCTTCATGAATCAGAAAAGAAAGGTACAGCAGACCCATTTATTGGAAGCAGCAATTTCTCTGGGAATGGCTAAGGATATGCAAACACAAAATGTCTAGAAACATGATTGAACTCATTGGGATGGATTAATCCATAGTGTAGGAAACTAGGAAAGTTTTGAGTGGGAAACTGGGTTTCCCAGCTCCTGTTTGATGCATTGACAGAGGAATAAGTCAACAGTGGCTTTTTGGCAGATTATTTCTATTGCCTGTGTGTTGCTGCCTGACCTCTGCCTCTGTGCAGAGATACCCTTCCTGGCAGGCGCTACATTGTGAGGAGGTTTGGAGAGGCGGGTGGGATGCCATCAAACCGCAGAGATGGCAGAGGCAATACAAGAGTGTACAGCATGTTTGCATATGTAATCACATTGGCATCCCCAGGCATCAGAGCTACCTCCAGAGGTTATGCCTTTAGCAGAAATAAGTGGGTGCTAGAGAGACCATGAGTGATTAAGGACTTCACCCTCATTCCCTGGCTTCACACTTCTAATTTAAAATTTCTCTCCTTTTCACATGGTCTGAAGGCTCCTGCTCCATGGAGATTGCAGACTTTGGTCCTTTTGTCACAGCTGTTAGAGGTTAGCTTTGTCCTCCAGTCACTGGTTAAGAGCAAACACTTTATTTTAATTGAAAAAGATATTGTCAATTGATCATTTTTCAGGCAAACAGCAAGGAAAGGGCTGGCACAAGTCAGTCTGAGGGCTTTAATTACCTGAGGTATTTTGCTTGTGTTCTCCTCCCCTTTTTCCAGATTTTCTTCTCTCCTTTTGTGTTGTGAAAGACCCAAAAACACAGCAGGGGAAACTGAGCAACCATCGGTTTTCATGGCAAAGCTACTCAACAGAGGTGCTGTCAAATCACAAAGGGAAAAGTAGGGCATATTCCCCTTCATCTTTTATAGTTATAAGCTGAATTATGAATAAGAATGATCAGTAAAACAACTGTGATTTTTAAGTCTGCCCTACAGTAATAGGATTTATTTTTTTCCTTTCATGTGGATAAATTTTTATTCTGATAACCTTATAAGCATAAGACTGTAAGCTTGCTCCTGGTTCTCACTTGCTTTGCTCAGTAGGGGTAAGGAGAGCAGAGGACTGGAACAGGGGCCCGCACCAATCTTCTAAAATGTCTCCTCATGTCACAGCAGACTTTTTGAGGTGTCCAAAAGATGTCCTGCACAAAGTCAGAATGCAATTAAAACTCTGTGAAGCTCTTTTTTTGAAGTCTCACCCACCTCAGATGAGACAATAGGTAAAATGTTCACCTGGGAGATTCACATTTAAGCTTTCTTTTACAAGAAAAATGGAGACTTGAATAAAGTGAGGATGATTCCCAAGTGCCCTGCAAACACCTGAACCATCAATTATCCTTTCTTTTTGTCCAGATCAAAAATTTTTCTCAGTTCCAAGAAAAGCCATCCTTCAAAACTGATGTGTATATTCCCACAAGAATTTCTGGTGGTGGTGAATTAACATTCTCTGAAAACACTCAGTCACTTCTGCATATTCTGGATAATGTGGGTGTTTCCTGATTAGGACCAGTTTTTCTTATTATTATCGGTTCTCTGACTGTTGTAACACATTCATTTCTTATTTTGTTTCCCAAAGGTGGGGGGTGGGGAGGGGCGAGAAAGGATGTGTGCTAAATTTCTGCATTCTCGGAGTGTTCCAAGCAATGCCTGATGTGAGCAGCACTGGTGTGGCTGGGGCCAGGCTGAGATCCCCAGGTGGTACATTCAGGCTGGCTGGGGGCCCCAGCCCAGCCCTTGCAGGGCTGTTCCTGTTTTCCTTCACATGGAGAGCAGGGGGCAGAGGGAGAGTCTGGGCTCACTTCCATCATCCCCAGTGGGGTTTCAACCAAGCAACGATGGTGTAAAAGATGTGGCAAGATTGGCAAGAGTTATTTTGAGATCACTTTGTAAAAAAGGTAGAATCAGTGCAGAATTGAAGTGTAGTCAAAAGCTTTCAATGGTCCTTGAGATAGATACATGAAAATAGTATATTGTGGTCTAAGATTTTCTCTGGGCCCGATTCTATAAAGTCCATCATAAATATACTATAAAAAATTTAATTCTCTTGTTAATTAAGAGGCACATACTTAGATACACCATGTGTTTTATAAGAAAATCAGAATAGCTCTGACTAGCTGTTGATGTTGAATTGATTGGTTTTTGACAAATCTATTAGTTATCAGGGGATATCAGGACAAATGCATCATTCTTCACTGAAGATCTCAAAAATATTTGTAACATCATTGTGATAAGAATGGTCACTATACTACTTTCTCTTTATAAGCACAAGTATAAATATACTTTATTTTTCTATACCAATTTCATTCCTATAATACTCAGAGATATTGAGCAAGGGCATATTTGGGCACTGAAGGTCAATTCCTGCACCAAAGAACTTACATCTAAAGAAGACAAATAACAGCTGAAAGAAAATAATTAATGTTCCTGCAAATACAATCATTCATTATTATTATTATTTTGAGTATGCCAGGCAAAACTGTAATATTTCCAGAATTTTTATAAGGGTAAAGAGATTTTTTTTTCCTGGATTTTTTATTCAGAATATTCTGTTCAATTTTCAGAAAAACTGAGATGCCTTGAATAGTTACTTGTTTAGCAAATACTAGTTACTTTCTGTAGCACAGAGATTTATCCAGTATTCATCCCCATTGTTCTCATCCCTAAGAGTAAGACATGCACTGCTTATTATTTTGTTGGCGCATAAAATGTACTGCTATCTGCATTCATGAATTAAATACAGATTATTTATTGTTAAATAATAGAAGATATGTAATTTTAGAAATGGAGCTTTACAGATACATGCCAAATGTCAAAGGATTTGTCTAAGTAATATGAATGTTGAAATTATGCAAGTTGAAATAGTTGGCTTTCTAATGAAAGAAGAAGACTTTAGCTACAGGAATGTGATTACATAATACTGTCAACTTTGAAGCTTTTCCATGTGGAATGCTTATGGGAAGATTATTGGGCACGCCATGTAGTAGTAAAAACATTGTTTTCAATATCACTCCAAAAGTTCTTTGTTCCCAGGGAGACTGAACTTCACTCCTTTTGTTTTCTCAACTTTTCAAACTTTACATTGGCAGTCTCTAAAACCAGTGAGAACCCAAACCTTTTTCACATTGCACTTCATAGGTCTGCAGCAGTCTGCTGCAGCTCCAAAGCCATCATGGGCAGATTTATATCTTCACCAGTGGCATCGAGGTCTTGCAAACTAAAGGAGAAGCAGATGCAGCTCATGGGGAAACAATTTCTAATGGGCAGTGCAAATGAGTTAGGGAGGACTGGGGTTTGGGAGAAAATGAGTCTAACATCCCATGGCAGTAGGTTTGGCGGCTCATCACCTCTTGAGCACAACTTCATACACACGGTCCCTCCATGGGTCCCCTTTCAGCCTCAGTTGCCCAAGCCTAGGATAATTCAGATGCTCACACATGTTTGCTGAAAGGATAGTAACCAAAGGAAATATTTTCTCCACAGACACTTCAGTAACTATGAACTGCCTTTCAGATTTCAAACCTTTAAACTTGCAGGCACCTACTTCATGTAGATTCTAAAACAAATGGCTGGAAATAGCAGTAAACAGAAGCATTTTCAAGCACATGAGCTTTGGGCAGGCTCTGTTGATGAACCTGCAGTAAGTTTGACACTTAAGAAGCAGCATCAGACTCAAGTTTCTCAAGCTACTCAAGCTGGTGGACCATGTCTGGTGCATGTTTCCACAGTCCTGCCTCTGATGGAGGTGAGTCCTGCAATGCTGCCCTTGATGAGTTCAGTTTTGGATCAAGCTTAAGTTAAGCAATTGCAGTAATCAGGTACATAAAAGAAGAGCATAAGAGTACATAAAATTGAACAGCAAAGGGGCAGTAGGATGCACACAGAGGGATGTACACAAAAGGTAGAGTATTTTTAGTATTACTCAGAATAGCTTGTCACTAGGGCCAAGAAACAAATGGGAACTGAGGAAACTGATGGCTTTGGTATTCAGGGTTGGGTTTTTCAAGTTGCTAATCTCAGGATCATTAAAGAAGAAAAGAAAATTTATTCATGCCATTCTATCTTGTATAGTCTATCACTTTCATATTTAAACAGTGACTCCCATATATGTGTTTGTGTTTACTAGGAACAGAGGTAACTATCTGATAGTCTTTTTTATTATTAGGGCTTCTTGAAGTTTAAACTTCTAAATCAAATGCAAAAAATATTAAAATAATATTATCAAAGGCTCTGTCTTTCGGAGATTCAGTTCATAAATATGCACTTTGATGGAGGAAATGCAGACCCTTTTATGCAGTATGAATGTCATCAAGGAGATATTCTCATGCTAATTATTACAGACAATTCATGGCTGAACAGCTCTCAGATAATGTAAGAAATGGCGGGGGCTTATTTCCACATTCTTCTATTCTTCTCTGAAAGCTCTTGTTAACCACTTTTTCACTATCTCTGCTATTTCATTGCTCTCTGGGGAGAGGGAGTTTTCTAGTTTGGAAATAGTTGCTGGGGGTAGTGTGAGGTCCTGATGCCCCCAAGCAGCCCCAGCTGGAACCTGCACAGACCCAGCCCTGGGCCAGAGCCCCATTTCAGTCCAGCCCAGGGTGCTCAGCCCTTCCTCAGTTTGCCCTGAGGGTGCAGGGTTTACTGAGACAGCCCCGGGTGTGCTGTAGCCTGGCAGGGGATGGGTGTAGCTGTCCTTGTGCTTAGACCAGGCAATGACAGTAATCCATCTCAGCCTAGGGTGATACCCACCTTAAGCAACAGCTGCCCTTGGTAAGAACATGAAATATCAGATTTTGGCATGAGATGGACATAAGAAATGTGTATGTATAATGAAACTGGAGCATTAGGTTGTAATGACCCAACTGATTTTCGTGACCTGTCCTATTGGCATCTCTACACCATTAATGAGATAAAATCCCTGCAGTCTCCAAAGAAACTGAGAAAACCATCAGGCCCTCGCTGAATGCTGAATTTTACGCTTGTAGCAGTAGTTGTGAGAATCTCAGGCCAGAAGAGATGGAGAAAATAAACAAGTGAGGGAAAAACAGCTTAAGGCAGAACAAGTTTAATATGTTTTTCCTTTTACATTGGGGTGGGGGGAAGAGTATGTGCCAAATTTAAAGTTGACTGCCGACGGCCATTACTTATGTAAGTAAGTTTGGCTTGCCAGCCCAGTACACAAGGCTGACTGACCTTGGCAGCCGTATGTCGGAATTATTCTGCTACAAATCCAGTATTCTCTGGCAGTTTCTGCAGCACTATGAACACAGGCATGCTTGTCAGTTTGTAGAGAATCTACTTCCTATTTTTTTCCCCTTTTCTTTCAATAAGCAAAGGAAAACTAATGCTGGATTCTGGGTGGGGTTTTTTTAAGAATTCCCTCCCCTGTTAAAGTGTGTGGGGGGGCAATCTTTCAGTTTGCTGTACTGGGCAGTTGAGGAGCTGGGTAACATATAGAAAATGTTGTATAGAAAAGCAAGCACTTGAAATGATGCTGGAATAAATTAGTCTAGGTAGTAAAGGGGGAATAACTGAAGCTGACCATCCTGACAAGGTTGTGCTGCTTGCATTTCTTCTGGGTGGGTGCAGACTCTATTGTCTGTGCCATTTTGCTGTCAGTACAGATCCCAAACAGGACTCAAGGAGGAGAGCTGAAATATGCATAAGTGTGAACCAGAAAATGTCAGGTTTCCAGGTCAGGGAACTTGAAGAAAAAATAAATGGGAGGGGGGCAAGTCCCCTTTTATCTGCAGAAGGGCATCTGCAATAATTGGCAGCTGAACCAGAGATTAATTATAGCAGCACCACATGGAAAGATGGTGAGTTCCGTCATGTTTTTACCACCCTGGGTGTGAAGCACTTCAAAGCTGGTAGAACCCCATTTTTTTGATCAGATCACAGTTGGGTTTCTGAGCTTGTCCAGTTTTGGGAAACCTACATTCCAGGACACAGGTGTCTCCTAAATCCCTTCCAGATGTCCTTGGCTTGCTGCAGCTGCTCAGAGATAAGAGTCACCCAGCTGTGCTCCAAATTTGTTTTTCATGTGGATGAATCCCAAATCAGAAAACAAGTAGGGTGACCCGAAAAGCTCAGGTGAAGGTTTGTAAGATTGATTTCATGAGCTTCTTACAAGTGATCTTGGAAAAATACATGAGACAGCACTGGCATGGCTTTATCCCATCACATGTCCCAGCATGGCAATGCTAGATGATGATTTTCTTCCTAACATCCCAAAGCAGCTGACTGCCACCTCCTCACCCTGGACTGGCAGGCTCCTCGATCAGGGCTTTCAGCTATTGCTGCAAAACTACCATTTACCCACTCTTTCCCTTTAGCCTGAATACAAATCACTTTCAGCTAAATCAGTAGTTAGAGTCTGAATCTAAGCCACTAATACTGAGAAGTACTTCATTATTGTTTGTGTCTGGGTTATGCTTTATTCATCCAAATGGAAAATTAAATGAATTTGAGTTTGCCCAACTTTGCTCTTTCCATCTGCTGCCAGGGTCCTGGAGTATGGTATGGCCAAGTTGCATAACAGGCATGCAGGGTACAAGGGGATTTGAGACGGGATATATATATATATATATATATATATATATATATATTTAAATTTAAACAGCTTCCCTAGGACAGGGAAGGAAGATTGGTTGATGTCCAAATTTATATGATTGCAGGTGTACTTCAGGCATGACCAAGCTTTTTTTATTTAAAGCAGGTCAATTTCATTTAAATGTGGACAAGAATCTCCCTATTCTATGCTTTCATCTTTGTTCAAAAAAGATGTATTTTTAACCGTCTTTCTTTCTATGTCCAGTAGTGGCTCAAGAATTTAATTCTGTATGGATGAATTTTTAATTTGCAGTGGGATCCTGCTATCATTGCAAGTTCATCCATCCCTGAGGCATCTTGGATTAACCCATGTGAACGATCAGACCTGCCTTTTGTAAGCTAATCTGGCAGGCTATTAGTCTGTCATACTATTATAGTGGGTACAGCCAGGACTTTCCGAGTACAAACGCTCTATAACAAACTGGTCTAATCTGTTTTCTCATCACATTTGAAACTTTTAGCTGTCAGCCCTTCTTTGTCATCAGAAAGCCTTTAAACATAGACCACTTCCGAGACACAAATCAGACTTATTTGGGTTTGCTACTCATATGAATATTTAGGGCTTGGGCTTTGTTTTATTTTTTGGTTTTTTTTCTGCCCATGAAATGGGCTCCGATTTTACATTTTCACCCAGATATAGTGTAAGTGCTAGGAGAAGGAGGCAACATGGGGCAGTAAGGGAGAATTTTAGCTCCATGTTCTTCCATACTCTGATCCTGACAGCTGGTCCCCAGGGAGAGATTTTCCAGCAGCACTCTGGAGAAACAAGAGCTTGCTGAGACCCACCAGTAGAACTAGGGCTGCAGGACTTGACCTCACTGTCTGAACAGATGCAGGTAAGGAGAGCACACAAATGTACTTGCTCAAAATTAGAAGCAATTCTCTGCATTTGTGACAGCCATCAAGAGGTGCCACATGAGAGGGTAATACAACCTTCTTTTAAAATAAAAACTTTTTAATTTTCCTTTTTTAAAAAAAGGAATTATATTTTGTGATTTTTGTTCAGCACTCTATAAGATTCTACCTCTTTTGTATCTTAATAAGGAAAGCAAAGCTGAACTGAAGTTTTTAATATATTAAATCAGAAACCTAGACTGGAATGAAAGATAAGAATCCAATAACACCAAAAAGACACACAGAATAGAATTGGTTATAAAAGATTTATGCACCAGGATTAGCAGGTTAAAAAGGCAAAAACTTTAATGTTCACTCATGCAAGAATGTCAAGTCACTGGCCTAAATAAGGAATTTGACAGTAATAAGATTTTAAAAGTGGGCATTTTCAGGTAGTGCTATCTGCTGTAATAAATAGAGGCCATAAAACTTTGATCTAAGTGTATTCCTCAGATGTTAGTGGCTAAGATGGTCACTATCTGAATGTTGAAAATGTGTTTTATAACCTGTTTTAATAAACAGTTATTAATACAGAGCATATTTATATGGCTCAGTAAGGCTTCCAGACTTGCTTTTCTTATCTGTATCTCTGCAGTCCTCATGTAATGGCAGATGGTGCCAGTCTTCTGAAGGATTTGCTGCAGGGATAAACCTCATTTGTTTTCCATCTCATCTAGGGTGAAAAGTCCTGAAAGTTTGAGGAGAGAGGAATGTCTAAGTGCTGGTGAAGCACACCTGTCCCTGAGTTACTTGGGATGGAACTTTTATTCAGGATAGCACATGGGACATGGTAGGAAAGCAGAGTTATTTAATTCACCAGAAAATTAAGTCTTCTCCCTGCTAGCATACGTTTACATTTATTCTGAACACTGAAGAGCTGAACAACACCAAGCCTACCTATAGATAGGTCAAAAAATAGTACTGAAGATCCTGCCCTTCCTACTAAAACTAGTTGCTGATTCAGAAGGTTTGTGACAAGACTAAAAAGTACATTAGAGCAAGGAGGGCATGACAGGTACTTTAGACCACTACTTAAGATCCCTCATTCCTGTTTCTAAATGTCAGGTCAGACTATAAAAGTAAAGGGGATGACTATATAATTTTCACTTGAGCCTTTCAGAAAAATGACTGAAGTTTGGTGGTCTCTTTTCAGAAAAAGGTGGCATGAAGCAGCCACAGTTTAGGAGCTGTAGCAATGGTGCAAGTCTTACATTTCTGTATGATCTCCTCACAGCCTGAAGGTGTTGATTCGTCAGTGGCATCAGTTGCTGCGTGGACCTGCCCGGTGGGACCCGGGAGATGCTCCGGGCTCGCACATTGCTGGAACTGAACTGGAGGGATGGGGCAGGGCAACAGCCAAGAGTTCTTTTGGGGAAAAAGGTAAAGCACAAAGTGGCCGCGTCTCGGGTCTTTCTGGTCCGTCTGACAAATTAGCTCGTACCCGCTTTTGTGTGGGGCCGCAGTGACATCTCATGGCTGTCGACCAGCATTGCATCGGCCCGATGCCACCGGGACTCACCTCCGCAGCCCCCGCCCTCGCCCTCCTTGCCTCTCTTTCTGGCAATTACTCACATGAGATTTTTTTTTACGAAGAGCCTCCCGCAGCCCCAGGAGCTCATCCTGCTCCCTCCAGCAGTGGGGTGACACGGTCATCCCGCGAATGGGGCCGTATGCGCCGGGCGCTGCGCAGCATCTCACCCGCATCCCGCCCGCAGCATCCCTGCCTGCCGCTCCCCGGGGACCAGGCGCGACCCGCGCCGTGCCCGCCGCCCGGGTCTTTAACATTCCTCCTGCTTCCTAAGCTGTTTACTGCCCTGACTACACAGGAGCAGCCACTGTAACATTTTTCCTCGCTATCAGCAGGAAAGAGGCAGGGAGGCTGTACTGCCGTTCAGACAGGGCTCTAACTAAAATGCTCCTCACTGGCATGTACAGACAGTTAAGAGAGAGACAAAAATACTGATTTCTGTTTGAAAAATGTTCAAAGCTCAACGTTTTTACAAAAGCTCAGGAAACTCTTCCGAGAGTACAAGCTAGTTAGTCATTAAATTGGTAGTTTATTTCTTTTCCAAGAGAGAGGGGAGAGAGGGGGGAGCACCTGGGGGACACGGAGGAGTTGAAGGAGCATTAGTGTTATTCACCATGCAGCCAGGAGCAGAAAATAGAGAGGCAATTAGAAGGTCAGAAGCAATAATAATGCACTGGCAACCTGCGGAAGCTATAGAACTGGTGTTTGTTCTCTTGGTGTTTTTACTGCAAACCATCATTAAAGCTGTGTGACACCGCCAGTTCTAATGCCACAATTATTTGCATGCAAATTCAACTTCTTCAATGTGAAGACAGATTATATCTTCACTAATTTGGTCCACGGCAAATTGTCACAATTTCCTTAAGAAAACACTGCTTTTCATGAGGAAATTATTGAGTGCCAACTGAGGGGTTTTTTTCATGAATTTAGCCCAGACAACCAGACAGAATCATGCTTTCATTATTTACTTCCACTATATAATCAGCTTTTCATTGAAGATGACAGCTTTCAGCCAAGAAAGTCCAATGTTTTTTTCTCAGGGAAACAAGACAAACAAGGAAGCAAAAAATGTTGAGCTTTTCTGGGGCTGAAAAAAAGCTGTTGATTTTGCTATTCCCCTTACACATATGCATAAATGTACACATATATATGCACTCCAAGCATCTCTGCAGGGAGCTGTGGCCTCACTGAGAGCTAAGGACCAATGTGAAACCCTGTGCACTGTTGCAAAGCAGGTCTAAAGCAGTGATCAGAAAAGGCTCTTCAGGACCTGAAATGGAGAAATCAGGGCTGAAAATTTCCACAGGAAACAGAATGGTTGGAAGCAGAATGGCTGTTGGTTTTATGCTTTATTACACAAGTGCTCTGATCCTTGTAGTCTTCCTTCTAAGGCTTGAAATGAAGGCAGCATGTGGGGAAGGAGTCGTGCTGCTTTATTCAAGTATTTCCCCTTTTTGGGGCCATCTACATGGGCATCAGGCAGCCCCCAGCAGACCTGTTGTGCCTGTGGTTTCACAGAGATGAGGCTGAAACAGCCGATGCTGAGTGGGAGGCAGGGGCTGTGTGTGGCAGCCAGGGTGCCAATCTCAAGGCATCTGTTCTTATAAAACAGTCAAGTCTGTAATTTCTGTACATTGCATCTAGGAAGTCTATGCCTTGCTTAGCTTTGGAGCTGAGGCTCACAGCTCAAGATCATGGTTAAACACATAGTAGTGATGAATTGTTCAAGGACAATTTTCTAAACCAACCCTCCCTCACAAGTATTGCCCTGCAACAAGGTGTGCCACTTTCCAAGAGCTGAAATGGAAAGGTAAAAAAAACAGGACAAACTGCTGCTGCAGAACTGCCTTTGCTTTCCTTTCCCTTCTGTATCCTCAGCATTTCTCCCATGTGCTCATTATAAAGTGACTTTTCTTGCTGTACCTGGGTGAGTGCCCCTTTCACAAAGCTGATGCCTTACAGCTCTCTTCTAACCACCTAAAAGAAAGCTTCTGTTTCTTGTGCTTGGACCCTCCGCAGAGTATCCAAATTTTAAGCCTGACTGAATTGGGCCCCAAGCTGAAAGCCCCCCAGCCTTTGGCTGAGGCCATGGCATGTGTTGGTGTTGGTGTCAGCTGCCAGGAACCTCTGCTGCCTCTCAGGCCTCTCTCCAGATCCTTTGCGTTCTTTCTTATCAAACCAGACAGGAAGACATCGATCTCACATGTACACTTGAAGTGGAAGATGGAAAAATATTAATGTTTCATTGTCTTGATGTTTAAAAGTGAAACCTCTTGAAGAAAGGAGTCTTCACCAAGGATAAGAGAAACGTTTTTTTCTTAGCTGCATAGCAACAAGCTATATCTGCAATTATTTATATCGAGTATGAAATTCCCTTGGTGCTTCATTTATTCAAAGCTATATTTTTACTCGGTTTTGTTTTCACAGATGGCTAAGCTAAGATGCTGTCTTGGGCTTAAATATCTACACAAACTTTGGCAGTCCCCACCAACAAACAAAAATAGATGGAAAAAAAGCAAAGCAGAAAAATTGCAGTTAAACTTGCAAAGCCCTCTGAAGAGCACAACAATACTTTTAACTAATTTAAAACTATGATTATCTACTGAAGAATTTAATGTAATTTTGTCGCTGAAACATAGTGTTAAAACAGCCTTTATGGGAACCACTGGTTGTCAAATGACAACTATTAGTTGGAATTCTACTTATTTATTTATATAACTCTTTTAGGCACAGGTTTATAATTTCATTTCAGCACTTGTTCTGAGTGTTTTTCTCAAGGAGAGTTTATTACTATTGTTTAGTTGAGTACTCGCAACTGAAATGTACACACTCAGCCAGTGCTGATTCAATCCCAGCCTTTTCTTTCATGCTCTTTCAGAGTGAAAAGTGTGATTTGCTTTGTTGTTGTTTTTGTTTTGTCTTTTGCCTCGTTCCAAAAAACAGCGTCCGTGGGGATGTGCTGCCCTCACATGGGCGTGCTGAGTGTGGGCTCATGTTCCCATGTCCATCGACACTGGGAAATGACTGCTTTCTTATCTAGCCCGAATTAGAACCCATTCCTTTTTCACTGCATCTGCTCTTTAATATGTCAGCTTTAAAAGTAACTGCAATTCCCAGACATTTCCAAAGAATGATTTTGATTTTGATGTCACTTGGTATTTGAGGACCTTAATTGAATGCACTTTCCCTCTAAAATAAGTATTGAGCTCCTGTGTCAACAGCCTTCACTTGCTTTAGCATTAATATGTTTTCCTTCTGCTCTTTACCTTGTGTGTGGTGTTTTGATGATGGGCACTACTTCCACTGGCTATAGACCCTTTTTCTCAGCCAAACTCAACTTGCAACCAGTGTAGAGTGTTGTTTATGAGTAATGCAGAAACAGGACAGATTTGCCCCAGCCCAGGGGCTCACAAAGACTGTAGACCAGTAGTACAGGGGTAAAGTCATTACTATCCCTACAGAGCACATGAATATTGAAAAGGTGTCTTTTACCAGATGAGAGGTTCCTCCCTCATCTGCTCCTATCACCAATTTCCAGTTTCTAATGCAACGTAAGTGAGCTTTAGAAAAAATTCATCCATTTCTGTCGAGATAAACAAGTAGAGTTCAGCTTGAATATGAATCTCCTGAAGTATGTACCAAGCCTGACAGACAGGGACTCTTGTAGTTTGTGGGTCACTTTGGCTCTGATGCCTAAAAGTGTTGAGAAACCTGCTTTTTCTCCAACTGTCTCAGTTTCCTGAGCTATAATATTGGATTAGGGCTCCCTAAAAAGGTGTGGAGACAGTTTTTGTGGACCAGGTAGTAGAAAATTGCCAATTCAAAACCATGTCCACCATTAAAATAAAACATTGAGGATGCCTTAAGTTCCTTGAAGGTCTCACATCTGAGTTTCCATCCTGTCTAACACAACCTCTGTGCCAGTTCTGTAGCACTCATCAGGCAGCACAAGAGTGGCTGCCACAATCAGAAACAATTACTCACTCTATTGCAGCTCCAAACACAGAGAATAATGAATACTTTTCACAAGCTTCTGCCACTTTATGTTTTCATATCAACCAGTCAATCAGACTGTATAAAACAGCATGTGTCTGTTCATTAAGAGGAGAAAAAGTTGATTGGTACCAGAAGATGAGTGCAGAGTGATTTAATTGTAGCCCTTTGGCACATCTGTGTTAGATATATTAGACACTTAGACACTCCACACTGACAGCAACAATGGGAATTATATTGGAATAATATGATTTTTAAAGCTGTACTTACCAAAAAAAAAAAAAAACCACAAAAAAAACACCCCAGCCCAAAACCCAAACCAACCTTTTTGATCTCTATGATTAAGTATTCCAGGTAATTTCACATGATCAGTCAGTCTTTCTTCTAAATCAGACTGCAAGCTGTTGACTCCCCTTCTCAGCATGAGCTAGCTGATCTATAAATAAGGAATATGTTCTTACAAAGAGAGTGTTCTTATTGATTGGAGAGATGTATTGTCAGCATTTCATTACACTTGATCTTTATATGCTCCTCTCCTGCCAGAATTTTTTATTCATTGCCAAGTTAGAGATTTGCAAACTTTGCAAAGGTGTCTGCACTCAGTCCATAGCTGGGAGGGATGTTTTCTCCTGGCCAGAAGCAAGGTGCACCTGAGGGGAATTACTGGCAATGCGCCCTTAATTTATTGCTAAAGTCTGTCATCCGAAACCCACCCTGGATTTTCTTAACTGAGTTTCTCAGAGTACTTTTACCATTCATGTCTTCTGGAAGGTATGAAATGATAGTCATAAGTGGGCAATTTTCTGGAAAGATAAATTGTGGAGTTTCTTAAGGAACTATAGACAACAGTCACCTATTACCTTCAGAGAAAAGAAAGGCTAATCAGACTTGTTTTCTACTGCTGAGTGAGAGTGATTCATGATCTTTTTAATGGCATTTTAGTTATTTAAGTCCCAGAGACAGCCCACCTGGGAAGAAGCTGCAGAGTGGTTGATCTGCAAAGGGCAGAAGCTCACAGATCTGCTCTGGAACTGCCTCAGTTCTGGTATCCTGCAGCTCAGCCTCTCATCCAGCATTGGTTCCTACCAGGCTGCTTCAGCACGGCCAGGAAGTTTGGCCGCTGCTGTACTGCTTATTTTGCCCACTTCTACACCTTCCTGAAGGTTTCTGAATCTGTACAGCCTCTGCTGAAACCCAGCACTCCTGAAAAACAGGGGCATCTCAGATGTCATCTTAAGAAAAAAACCCACGTTCTGCTAATGCCAAAAGTCAAACAAAGATAATACAGCATTTAGTGTATTTTAAAAGCAAACCTTTGTAATCCAATTTCAGGATTATTTACATTTCCTGGTGAGTGTCCACATTTTCTTTGGGCAGCTCCTTCCACACACCTGCCCAGATCTTTCCTCAAGGACCCTGCTCCCTCCTTGCTGTGGGTCAGGTTGCTTACATACTACAACCTTAACTATGTTTCCCTCTATAAGGGCTTAGGGAGTGTAGATCCTGTGGGAGCATGAAGTGCTACAACACTAAGAGGAAGAGCACAGACAGGAATACAGGTACAGCCTGACCAAGACTGCCCTGGGAAGCCAAGTGGCTGCCTGCCACCCCCAGCACAGGCTGCAGTGTCTGGCTGTCTATAAACATCGAGCCATCTTTGTTAAGGAGCCAGCAGCCTTTCAAATCCTGTCCTAACAATCCCAAAAGTATCGTTATGGGAAGAGCATGGCTGAGTCTCTTTTATTGTTTCTGTTCGAAATGTATTCTGCACTAAAGCATTTTTGTGGGGCTGGAAATTCTTTTCAGCACCTGCTAATTATTTTCACAATCCACAGTCTGCTCTTACATTTCTAATTGTGACTATTAATCCTCACTCATCTACATGTCCTAGATGTGTGCAAGGCAATAACGCATATTATGCTCAGCAGCACCCTGCCTCTTGACTCATTTGTCAAAAGGATTATGGTACAGTTGGTGTTGAATGTGAGGAATTCGCTGCATAAACCTGGCCATTAAAAAGAATGTCTGTGTATTACCTGTGCTGGGCATTGGTAGGGAGACAGTAATTCCCTCCTCAAATATGCAAACACATCTCGCTGGTTTCAGATAGATTCATACATGCTGCAAACAAATTTGGAAGTGATTTGAATGCAATTTCTCCCTTGTGTCAAGACAAATGCTGTTATAATCATAATTAATAAGGACTGGACTTGACTTCAGTCTCTTGACTTGTATTTGATTTCCTAAGGAAATTTTTTAATCCATTTTAAAACACAGCAATTACAGAACATGCTCTGTTTCCAAAATGTGATGAGGTAGCTACCTACAAATATTGACATCAAAGTTCCGGCAGATATTTATAATTACCACTTGTCGACACTGCCAAGACAAGGCAGCAGCTCTGCTGCTGTGTTCAGAGGCAGGGAAGAGGAGTCAGGCCAGAGCAGTATCCGTTCCCTTCAGCTGTGTAGGAATGATGAGCCTTCCAACCCTCTCTAATAGAAAAGAAATTCTTCTTTTCTGTCTAATGAATGTTGTCTACCCAGGCATCTCTGGACAGCTTTCAGTGACGGTTGTTTGATGGTGAAATCCATTAGTCTCTGCCTTATCCAAATGGCAGCTGCCAGAAACAGCAGCCAAATACTTTCTGGTAGCAAAGTACGAAGAAGTCCACCGGAGCATTCATCTAGACTAAAACTTGGCCCATTATTTTCATGGACAGCTCTCAAGCAGCACAAAGGTCTGTTCACTTCTTGGCTTATGGTTATTCGTATTCATCAAACATGCTCTACAAGGCGACCACTGGGAGAAAAATGACAGAGAAGACACTTTACCAGTTATGTCCTGTTAGTCCCAGCTGAATTGTGGCCAGACACAGCCAGAGCCCGTGGGCCTCATCCTTGCTGCGTGTTTGGGGTCAGAGTTTCATCTTCTGAAGTCATGCCGCAATCTCTGCACCTTGCCCTTGCACAAATCCAACTCTGTCTCTCAGTGCTGGTATTTAGTCTATGAGTCTTATTGAGATGTGCAGGTCACACTTCTCACACTCATCCCAACATCACCAATGGGCTGTTTCGCCTTGGATTTTCCCTTGGGCAAGTGTGACCTTTCATTCCTCCTGCCAAGTTACAGCCTCCTCTGGCAAAGACAGTGAGAATTCCCCCACTCTCATGCCCTGTGCATCTAGCCTGCTTGCTAATCCCATGTTCAGAGCAAGTTCAGCCCTTGTTTTTAGATTGCAGTACTTCAGGGGTCCCGTTGAACTTATTCCTGTCCCAGTTGTCCTTTTTGGCTGTGTGGAGTCAGAGAATAGTCCCACCAGGTCACGACTCCTGCAGGAGGAGGTACAGAGTCGCATGCACCAGTTTCCTTAAAGTGCCATAATATTTGTACCACTTGCCATGATTTGCATTGTTGTGGTCCTCTCACGGTTCAACTCACTTGCATCGGTGCAAAATCTCTTCCTAGATTTTGTAGCTGCTTTAGTTGTGGAAGGACAAAATCCTTCCCTTCTCCTTTATCTGGGACAAGCTTTCATAGATGATTACACTTCTCCTGCTAAAGCCTGAGTATCCATCAGTCTGAAGATTACTATATGTCTACAGGTAATTGGGGTGGTATGTTCTAATGGGAGATGCTTAATTAGAAGAAGATTTACTCAGGACACCAGAAAACAACCATTTTCTGAAGTAAATCAGCTCTTGCAAGAGGAGCATGTGTTTTCCCCATCACCTGCTGACACGCAGGAGGCCACCCAGACAGAGGCTGTCATTGTGCTGGCTGACAAAGATGACTCAACCGTAATCTGGAATCCAGGCAGGCTCTGCTGAACTGCTTCTCTGCTCTACATCTGCTTTCCTGTCTCACCCAAGCCATTTAGCTGCTTGCTTTCTATTTCAAAAGGTGGCATTTATTCTAATTCTTTGTTCGCATTCACTCCATTAAGCTTCCACTTTCAATCATCAGCTGCTGAAGCACTTGGCTGCGCTGCTAAGCAAGCCTCGGTGTCTGGCTCATGCTGGAACAGGCTGTGCCCTTATTTATCACTTTGCTGACGCTGGGCTGATAAAATTTATCTTCTCTGGAGGCTGGTGCAGGGGAGGGGCCTTTAAAACAAAATGAAATTTTCAGTGTGTAAAGATAATGCTGTTCCAAGAAATAAGAATTGAGGTGGCTCTCGTCTGGCGCGGTGTGTGGCCTCAGCCTGGGGACAGCACACCAGGCCTTCTGGGGAAACTGCTGGAATGCATCAGAAACAGTGCCTTGTGCTGTATCATATTCATTTATTTTTCATTCCGAAGTTTTCAGCAAGCATGCCAAGAAAGCTGGAACGGAAGAGCACTTATCTCTATGGGAAATGGGAAATGCATTTCTGAAGTGAGGAGAAAGAAAGGTGCCTTCTGCAAGAAATTGGAATGAGTCAAATACAAAACAGACAAAATCAAGGAAGAATTAGACATGACATAGTTTATTGCTTGTCCTGTCCACCAAAGGAAAAAATAAAATAAAAAGGGTACGCAAGCGTGTCAGATAAAGATTCACTTGTTTATTCACTCCACTCCCCAAGGTGATTCCTCCTCAGAAAACAGCCAAAGCCCAAACAAGAAAATACATGCACATGTGGGCAAGTCAGTGCTGCTGGTTTGCAAGGAGGAGGGAAACCAGGTGCTAAACATGGGGGTGTGAACCATGAGGGCTGACAGGCTATAAAGGAGTCTGAGAGAAGGCTGACTGGTCAGCATAGATACAGGAAAAGATGGAGGTTCTGTCCTGGAAATGTAGACTGGAATGGCTTTCCCTTCTCTCTGACTGAAGGTCTCTTCTTTTTTCTGTGAGTTTTATATTTCTAGTTTAGTAGTAGCCTGAAGCTAAAGAGGTTTATAAGATTAACTTTTCTCTGCCTGTCCTTTCCTGGATTTGGATGGTCCTCTTCTCATGTTCATGAACCAACTAAGTTACTGGGTTAATCTTTCTTCCTTTAGAAAATAAGTAAAACCCCACAAAACTCTTTTAAGTGTTGTTTATCAAGAGCAGTACTGCTTTCTATCTTCATTTAAGACTTCCCAAGCTCAAGGCTTTAGACGTTCTCTGAATCGAAAGAGCAGGAGATTCTCTAAGGTGGGAAGATGCAGGGGTTTTCTTTTCCTTGATATACTTGGAGTAGATTGATCTCCTATAAAATTACTATCCTAGGGAAGTTGTCAAATTTAAGGTTAATCTCAGTTTTTCCTTCATTTAAGGAGAAAGTTCTCAGTGTGGACATAAATTTAGAAGTCCTTCTGAAAGCTAAACTTCTGCAAGAGCCCTGAGCTAGAACTGGAGTGCAGAGAGAAACCTGTCTGTCTTCCCTGAGTGTTAATAGCTAAATGTGGTAAAATTCAAAATTGAAGCTGGTGCAGCCGGATCTTTAGGATTAATAGACTGAAACTTCTTAGTTTGAGTTAGTCAAGGGTTTCACATCTTTTTGTTTAACATACAGCTGCATGAATTATTAGAAGTGGAAACATATGGAATCATGATTGAAAAATTCTTTTTCCAGTGAGAGGATAAAGACTTTGGTCTCTGTTTAATATATAGAAGCCTAAGTTGTGCATCTGTTCAGAAAATGAAACAAAAATCTGCAGACAGAGGCCATATTATTATTTTATTATTTTTATAAAAATCACATTTAAATCAAAACAGAAGTATTAGCACAGCTTTTTTTTTTTCCTGTTTACATTTTAACTCTTTGTACTGAAGTAGGTGGGTGCTCAGGAAGCAGCCATATCAAATTTTTATATGGTCTTTAGGAAAGCTAGGAAGTTTTTCCCTCACTTGTCAAGGAGGAAGAAGTGTTGTAACTTTACAACTGATTAAAGTGAGCAGATGAAATATTATGCATGAGTAAAGTGAGTTTTTCAAACAGTTCTTTATCCACCAGTGATTATCTCAGGTTCTTCACTATAGACAAAATATTTAAAAAAAAAATTATGTTGATCAGGACCTAAAACTAATGGACTGGTGCTTTGTTGGCATACTGTTACCCAGCAGTTAGGGTAAGCTCAGCAGTTCTGAAACCACATTGCCAACAAGCTGTTTCTTGGGGTTTTCTCACCACTTTATGACTCTGAGGTCAAGGTCAGAGAGAGCCACAAAAGCAGAGTGCAGCCACAGCACCTCAGTGGTGGCCTAAAGCTGGGAAGGGAGTGTGTGCACAAGCCCACATGTGGAGAGCAAAAGCTGAGAGAAGGAGTTCAGCAGTGAGCCCAGGGCCACGCAAAGCCAAAGGCCACCACAACCCTACCTGCTGACTGTGGGGGTTGGCAAAGCTGTATGTGCTGCTTCCCCTGCCATGTCCCTGCAGCACCATCCAGGGAAATTCTCTGGGGGCTTTGACTTCTCATGTAGGAGTGCATTTGTCTCTGTGGAGAATCCTTGGGTTTGCTGTGGGTTCTGGAGTCCATTATCAACTTTCTCTGCCACCAGGACCCACCTTCAGCTGGAGCTGCTTGCAAAACTTCCTTACTCTGGAAAGTAAACATTTGGAGGGAGGATACCAGCAATTTCTGAAACAAAGCTGAGATTTGCTCATCTTACTCTTGTCCAGACATGGACTGGCAGACAGATGACATCTCCCTACTTATGGTTTTTCTAGAGAGTTTTTTTAATAGCAAAATCTGCCCTTCCTTCTTATTGCAGAGTATGGCCTCCTTGGATGCAGGAAGACTTAAAAACCAAGGCTTTAATAACACCCATGAGTTCAAGAAACTACATATTTATACATTTTTTAAATGTTCCAAAGCAATATCTCTTTGGGGAGTGAGGGGATTTTGCTTTTCAAAGTCAAATATTCCCTTTGCTTTATTTTTAAATTTTTATTTAGATTGCATCTGAATTGCACTTTGAAATATTCCATACCAAAATCTTTTTTCCAACCTTTTTCCTCTTTTTCTGACTTCTTTTGCAAAAGTATAAAACCAAATCAAAAGCCTGAATTTGTGGCACTTAGACTGTAATAAGCCTCACTCCTTTCCTCTTGCTGTCTTTACACTTGCTGTAAAAGCGTTGCTGAATGATCTAAGTTGTGGGACACTTTCTGTGAGATAAGAGGAAGAGTTCAAATTGTGCGATAGAGTTAGATGTATTGCCAAGTACATTTTCTCCGTAGAACGAAATAAGTTAGCAAATGAGGACCTTTGGGATGGCCACTCAGAGTTCAGAAAAGCAACATCACATTGCAGTGTGCCATGCTTACAATGTAAATGGGATTTGTGTTAGTTCTGCCACCAGGAAAACCCTGCAACTAATCATGAGCGTTGGTCCCCAAGATGCACAGCCTGAGGAGAGATCCCTGATGGACTGTGCTGTGTGTCACAGTCCTTGTGATAATGGTCCATGTATCCCAGCTCAGATCAAGCTACAGAGTGATTTAAAGTATTGTGCTGCTTGTTTTGAAGAAGCAACTGCTAGTGGCACTAGATCCTTGTACTCGCATATGGCTTGCCAGAAATGTGATTTCATTTCTTTTGTGACTTGTTTTTCTAAGTTGTTCATGAAGTAGCTCAGGGTCTGCAAGTCACCCAGATGCACAAGCTGGTTTGATGAGCAAGAGATGGAAGCAGGTGCCTGCATGCAATAGGGCATGTTACTCTGCACAGCAAGACAGACCCTTAGGAGGTGTATGTTTCCACTATACCATGTGGGGTGTTGACAGTTTTTTGGTCCTGAATAACATCTGGACAGGAAACAAAGAACTAACAGTTTCACTGACACTTTTATCAGTGCTGATGTTCAGGGGAAAAAATAACAAAAACTCCACCACATTTATTGTGGAGTGTAGAGATGATGGGGTATGGCATGAAAGAAAGATATTTACCAAAGATGTATGAGACAGGCTCAGATGCAGCATGTCTCTTGGGTGGTAGTAAAGGATTCTGTCTACTGATTCTTTTCTGAATTGAGTCTAAGCAAATTGTTCCACTGAGTATATTTCTTTCCTCTCTCAAAAGGAACCTGACATTTGCAAAGTATTTTTTGGTGTCTCTTAAAAGCTGTCATGGATAGCTTGAGAAATTTCTGCTTAAATGCAATAAATTTCTGTCTATACAGGTGACATAAGATGAAGCAAATAGAAAACTATTTAATTTGCAATTTAAATTCATGTTGTGGACAAACTAGCTGTTTATTCCAGCTGATCTGAAAGCGAAGAGCAGCAGTGAAGCCAACCATACAAAAAATATTTTCTACTCTTTGAAGCCTGTTGCCACACACCGAGTTTGAATACCCATCTTGTAGTAAAGTGTTTCATACTTTGAAATATGACAAAGTCCATAACCACTAGTTGTGATTTCTGACAGTGGAAAGCTAAAAGATTGACATTTGGTACGTGGTGGGTCTTTGTAAGCCAAAAAAATTCAAGCCAAAAATCACTGCTTAGCTGAAGTTTCCTTGGAAAAGTTAGTAATGCTTTCAGCAACAGCATTGGAAAAGTGGATTTGACAACTCTTTTTCAATTACTAAAAAAAATAAAAGGATCACAAGAGAAAAGTCCCTGTGCTTTTTGGAACAGCCATGATAGGCTTGTGTGCAGTTTTGCCATATGGTTTCCTCTGCTTTTTCCAAAGAGAGAGGAAAAAAAAAATAGGCTCATTCCCAGCACAGAGCAACATTGCAAAGGTTTTAAGTAACTGGTCTAAAAGTGAAGAACATGCAACTTACAGCTTGATAAATCAACAGTCTCAGAGGCACATCAAAACTCCATTATACTGAAATGGAGTTGGGAATGAAAGTGAATCATGGTAGCACCTTTGAGTCAGAAAAAATAAATGACTGCTGCAGGATTAACTTTTTTTTAAGTAAATTAAGTTAACAATAGTTTATTCTCTTCTCTTGATGCTGTTAAGCCTCTTAGAAGCTTTCTCTTCTGCAGAAACCAAATGTTCTGTTTTATTAAAGGGGACTTCAAATTCTGTATTCTATCAGTAGGAATATTAGTTTTTGTAATGTTTTGCCAATTGTTTCATTATGTATTTATACAAGTTGCTTATTTTAATTTCTGAGCATCCTTTATCTTTTGCTGCACCAGAAAGTTTATCTGAAGCTGGGAGGATAGAAAGATTTAGCTTTTTGTAATAAAGAAAAATATGTGTAATTCCCTTCAAAGAAAATAAAGAAGTACTGGGAGGTAACTTTCTTAGGGAATCAGCATGTGGAAATAAAGCTTTTTGCGTTCGTTCTTTGTCCTGCCAATAAAGCACTTATGTGACTTGGTGCAAAGTGAGTCCTGTAGTGCCATAATTATGTGCAGCTAAAGGGTTTTTGCCTGACACCAGGTTGCTGTTTTTAATCCAGCTGGGTTTGACAGGGACCAAAGTGCCTGACTCCCTTTGGTCTGGGCCAAACAAATTGGTGAAATCACCTTAATTAATGCATTTTGCTGCAAGTGGCAGGGACTGTTGCTGTTGCAGGTCTGGAGAAGGTGTGTGCTGCAATAGGGAAGCAGAGGCTTGGGCACACATTACCATCCATCCCCAAACGCAAGCAGAATAACCATAGGTACACAAATATTCTGAATAATTTGTCTCTGGCTTTTTATTTCTTTCCACACTGAACCTCCTATACTGCTTCACCACTTTTCAAGCAAAAAGTGCTGCAGCTGCTATCCCAGTGCTATTGTACCAGAGGTGCCAGACAGGGAACCTTTTTCTGCTATGTGGTGCTTGTCTATGACTATTCAAGCTTGAATTCCTCCAAGCATTCAGCAGCACCTGGGCAAGGGCTGCTCTGAATGACAGAAAGCTTGTGTAGCTACAGGATTAGAAAGCAATGCACTGGCTGGCCGTGATATATTGACCTGCATTAAAGAAATCAGCAGTCTCGCAGAAGGAGCTTTCATCTCAAGTGTATAATCAGCATGGCATCAGTTCAGGTGCCCAGTAGATGATGTTATGCCATTAACTCTAAAATGCTTGATGGTGCAGAGATAAGTAGCTGAGCTCTCAGTTGCTTGCAGTGCAAAATTGAAGCAGTGCATTGGTTTTGTAATGTTGAAGAACAGCTTGATAGATGCAGGTTCACAGCCAGCTACAGATGTGCTTTGAGTGATCCTGCACTGGGACTTCCACCTTTTATTGCAGTCACAGTTCCACTTTGACTCTGTGGGAATTTATATCCCAGTTCAAATCCACCTCTGTGCAGATTTGTGCCTGAGGTTCAGGAAGTGACAGAGTGGGATGGGAAATGTAAGGAGCTTCCCACTTCCCATCAGCCCTTTCCATGTAATGAGTTTTCCCCAGAAATACAGTCAATGTCAGAAGTTCCTCAGCACAGTTCAGTTTCCAATAACATCCCTTGCTGGGCTATGCTTGCCTTCACCAAAATTTTGTTTTCTGTGCTGGAGGACTTAAAGGCAATCAGGTTGCACCAAAACAGCAAAGATTGTATTTCACAGAACATAGATAGAAGACTCCTGCCAAAAAATCAGGCATTTAGAGTCATATTGGAAAGACACTGGCACCTTTGTATTGCTTCTGTCAGTGTGTCTGTCACAGAACCACACACAAAATGGGATCCTTCATCTTTTATATATTTCAGTGACATTATTAACATTTTAATCATTTGCCGGGTACTCTGTTCAGGCTTAATTTGGTCATGAATGTGCTGTTGGAAGTTAAGCTTTGGCATAAACCCCTTTCCATCTTTTAATTTTTACTGTTTGTGATCAGCAGAGGAGTGGGACAGAAGACAACCCCGTGTTTCTCTTACTGCCACCCAAGTACCCATTGTTGCCCTTCACATGACAAAAACTCACTTGTGCTCTGATTTAAAGATGAAATATCAGTATGTTTTGAGGGGTACACAAGGACAAGGGAATTTGTTCCCCTGGCACAGGGAATGACCATTTTCCTTACTGCAGAGCTTTAGAAGGCACACATCTGAGGAGGCAGGGCAGAGAGGAGAAAGCCTGCTGCACACCAGCTGCTGGGCTGCTTTGGGATGTAGCACAGAACACATCACTGCTTCCTGCTCTGCCTTTCAAATCCAAGCTCCCCAAAAGTACAGGGAACATATAACTTAGAAAAAGAATGCACTGTTCCTGTAAAAGCAATGATGCATTTGGCTACCCTCGGTAACTCCTTAGGGTGGCTGTAGGATCAAGATTTCTGCTTGGCCAACGGCGATCAGGTCTGCTAGTTTAAGCTGTTATACAGCAGGACATACCTGTCACCTGGAAGGGGATAGGAAATCACCAGCCTAATTAACAGTCCTTGCAGAGGGAAAACCACAGTGGCTTGGTCTCCACAAATACATAAAGTGGAAGCTTTTCGCAGTCACTGCAACAAACCTAACCAACCACTGCCTCGTTTGAACAGCAGATGGGTTATAAACTCAATAAAATAAGGAGTGGTTTCCAGCTGCCTGTGAAACTCTCCAGCAACGAGGAAGAGCTTAGGTGCCCCAAAGTGAAGCAGAAATTGAAGGCCTGAGAGGATGAGCCCTCCTGCTTCACAAGCTGAACCCCAAAATTCCAACTACCCAGAAACAATCAAACTAAGATGGCAGACCTAAAACTATTTTGCAATCAGGCAAAAATGGATGACTGTTCTCTGCGGCTGATGCTCAGGAGAGCTGGAAAAAGGATGTCAAGGAAATTATTTCAATTTGTATGATGTACATCATGGAAGAGGTACAGGTGATTGTTGGAGGGGGATGCAAAGTTAATATACAGAAATAACAGTGATTGTTCTTTCTTTTAAGTACCAGCCAATATATGCCCATTTTAATTAATGTAGATGAAAAGTTAATCTATGGAAAATTATCTACATTTAGAAAGTGAACAAGGTAAACAATATCTTCGTGAATCTGAGAGGAATAGGGAAGCCCATTAGCTTGTCCCTATGATATTTTAAAGCTTTTTTCTACTACATTTCTTTGGGAAGAATTGTTCTTTTTGAACACAGTGGCATTTTTCATCTAATCTGATGATGATTCAAAGCATTTATGTGTCCTACTTATAATATGAGCCACTGCTCTTTCACCACAGGGTTCACATTTAAGATTAGACTGCTGTGATTTTCACTGCTGCTCTGGTTGAAGGTCATTTAGTTTAGGAAATCAAGAGGGCAGTTGCCAAAAGTTAATCTCCTTTCATTTTACCTGGTGGTTACCTGTCAAGTTCAAATGATTGCATTAAAAACCACTGCTACAGCCTGTCTATAATCTAGCTGAAACAAACAAACAAACAAAAAAATATAGCTGAGACACAATGCAACTGTTTCTCAGTAAATTTAAATCTCAGATTTTCAGTGTTTGCTTTGTTAATATGGTCTTGAAGAGCAGATATGATTGAGTACTTGTTTCAAATGCAATGCCCAACTCATAACACCATTTCATGATTATGCAATTTATGATGTGTTGGGTCACATTATGTCATAATAGCACGCATAACAATTCTGATTTCTTTTTCTCTCTCAAACCCACAAATTCTTGATATCTTTTCAGAATGAAATTATTTTCTTCAAAGTTCATTACACTCTGAGAATGGAACCGTGATTAAAAACACTCAACACCAGCCCATCAAGTCTGTCATCGTATGTGTTCACCAGGCCTTAGATCCTCTAGTTCAAAGAAGAAAAACAATATTTCAGGTCATCTGAGTAGTTTTCATACAATACATTCAAATCCATGTGAGTGAGCATTCTGTTTCTCTTTAAGCATCGTCAGTGGCTACAAGCTGCAGCTGAAAATGTTACAAGTGAAAATTTATTCAAAGGTCAGATCACGTTTTGAAAGACAAAATATCTAAACAGTTCCATGTTTATTGCCTCTACCTGTTTGCTTCAGTGTAACTGCATCCAGGTCACAGGCAATGATGTTAAATTTCAGAGTCTATGTATGACATGTATATTTGTTTTACAAGAACATCACTGCAAAGGGAAGGGAAACATGACCTTCCCCTCCAAAAAACAGTCCTTTAAGAAATCTGTAATTTAAAGTGGCATCAATATCACACACACACGGTGGGAAGTGGAAAAGGATCGAACACTCCCACTTTGCCATCAGGCATTTCCAAATGTCCTCTCCACTATCTTTGTTCAGCGTATTCTAAGAGAAGACTGGGAGCATTAAACTGAGTTTAGTGAGAAAGGTCCAACATATGGCCCTCTCTGCGTGATGCCTGCTCAGAGAGCGACACAAAAGCAGCAGAGAGGAGAGGCGGTTTTAACTCATTTCCTTGCATATATGTGGGGAGCACAGCAGGTAACTTAATTGGAAGGGACAAGAGGCATCTAGGGGCCTCTCTGCCTTGAGGGCAATGAACACTGGATATGCTGAATCTCCCTTTGGGAAGCTGAATAGCAAGTGCAAAATTGGGTAGAAATTTCCATCCGCTGACTAGCATCTGAGCTACAGCAAAAGTTAACTGGAAGCTTGTTGTTAATAACTGGAAGCTGTGTTGTTAAATATTATTTTTAGCTGCAAAAGCACATGGTGCTCTATCCCAAGGCCTTACGGTTCCCTAGATTGCAGGATTAAGCAGGACAGTTGGCTTTTGGGTAGCAAATACAAACTACCTTCCTGCTGCTTAGCAATTAAAAGCCAGCATTAGACCAGCAGTAAAATTCCATCACTTATAGTTTAGTCAGATTTTCTTGTTGCTTTCTAAAGAATCTTTCTTTTTATCTTTTTGCTTTGTGAAGGTTTAAAAATGAACGACTGGAATGTGTAGTAATAAATCAAACATATCCATGAAAAAGTATTTAAAGATGGTCTTTAATGAATACAAAAAGCTGCTAAGTTGCTTTGGCATGTATGAACCTTGGAGAATGTGCTACCTCATGTCCAGGGTCTCTGCTTATAAACTGAAAATTCTTTTCCTAATTAAGGACATTCATAAGGAAATTGGTTTATCTCCCAGAAGTGGAACATGAAAGACTATTTTACTTTACCAAATGTGTGCTTTCCAGGTGACTGTGGAGACTCTAGAAAATACAACTCTCTTACCCTTTTTCACATGGCATATGTACACCCTCTTCTGCTTTTTCCTGAAGAAGCTGAGTTTAGGCAATTTCTGAATGTGAAAAAGAAACGAAATGTATCTGCTGGCCTTCTGTCACCCTTCTTCTCTCATGTGTTTTAGCTTTCAGAGAGTGCAGGGTGATGGCAGATGAATTGTTTCCCATGAGAATTTCTTTCTAAAGCATTTGCGTTCATCTGACTTAAGGAGAACAAGTATTGCTCAGAAAAAATGGCTTCTAACCCCACATTTCACTTAGGGAATAAACACAGCAGAACCTTTGAGATGCTTTAAGGTTTGTTTTAATTTTCCCCTCTGCTGGGAAGCCTCTAGTGTGGCCTTACCAATGCTCCTCCCACGTGACTAATTACAGTAGTTTTATGAACAAACAGAGAATAAAATGACCCTGATATACCTGGGTAAAAGAAGGCCATTTGAATGTAAAATATTTGTACTCATCTGGAAATTATCTGGCACTGTTTATATAAATGATTTACCAAATGTGGATAGTTAAAACTGCCCCTGGAGGTTTGAAGAAGAACAGAGACAATTTCTGACAACTACTTGAAGTAAGATTTTGATAACCACCACTATTTTAATTTAATTTTAAAAGTAGAAACACAAAGGTTCCTCTGAAATAGGATTTAAACTTTGATTTTTAGCCCTGATAGAATCAAAGAAATTTTTTGATAAAGTAATTCAGGCTCCAGCTGATTTTATTAATCATTTCCCTCAATCTTTCAAAGCAAAGATCATTTATTTGCTACAAAGAGAATTTGATAAAGTCGCCAAAAACTGATTAGCAGATTTTGTTTAATTTAATTGAGTTGCTCTTTACTGACAATTCACCGCAAGTGTTGTGCATTTATTTTGGCAAACAACATTCCTCTTCATTGACTTCTGCCATCAGATGGTTTAAGCAACTTAAAACTCTAAATAAACAATGGTGGGTGGGTTTTTTTGTTTTGTTTTATTTAACTTGAACAGTTAACTGGAGTGAACTGGAAGAGCTAGGAAACCTGTTGTTAATCTGAGCTGAAGAGCAGCACACAGCTGGCAAAAAATGGCAGTTGTAATGGCAAAAAAACACAGGGCCTTGAACAGATACATTTTAGAAGAGCATTTTCCAGTAAGTGTTAAGTGTCGTCCAGGAATAGTATGTGGTGTCACCCTCAGCGGAAGGAGACAGTTCCTGGATATTTACATGGCTTTCCCTTCTCCCCTCCTGTACTGTACACTCTCTACTATACTTAAAATAGCATTTCCTGTGGGGTAAAATTTGAAAGCAGTTGCCATCAGTCAGTGAAATATTTTCTATTTATCAATATACATCTTCGGTTCAAAATTTATGTCTGAAGAAAAGGCAATATATCTGGTTTTTTGCATTTTGTATTTCTTCAGGATCTGAAATGGAAGTCAATATGTTATTTTTATTGCAGTTGTGTTGAGATACAATAACAGAAATCAAGGCCAGACAAAAACTTGCAAGGTTGCATGTATACCTCTAGTAGATGCCCTAGAGCAACTGGATTCTTTAGGATCTTCCTTTTAATTAAATGTTTGTCTTTGGCTGGAGGAGTGATGTCCTCCACCAGTCTGGTGGTCATGCTGTGGGCAACAGGAGCTTAGTGCCAGCCTGATCAACCCATTCACTGGGAACCCCAAAAGATTCCAAAAAGTGTTCAGTATATCATGGGTGAGATACTGATATATATTGGGGCTGTGTGAGAGACTGAGCAGGGGGGAATATGCTGGAGGTATGTGTGAGAGTCTCCATCCCTGTGCACATCTGGAAGGAGCAATCAAGGAAGCAAAGTACCTGCCCAGGTCCCACAGGGTTTCCCCCCCCCCCCCAGAATGGGCCAGGAACAATCATGTTGCTGCTGACATCTGTAGAGGTAGCTTGGCCTGTCACACCTAGGCACTGCAGTGCTGGGCAGGGTTAGCTTTGTAGGCAGGAACACTTTGTTTCATGTCTGGGTTTGGATCAAGACAGTGCTTTTGTAGGAAATTGTGGGATCATTCCCTCTTGCCTCAGTCTGGTTCACCTCGTCAGGCAGTCAGGGCTCCACCACCCATGTCCCTTTTGAGGTGAGCTGACATGGCAGGCATCCTGCAGGATGGCACCTCATGCCCTCCCATCCCTGAGGAGTGTTCATCCACATCCGAAGTCCAGACAAACACGGGCAGAAATGCACAACCTAGACATAAATCCAGTGCACACCAAGTCCATGAGCTATTTGCCTCCATAGACCTTTTGCTCTTGCACTGCAGCATTGGCAAGTGTAGATGCCCTGTATCTCTTAAGGACAGAAAAAATAGTCATTGCCAGCATATTGTTTGTTGCCTGGCAATTATCTGTATACTTCTGTGATGAAAGACTAAATTTCCAGCATTGATTCCTTTTATGACCTTGCCAGAAAGTATTTATCCCACTTTAAATTCTGGCTATCAGCTATACATTGTAATAGTCTTGTAGAGCATTGTATTATTTTGTGTAAGCCATTGGTAAACAGACCCAAGTTCATTACTCTGTGTATCTAAGCAGGTATTTCACCCTGTTTAAATGGCTATTGAAATTGCCTCTTTACATCCGAATATTTACATAGGTGTTGCTGGCAATTGTTGCAAATTCAAAGACATTTTTTTTCCTAAAAGGGCAATCAGCAAACAAAATTAGGAAAACTTGACACCATAATAAATCAGAGCAACAACAAAATTGTAAAAATCATTTGTAATGACATATTTTGTTGCTGTTCTTGTTTGCTAGATTAGATTTCTGCTAAAGGTAATTGAAGAAAAAATTGTTCTGGTTAGAGGGATAAAATACATTAAAATTAAATGAGCTTCTTGAACTCTGCTTAGTTTTTAAGATACCATATCAAGGAATGAAAACACATTAAACAAGCATAATAGCTATTTTTTATGGTTGACCATAAAATAGTTACAATCTAGCCTTTCTGTCACACCACAGGCAAGGCCCCTCGGGTAATGGCTGTGGCATTTGGGCAAAATGAGAGCACTGGATCCCTTTGCTGCTCTCCACCTGAATTCCAGACCTCCCCTTGTGTCTTGCTCAGTCATGGCATTCAGTACTGAGAAGCCGGGAGAAGCTCCAGGGTGCACATCAGAGCATCCTGTGGCTCAAGGGTGGCAGGTGGTGCTTCTGCTGCTTTGGGAGAAGAAATTTGGGGACCTGATGACCCTTGGCTGCTGGGACCTGGTGTGGAATTCTACTGGAACTCGAAGTTCACTTTCTGATTTTATAGATTTTCCATAAAGGAAGATAAAAAGGAACTGCCTTGCTTCTAGATAGCCTTTCCGTGCCCTTTTCAAACACCAAATAAATGCAAATCACTGGAAAATAATTCCTCAGGGAAGTTTTTTCAAAGTACTGTATCCTTGGGAAACTCTAAGCCTACAAAACTCACTTTCTCCACTTGTTTCAAAACACAGTATCTTTTAAAATATGATTAATAGTTACTCATGGTAACTATTTTAAAATATGATTAATAGTTACTCATGGTTGAATCTGGAAGTAGCATATGCGTTGTTTTGTTAATTTATTAATTAGTTTTGATTTATATTCTCTCATTAAATATACTCCACTGCCCCTGTTTAGTCTTTTGGGGTTTTTTTAACTTCCTTTCACTTCTTTCTGTTTTTCCTTCCTCATGCACTTCCTTTTCTCTCTAGGAAGGCTCAGTCAATCGGGCCAAAAGTATGGGATTTGTAGGGCTTTTTAAAAAGAAACATAAAAGGAAAAAGAACAATCAAAACCCAGTCATGGAAGGCAGTTCCCTCTGCAACTGGTATGGGGGAAGAAGCAATAACATTTTTTTTCTAAAGCATCTTTACACATCTGTAGAAAAGCACTTAGGATTTTTTCTTTCTTTTTTATTGTTTACTAAATCAAAGCAAATGCATCTGAGGCTTATAGTGATGATAGCAAAAATTACAAAGACCTTTCATATGCAAAAGGATATTTTTGTATGACTGAAGACTCAAAATATATTATGCCAATCTTGTATTCAAAGACCAGTTTCACAGGGTTTAAGTTCTATTATGTATTTTTTTCTGAAGGCTTTTTGTTTCTTGGATGTTTTCTCTTTTTTCCTTCATTTTCATGAGGTTTGTATTATTAGCACTTTGTAACATTTTCACAGGGTCTTTCCTTTGAACCCTGCACATGAAATGAATGAAGAAGCTGGTTTTGCTTTATGAATCAGCCTCTCTAGTATGTCTTCTGGCTCTGGAAATATCCCCAGAATTCAGAAAGGTATCAAACAAATCTTCATCAGCACTTTAGTGCTGTCTGCATGCTGCAGCACACAGCTTTGATATTTGAAAGATCTTTGTATTTCACTATTATGCATCTTGAAGGGATGAGTTATCTCAGTGTCAAGGGATTTGGAAGGGGAGGGTAAAACACTCACAAGAACTAAAATCACAAAGTCTTTTTATGATTGAATAGCATGTTTTTAATGAAAACTGTCTGTTCTTCATAGTTCAAGGTTGCTCTGGTTTGCTATTGCTGCTAGGGACATTATCTGTCTGTAGTTATCCGTCAGCTGTTCAAGACTTTCAGAGAAATAGCTGCTGTCAGGCTTCCTCTTTCCTGGACTCGTACCCATTAAGTGACTCATCCCAAAAACTTCGACTTTCCTTTGACCCATCTCCTGGCTGTGCTGGGATACGTAACTGCCCGTTACTTACATCAGGCAGTTTCTACAGGCAAGGGTGCAATCTTGGGCCCCATGACTTCTGTGGCGTCATGACTTCCAGGTTTACTACTTGTTTTTCTGCATTGGTGCCCTGCCCTGTTTTTGTTGTTATTGAACTAAATGGCATTTATTGCTTCCTTGCAACGATGAAACTCCTCTCTCCTACTTCCTTGCAACTGTGAAATTCCCCTCTCCTACCAACATGGCAGTAACAAGCGGGGTTAGGTGGGAACCGGAAAATATGAACTTGAATTATGATTTTTTAATTTTTATTAATAAATACATGCCATGAAGTAAGAGTCAAAACTAACTGAAATACTTGCAGCACAATAAACAAAATATTTAGATATGGTCATGTCATAAATGTCCAAAAAGGTGTGTCCATTCAGAGCCCTCTTCTCTCCTGTGCCTTCTCTTGCAGTAGCATACACGAGCTGGGTAAGGCTTTGGGAGATCCAGCTCTTGCATGTCCATGGGTTCTGCTTCCCACTGTGAAACCCAAGCAGGTGTGGGCACCGTGGGACCAAAGTAGACCCCAAAGTGAGTCACTGCTGTCAGCAGTCAGCTCGGCCCTTAAAGGTGGGGAACACTCTTGAGCAGGACTGTCAGAAAAGATTTCCAGAGTGCTCCTGATCTGCTCCTGCACAAAGCCTGGCAGCTGCAGTTTGCTTCCCCTGCAGCCAGCCTTGCTCCAGCAAAAATAGTGATGCCTCAGGTGCACGTCCCATTCTGTGACATCTACTGGAACCATCAGGAGAAGCAAATCTCAGAAAGTTAATGATTTAGTCCCACAGTCATTTGCAGACTCCCTTTGGCCTGAGGCAGCCAAGTGCTAGTTAGCTCCCAGCTATTGCAAATTACCTCGAGCAGAACAAGTTGGCTTGCATGGAAATGAAAACCTGGTAGGTGTAAGCAGCTGGGTGAAGAAATGATGGCTGCAGCCTCTAACCCATGCATGTGTTAGCAAGTGTGTGAGCAGCAAATAGCCAGCATGGGGTAAAAGTCATTGATTTTGAAATAAAACTGATTCAGAAGGTTAAGGCCCGATATCCTCTTGGCACTGCCAAAAACAGCAGCTACCAAGATGGAAATCCAGAAAGATGGGTCCCAGGAGCTCTTGCGTTTACACGTTACAGCTATATTTTAAATTGAGGGCAACAAGATCAGTCACCTGTTTAAAAGTGTTTGTGCCTTTTAACTATCAGCACTTTCTGTGCTAAATGAGAAAGATACAATTACAAGAGCTCGTGAAGCAGTGTTTTTTCTCTGGATGTCGTATTTGTTTACATACAAATGAGAGGTAGCCTACGGCAGTCAAGCATCTCAGAATCCTTTTCATAAACAATCCCAAAACTGTCCTGCAAAGCAATATCTATCTACCTTGCTGACAGATTCAGAACAAATTGTGCTATATGAGGTTCAGGTTTTTTAATAGACTAAACCAATTTGCACAGCTATGCAGATGTTTCAGCCATTTGGCTTACTGTAATCAAATATGGTGAGAAGCTCTAAGTGCATTTCAAGTCTATAGCATGTCAGCTCAGCTGGCTTGGCTACTTTTTCCTGTAGCAAGTCTGTTGGAAAATGCATTCAGGAGAGCAAAATGCTGCTGCTAATATTAATAATAATACTTAGCACTTCAATTGCATTTCGTATTTTCAAAGTGCTGTACAAATGCTAATTAATTAGGCTGTGAAGCTGAATGCCAAATAGAGAAAAAGGCTTGTGTCACTGCTTGTAGAACAAGTTATCTTGATTATTGCACTTTTAATATTTTCCTTGGGAATGCACGAGTGATCCAAGGAACAACTCAGCAGCATGGAGCACATCAAGGGCTGGGGTGGACAACTGCCACAAAAGTCCAAGGCTGTGCTGACCTCAAAGGTGAGACAGCATCTTGTGGGTTTAGTGTTTGGAATGAACAAAAAAGTCTTGATTTCCAGATCAGGCTTTTAGTTAAGTGACAGAAGTGGAACAATATATTTCTATGCAAAATCTGAGTTATTTTGTTTTTCTAATTTCCCCACAAGTTACCCCTTTTATGAGTTATTCATCCTTCCTCGAGTGTAAAAATGTCACACACCACCGCAAATGCATCTTCAATACATGGTTATTAAAAACCCCAAATAACTTTACAACTGCTTTGAGACATCTCTATGCAGAAACCTTGTAGGTTAGCCAACGAATGAAACCCTTTTTGTAACAAGGGTGAGTGGCCAAGACCATCGTCAGGCCACAGGGAAGGGGAGGGTTAGCTCACAGGTGGAGGCTGGCTGGTAGGAGGGGAAGCTGGATCTGCCAAATTCCCTTCACCATTCCTCAGGAGACATCATGTTAACTGAAGCAGGAAGGCTGTGCCCAGGGGCCATGTGTACCTGGGCCACAAGCTGAAAAGACACAGACCCTTCCTCTCCAGCCTTTTTGCAGGGGTTAGTAGTGCTGTTTGCTGGTTCATACAAAATTATTTTCTGTGCACAGCTGATACTGGCTATTTGTGGTTACAAAGAGCCCAAAGTGATCCCTCTGTCTGTCAGAAGGTGTGTCCCACACCGGCAGCTTGAAGTCCAAAGCCACATCCCTGAGAGCCAAGCTGAGCTTCTGAAGGCAGTGATAAGGAGTTTGCTTTTTCCTGAAGGTAATAATTCAGTTTCAGAGAAAATCAAATGGGAATTACAGTTAAGTAAGGCCCTGGCCTGTGCACTGGTAGCATTAATTTCACATGAGGTGACATAGAGACATGAGTCATCCCCAAGTGGAGGGTGCTGTGCCCCCGCACAAGGTGCTCTCCTGTGAGAGCACCGTCACCCACCGGTGCTGCTGCAGCTCCTCAGACAGTGCTCACCTGCGACCTGCAAGTCCTTCCTCTGGGACAGCCCTGTGCTGTCAGGCACGATTGGAGATGTGGCTTTCAGGAGGAGGCAGCACGGTGTTACTCCTCCTCAAGAGCAGTGGCATGGGACAGTCAGACTCTCTTGGTGTCTCTCTTATTTGTTATTTATTTTATTAATCTTTCATACTGACTAACTTTGGCAATAGCTGATTTGGGCATATTTTTCTCAGAAATTGTTTTCTTCTGCAGACCATGAGAGAATTTGTACAAGTGAGCTCTGAGTTAGCAGGGAGAAAAGCAAATCAGGTCCAGCATCTTCTGGGTGTCAACAGGTGCTGAAGCATTTCCAGGAGCCCAAACTGAAGTTCTCTGTGTTTCACTCAAGAGAGTTGCCTTCTGATGCAAAGAAGCTTCAAGATCATCATTAAATCATCAGAGGCAAAACTATCCTGGCTTAAACTAAATTAAGCAGCTGCTTTCAAAGATGCTCCATGTGTAGCCTGTCTGTATGAAAAGCATCCCAGGATGTTTTCCCAGGCCATGTTTCTCCAATCTCACATGCTCTATTATCTTTATACACATCTACATCATAGGGGGACTGTGAGAAGGGATACAATACCTTGTTGTGGAAAGGAATCATGCTATTTAAGCAGATTTATTCACATTTGAAAGGGACTTTAAAAGCTCTTGTAGACAAGAAAGAGATAGAAATAAAAGAAAAATAGTAGTCCTTCTTTTTCCTTCTCTCCCAAAGCTAATGGAATATTTGTTATTGCTGTTGAAAGAAACAGGCTTTTATCCTGAAAATATCCTGAAACTGCTACACCACATTGCTTTTTCAAAAAGACAGAAACAGGTTACTGTTTTGGAATCAGCAGGTCAGGAATTTTCTTTGTCTGCAATGATTTATTTTTTTTTCCAATTTCTCACTATAATTATTATGATGCTACAGCCCCTAATTGCTGGTCGGACCATCAGGCCTTTGTTAAACCACTCTTCTTTGGTTTGATGAAAGCAGTGTGCCTAGCATCCTGTTTTCAAATTTCCTCTTGAAATTATCTTGGTTTTCTCTATAATACAAAGAAATCACTGTTATTATATTTTTGTGTAATTTGCATATGACCATCTCCTTTCCTCTACTGAAATATAAATTCAAGGTGCTTTCATAACTTTGTTGATGGTATGTTATGATGATCATTTTTCATATAGTTCTCAAAAAGTGTGTACATTGATACACTGAGTTTTCCAGACTTCTATTTTGAGAGACAGGAAAGTAAGTGGTAAAATCTGTGGAATTACTTTTTGTGAACAAATTATCCAGCTAATTTATTTCATTTTGCGGTTGGCAAATCAGTTTGAAACTGTGGTTGATCACATGTAATCCCCTAAAAGAACTGGCCCCACAGCTCAGACTGACAGGAATTTGGACATCTGCTGGTTTATAGTGAGTGGCAGACTAATGCACAAGGTGGAATTGTCCACAGCTGTCTCAGGAATTGCTCTTAGCAGATCATTCAGCTGAAGGCAGGCAAATGGGAGAGCAGTGATTGCAGTCGGTGAATTATCTCTGCAAGAGTGACGGTGTCTCTCCATGCACCAGAATGTTGACGAATCCATGCACCAAATATTGAAAACTAAAAACCAAGAGACACATGAAATGGCATGTATTTAGCAACACTATTTAATTTCCATTTTATTTTGAAAATACCATGTTAGCAGTGTTTAAACCTGTGGTGTTAATCCCCAGACAGCAGTGGGTTGGGAGGATTTACAGCTGCTTTCTGCTGCTCACTGCACTCCATGGCAGAAGACAAAAACGTTCCCAAATAACGATCTAATGGAAAAGTTATGAAAGATATTACAGAACTCCCCAAATCTATGGAGGGATGGGTGGTTGAGTACTAATCAATTCAGAATATATTTCTTCTGGGACCAGAACTTACTGGCAAGCAATTATTCTTTAAAAGATATACATCATAATGGCTTCTGCTTCCCAAGAACAAAGGCTCAAATTGTATCTCCAAGAACAACCCAGACCAAAATGGGCATCTCATTTTCCCAGTGAAGATGGGTATCCTTTGATTGTATTAGTGCTGCTGGACCAATTAGGTGAAGCTGCTCATTTGCAGTTAGGATTGCTAGGCATTAACTCTATTAACACCCCCAGGCAGTAGCTCTACATCAGCACTTCTATGCCAGAACCATTTATTTACATGCTTGTAATGGACAGCCATAAGGTACCCCCGCTCTCCCGGGAAACTCACTCATGTTGGATCTGTAACACACTTACTGAGCATTAAAATTCTTCAAAAATCATATTGCTCAATGCAGAGTGCAGGAGTATGTGTAAATAGGTGTTGGAGTTAGCTGTGTTTATTTACTTATTAGAAAAGGACTGGTCTGGCTTTAATTAATGACATGCCATCTATATCTTCATGCTGAAACTGCTACAGGGTTTGCTCTTCTGTATCCTTTAGGAAAAGGCAAATTGGTGTGTGCTGTAGCCCTGCATATCCTGTTGCTAAAAATATATATGTGTTGATTTACATATTTCTCCTATGTATGTATACATAAATACAGATCTTGTCTATCCTGCAGATACACACACACATGCAGATTTGCATTTGATATTCTGAATGTAGCTCAATAAATGAAGGAGTACCTCTGGGTCCTCCAATCATTCACGCTCCTCCCACTCCCCTCTGCTTCTCTCTGTCCAGTGGCAAGTTGGGTTAACTTGAATTTTAGCTGAATGAAATATGTGCTCCATGCTCAGCATTTTAAACTCTAAGATACCTAAAACTACTTGCAATTCTATTTTGCACTGAAACTACATACAAAAATATTTTTTTCTAGAGTCAATTCTTCTCTTATTTGAGAATATAGCCAGCATATCTGCACTGAAGATGTACAATGGGATAAGCAAACCCAAAAGCTCACTCATACAATATAAATGACTTTTATGTCTGAAGAAGTAATTATTTAATGTCATATGGAAACCAAGAATAATTCCCTAATGCTTCTTCCAAGTGACATGGGGAGCATCAGACAGTTTGAATCTGTTCTGAAAAATACAGGAGGTGTTAATGAAGATTAAAACTGAATTAGTGGACATACCAATGTAATCATGTCAAACAAAAGCAGCAGATATGCCAGATTATAACTGCAAACCCTGTTTTGTGGTACCTTATCTCATGTGGCAGCAAAACTAACCATATTCTCCAGTCCCCTTTCAGTCATTTTTATGAATGTTGCATTTTGTTCTTTTTCCCCACTGTACAAGCCAGGTGTTCCTTTTTTCTGCAAAACAACAATACATCATTTAAGTGAAGTTCATTTTTTGAGGCTCAGCGAGTTGAGGCTTTCTCCATTTCCCTGGCTGTATCCAATCAGCTTGTGGAGGCACTGGCATGTGTCATAAATTTTGCTGCAAATATGGGCCAGCAGAAACGTATACCAATTCGGAGATCACATCTCCTCAGCATCCCACTAGGCAGGAAAGGAAATGAAATGTGTTTGCTGTATTCTTCTGAAGCAAGAGAATGGAGCAGAAGCTGAAAAAAATATGAATTCTTAGCAAGGAAAAAAACCTCTCTCGTAAGAAAACCTTGAGAAAAATTAACCCCCAGAACACTGCCTGCATTTTTCTCCAAGAGTCTTCTCCCAAGCAGTCTCCAAGTCCAGCCATGCCCCTTGCTTGCAGTGGCTGACCAAGGCTTTCCCTTCTACTGCCCCAGCAGTGAATGCCATTGCTGCCTTACACACACGACTGACAAGGACTTGTTTTATGAGCACTGTCTGGAAAGCAGGTTGTAAATGAACGCCATTTGTAATTGAGGAGCGCTGGGTTGGGTAAAAATGTTTAGTTTTCTCTCCACATAGAAGCAGCTTTTTTGGCTATTCCGATCGCATTCTGGGCTGCCCAACACTGAAGAGCAGCATTGCTCATCTGCAATGTTGTGTGGCATTCCCATCGTAGTGTTGAGTCCAAGAGGAATGGTGTGGCCAAAGAGATAGTTACTTCTGCAAGTAGTATGGTTTATCACATAAATGCAGTGAAAATGATCTAGTGGCACAGGAACAAATGTCGTACTCCTGTTGTCCAGTCCCAGAGGAATTCCTGGTTCTTGAGTAAAACACTCTCAGGAAAAGTTGATCTAATCAGCCTGCTGACCCCACTGCCCCCTGCATGTCCTACACAGTCCTCTTCGCCTCTACAAGTGTTCTGTGCAGTTTCTAGAGTTTCTTGTCAGGTTAATGAAGTGATTATTTCTCTTTTTAAGTCTGAAACATTAGCAATTTTTTCAGCAGAGTCATGCAGGTCACAAGATTTATCAATTTACTTGATGCTATGGCAGGCTGAATGTCACATTCCTGAATTTAAAAAAAGAAAGCATCCACGGAGGATAAAGAAGTGTTTTGTCTTGTAGGTGTTCTGTGTTTGTCAATTCAGCCTGCTCTAGGATGGCTACATGGCATGCCCAACACTGAGAATGGAATTTAAAACCTGAGGAGTATTGTATGTATCAAATTTGGGCTTTTGGTCTTTCTGAGGAAGTTGATCCTGATCTGTTTGACTTCAGACTATGGGCTATGGGGTCATTCTGCAGTGATTTCTGGTTTCTGTGTTACTCCTTTTTTTCCTGAGCTCTCTCATTCCTTTTTGGGAAGCAGAGGTCAGGGTAAATACACTTTTCAAAATGACAGTCTCTTCTTACTCTTGAGAATTAAATGTTCTCCCAAGACTACTGCCTGGTTTCTACCACAGGGAAATGAGCAATCTGAACCCTAAATGGTCTGAGCAAACAAAGGCACTTCAAAACCCCTTGAAATCACTGTGGGATGCATGGGGGTCAGATCCGTATGTATTTATTTCAAGAACTTTCCGTGACTGTAATGAACTTTGTGCAAACAATTACATGCTCTCATGTAGTATGTAGCAAAAGGGCAGGGGAGCAGGGAGGAACAAAGCTTAAAAGGATTTAGCTATGCTTGGTCACTCTCTGGATTACTTACTTTTGTTTGCTTCAGGCTTTTTCTCTTAACTGTGCATCCAGGCTACGTATTGACTTTGCTGAATTATTAAAGGGAGTTGCAAATGATGCATGAAATGAAAAATCCTTCTTCAGCCTCTGCACAAACTGCCAACAGACAACTCTGTGCTGTCACTGCTGAGCTGCACTGTGATATCAGGTATACCTAGATACCCACAGAAATTGTTGGAATTAATGGGAGTTTCACTCCTTAACATTTCTCTTACTCCTTTCACCTGCCAGTTTCAGAAGAAATACAATATAATGCCAGGGCAATTGCCATCACCATAAGCAGTTGCATCCACTATAATCTCATATTGGTAGAACTGGGGGGTAGCATTTGGGACCAAGTCAAAGGAAATAGGCAGCCTTCTCTTGTGCTTCTAGAAATCAGTCCCTTCGTCTACTTTCAGATTTATAAGCATACATGTGTGTGTCTTTTAATATTTATTAAGGGCAAGCTTGGCACAAAATACATAAAAATTACCTAGAAGCTGCTAAGTGTGTGCAATGAGAAAAAAGACTAATAATGTGCAAGGATATGAAACAAAAAATAAACACAATAGAGAGAAACAATTAGTAAGTTGTAACAGGAAGAAGAAGAATGCGTGGGAAGAAAGACTCTACTGTGCCAGTGGGAGAGACTGAGGCAGTGAAGGAAGACAGGAGAAGGCAGACCAGATGGTGAAAGACTGGATTGTGAGTTTCTTGGGATAAGCCCTGAAGAAAATGTGGAGTGTGTGAAAGTTGTGCCACATCGCAAATAGGTCTAGGAACAGCACATGTTAAGGTTGGGTTGTCCAAATTTGTCCCTGATCAGGAAGAGGAACAAGCAACTTGTTCTCCCTGCATTCACCCAAGTGTGACAGCACCAGGATGGGGGAAGCCTCATTGCCCTGATTTCCAGGGCTTCCCATGGCCTCTAAGAAACAGGCAAGTCCACACTGTTTAACATAAGGGCTCACTTCTTTTTCTCTTTTTAAATATGCTGTACCTGTTAAGGGAATCTCTATTTTCAAAAGCTACATTTCCACATAGCTACAAACAGAAAGTCATGTTGAATTGTGCAGTACAAATGGATGGCAACCAACTCTGGATTTACAAGAATTTTTCAGCAACTATGTGCTTCTTATTTCAGTGCAGTTTGTTTAACAAACGATCCCTTACTCAGAGGCCCCAACCCAAACCACTATATTTACTTGGTATAATTTGAAAATCTTCTGAAAATATATATTGTAAGTGGTAATGTTAGGGTTTGGTGTTTAATTGTGATTGCACTGCACATCTGCTAACACCAGACTCTTCAGAATTTATGTCCTCGTCTAGGTTTTTCAGGAAAATTAAATTTGAGGAAGTTGTGTTTATCAACTTCCTGGCTTACTGTCAACAGCATGCTACTTTCTTTTAAATATGAGGTGCTAATTATGCTTTTCTCAGACTTCAATATAAATGAAATGTATTTGGCAGTTGTCAACAGCTTTGCAGAGCTTGATAGTGCCATCACACAAAATTTGAGGTTCTCTGAGCATGAGTTTATGCTTCTGAGTTGTGCATCTTACAATTATATTTCACACTGTGGACAAGATCATCTGACCTGTTTTGCAGATGTTTTGGGGAACATAGAAACTGCCAGGAAGTGTAATAGCACCGAACATCAGAAAAGACTGTTCTTTGTGAAGACAGAGCGCAACAAAGCTGGTCTTTAGTGAAAATATTGCAGCATTAACAAAGAGCTTGAATCAAATTAAGCAGGCATGCACCTGTTAAATTCCTTCTTCATCCTGAAACTGAGAGGATCTAGGTAAGACTAAGCCATTCAGAGGGAGGGTGAGGGAGTAGGGGGAGTGGGAAACTTGCTCTTTTTTTTCCAAGAACACACAATGACCTGTGTGGTACCAATCCCTATACCAGAGAAATTGACGCCTAATCTTCAGCGGAGAGCGATCACAGAAAAATTTCTAAAAGGAGTCTGAGCGGAAGACCCTCGTTTCCCATGTGCCTCGTCTGGGCACAATGCAGGAGGCACACTGCCCTCAAACAGCTCTTCCCTTTGCCACAGCTATGGCAGTGAGGCATCCAGGGGATCCCCCTAGGAGATCCTCTCAGAGAGGAGCTGCCCAAGTAACTCCTGGAGATCTTAAATTAGGGATTATTAAAGGAGTACTGAGCCTCTTCAGTTCCCACAACAAAAGAAAACAATTGCAGGACAGAAAGGAAAGAATTAGTATTTTGGTGCCACTTGAATATCATGAGAATGGAGGCAACCTGTTTTTGCAGGCAATCACATTAGTGCAAACCAATCCTGCCATTTCCTTTGACGCTGGTAGTCTCAATAGTTGTGTTTAGAAGCTAAATAACCTGTGGACTGCTGTGTAGGAGAAAGGAGGATGAGGTATTGATTGCATTTTAGTAAGTGAGAGGTAGAGTGAAAGGGCTGGGTCTATTTGTATTGTCTGTTTATCACCATGGACAGATCAAGACATGGAAAGTTTGAGAATCCTTTGTTTTGATCAGAGGAGGTGATTTTACTGAAGTCTTCATAGCCTGTGCAAATAAGTCACTCAAATCAATACTGGAGGACAGGGCAGAAAGGTGATTTGGGAAGATATATTTTGAAATTATTGGGTCTATTAGGGATTAAGAGATCGTTGGAGTTTCTTTAATTTTAATTATCCTTTATATTTTTAGAAATTAAATCCTCTTTCAATTATATTGCACTTAAGCCTTATGCTCTTGAGCAAAACTTCCTCTCAGCTTATTTATAGAAAAATCTTGAAATGGGAGAGGCTTTTTAACATTTTTGTACTTGAAGTCAAATTTTTGATAATCCCTTTTTGTAAAATAGGTTTTACATCTTCCATGCAGATATAACTATAATCTTTCGCCCTATCATAATTAAAAGACACTTCTTTGACATTTCGGCCTGTTCCTTTAAATATTTTTTTTAGATGAAATACTGAAACTTGCACTTTTCCTTCTGCTCCTGCTGTGCTATCACCCCTCTTGCAGGGCTGGTGATGTGTCTGTATTCAGCACGATGGCTTTGTGGCTCTGTTTCCTTCCAAGGGTCATAGAGTTTGCATCTTCCTGGCAGAAGCTGCTCCAGGTCCCCTGTGCAGTGATGACAATGTTCCCCTCCCTTTGAACAGTGTCTGCAACTGATCTGTTTGTGCTTGCATGCGGCAGTTACCCTCCTGAGGATGCACAGAAGTGCAACACCTCGGGGGAGTCCTAAAATTCTAGCCAGGCAACAAGGATAACATCTTTTTTCTTCCCCCAGGAGCCACTAACAGTGCACAGGTACAGGAAATGATCACATATTTCTTTGGACTGCAAGGAGAGAAAGATAATTCAGATCCCCAAAGAGGTCTGTACATGAAAACATGTCCTTTCTCCCTACCCAAACTAAAGCAAATCTACTTCTTTAGTCAATTTGATTTAGGTCAGCATAGCGAGCACTGCAAGTGTTGCTGAGCCCTTAAGAGGGACAGATTCCTCAAAAATGAATATGTGTCCATTGTACTGTTCCTGCTGGCACCACACTGGCTGGTCCCTCATGATTTTAGACCATTACATCACCTGCTGGCATTTCCATTGCTTCTCTTCTTCTGAGTGGGTGATACTTTTCCTTGCGTTTTCTCTAGTAGTGTACTTATGATTTATTCAGAGGATTAATATTTGCTACATTTGAAACAGAGAAGGGCTCTCTCAATCTTTCCTCCACCATACCGGCTGCACTAAGGAGCTCTTGGTGCTCCTCAGCATGTCCTGAAGCCATCCATGAGCCCAGGCACAGTCGAGGCACTGGTGCCAGCTCTCCAGTTGTGCGGATGGATGGAATGAGGTCCTCGGCTGCTCTGGGTACAAGTGCAGTAACCTTGCTGCTGGCTCTTTTAAGTGTCCTCACTGCCACCTTACCATGGCAAAAGTGCTTTGGGAAAGCTGTTCTCGAGGGAACAATATAAGACAGAGTCAAACGATATGAGGGGCCGTGGCAAATCCCTTGCTCAGTGTATATTTGAATTCACAGAATACTCTAAACACCTCTCTCCTGCAGGGGAAAGATATTTTGTTAATGAAAAGACATGCCTGCATTCATGAAGACTGGAAAACAGCTTGTTGGGGGCAATTTGCTGGTAGTGGTAGATTTAAAAAAATTAAACCAGCTCTGTGAGGTAGGAAGGTTTCCACAATGGCATGGAGAAGGAAATTTGTGTACAGCCGTGGAAAGTCAGGGTTCAGTCAGTGGAAGTTTGGGGGATCCTCCACAGAGACATCAGAAGGCACTGGTAAGTATTCCAGGTGCTTTCTGTAAACACATAAATAACAGTGCAAAGAAAGGAAGGATAGCCTGACTGTCAAACCAAAAGTGAAGGAGAAAACAAGTTAGTGCTGAACCTTGCAGGCATCAGAAGGGGCACAGCAGAGGTGCCAGAACCATCAGCTCTTGCCTTTCCAGTTGCTCTGCCCTGGGCCAGGCTGGGCAGTGCTTGCACCACACGCCCCAACAGCCCACTCTGACATTTTCCCACAGTTTAAAATTTCCTTGTGCGACCTTTACATGCAGAAAATTTGGCACAGCTTCATTCAGCCCATGCCAAAATGTGTGCCTTGTTCATCGCATTGATCTTCTCAACATAATCACTGTCATTTAATTTTGTATAATTAAAAAAAAAATCTGACAGAAAACTACTCAGACTTTAAATACCCTGATTTTTATTTTTTTTTTGTAATGAACAAACATTCTAGGGTAAAACATCAATATTCCACTTTTACTGTTGTATTTATACACTTGGAATCACTTGCCATTCCTTTCTGTAAAAATTAATCCAATCTAATTTCTGGGAGAACAGTTAATTCATTTTAGTTAATTCCGTCCTCTTCTGAGTTTAATTTTTCCCCTTTATTCCTGTGCTTCTTACAACCACTGCATCCAAGTTCACCATTGCTTCAAAGATAAGACTCACGCTTATGTCATAAAATACAGAATGAAGAGAAACTTGTGAGCTCTCTTTACTTTGACTCGAGGAATGTTTTTGATTCTCAGTGTCAAAAGTGCAGCAGAACCTGTCATTTCTGTTCAAGACGGGAGAAATATTAATAAACCAAATAAAGGAGACCACACAGGAAAATGTGAATTCCAAAAAAATCAAAATGAAAAGCTGAAACTCACTCCATGAAAATAAAAGGAAAGAATCCTGAATTTTTCATCAGAACTGTATTTGGTCTGCATATTTGAATGTATTTGTCATGCCTTATATACACAAAGAACACACATAAATCAGACAATTTTTATTATTTTTTCAGATTGAGGTAAGAAACAAGCAAAAAAGAAGACATAAACAGCTCATTTTTTTCTTTATTACTGTGTAGTTGTTGACTTTGATGGAGTGACTTCAAAGAGTACATTTTTTTGAGCAGGAGAGTAACAACAGACTCAAATTCTTCATATACAAAAGAGCTCTGTTTGACTCGACATTTTCATCTCAAACTGTCTTTACCATGTAAAAGGAAACCTCAAATCTCTTCTCCTAAAGCTTGTGGTGAATTTCAATATTTTGAAGTTTCAGTAAAGAGGTAATCCATGTGCAAACTCTAACAGAGGTCAAAGGATGGAAACTCTGTAGGATGGTTAAAGAGAGAAAACCAATCAGAAAATTGTAGAAAATCCTCTTACAAAAAAAAAATTAAGATTTCTATCTCATATTTGGGGTGGTTTGTGGGTTTTTTTAAAGAATCATCTAAGTGCAAAAACTGCCTCAGTCGCAGGGGCTGTGCTCTGGACTAAGTGTGACCGAGCTGTTGCCAGAAGTCCTCACTGCATAAATTTTGCTTTGGAGTCAAAACCACTCAGTCACACAATTTGCTACTTGGCAGATTAAAATGGTTCTGCTGAGATGCCCATCTTCTCTTCTGAGAAGTCATTTTGTTTCCTTTCACAAGCAGAGTGCTGGAGCTTTGCACTGCTGATTGTCGTAGGATTTTCTGTGGGGTTTTTTTGTAGGGTTTTTTTTTTATTAGAAAGACAAACTGCATGAGTTTTGACTTCTAGTTAAGCCTGCTCACTACTTAAGATAAGCTAGTCTGTAAACTCTTATTTATGTTAGGAGTACAGACAAAAGAAGTATGAAACTATAATTTTAACCCCAGTTCTATGACCTGTGTGTGAGTTACAAATGTTCTTAAATGAAATTGACTATTTTGCAGAGAACAATTTCTACAAATTTGTCTTTATTCAGTCAATAATAAAGGCAAAATAGCCTGTTTCAGCATTGAGATAGTTTAACTACCATCCAATCCCATGTTCTGAAAACTAGGTGGTCTTTCTACCTATGGGCATTGCAGAGGTGGGCAGGAAGAATAAGCTCTGGATAATTCTGTTTATTAACACTGCAAAAAATAGTTACTCAATTGAAATATTTTCTTCAAGAATGAGGCATTTTAGTACCCAGGCTTCAAATTCCTATTTGATGCATTTTGAAGTAAATAATAGAAATTTCCTGTTGGGCTAAGTATGTCACTGTTGGGGTTTTTTGTTTGTTTGTTTGTTTTGCTTTGGGAGGAGGAGGCAGGCTCTGAACAAGTACAATAAGGAGGAAAACATATATCAAGCACCTGAAAAATCTTTCTTATGTGCACAAATTTCTAGAAAGAGACTGACTTATGAGCAGGGAGATGGTAACTTGTTTATGGCACTCCATTTCTGCAGGTGCCAAAAAAAAAGGTTGGTTCTTGTATAAAGGGTGAATGTGGATTGTGGGACAGCAGACAGATAGAAAAATCAGTTCATGGGACATATAGACTGTGCCAGAAAGATGCTGCCTTCTTCCAATCCAGTCCATCTAATTTTGACTTCAAAGTTTTCATATTCTAGCCTATTCTAGTCAGATCTAGAGCAGAGTCTGAGGTTTCAGAAGGGTGTATCACACCGTTGAGTGGTACTTGTTCACGGAGGAAGATTGGCACTTGAATGCGGTGACAGGTCTTTATAAATTGCAGTGGTGGGTGGTAGAGCAATCCACAGGAAAATTAAGACTTTATTTTTAGGAAGGTGGAATAGCAATGTGCTAAGAGACAAATCACGATGCAAACAGAAGTGGGCTGGAAGAATGCAAGAGATAAACAAGCTATGCAGGACAAGTGGATAAAATAAAACACCACATGGATAAAATTAGAAAACTAGAGCAAAATTTCTGACTCAGGTGTGAATCCCACAGTCTGTGATTCAAACCTGTGTTTATCCAGAACAACTAAGAAAGAAGACTGAATAGATTTGCTCAAGGAAAGAAAAATCAAACTTCTGTCACTGGAAACTGGTTCAATCTCAATATGTTTGGTTTTCTGAAGCTTTCTGGCAGGCAGAGCACGACTGGGACCTATGGCTGCCAACTCCACATCTGAACCTTATCAGCACTCCCTTATCAGAGACTGAGAAATGGCCAGGCATGGGGAGGTAATGGGAGAGGCTGCACTTAGGGAAACAGGCAGCTTTCTACAGGAAACCCTCCCTGAAGAAGCAGCTTTCTGTAGGAAACCTCACCCTGCAACAAGGTTTTTTTGCCTAGATATAGCCAGCCATGTCCCAGAGTAGTTATTTTTCTACCTCCTCAACTTTTCATTTTGTAATGGGGGATGGCAAAGTGCAAAGATGCCAAAATAATGCACAGGTGAGTCAGAAAATAAAGAATCAAAAAGGACTAAAATACCTTATAGATGAGTTGTGTCCCTTTATCATAAACATGGCACCAGACAGACCTTCCTTTCAATCGAGAGTAGTGGCTGCCCAACAGTTCTCTCTGATACAGCCTCATCGTGACACCTTGGCTTGTCAGGAATGCTCAGTCCCATGGGAGGTGTCCCACATGTGTGCTCAGAGTAGGAGCTCCTGTTCTCAATACTGTGCAAAGATTACTATAATTGTGGTGTCTTTCCACTCTGAGAGGTTCATTAATTCCCCAATGATCTTAAATGTTTATTGTTCTCCCTTTCACTTCAATTGATTTTCTAAACACAGGTTGCCCTGGAACTGGAGCCTATTGTGTCTCTGAGGAGCTGGATACAGATTTTCCTTGTCACCAGGCAAGAGGAAATGCTTGGTCAATGAGAACTGCTGGAGGAGAGGTGACTATGATGCTTACTTCTTTTGTGAAAGCATTCATTTTTAATTCTGTCAAACCAGCTTGAATGAAAATGTTGGGGTGTTTTCCTGCATTTCTCACAGATCCAAACTGTCCTCTGCACTGCTGATTCCTCACACCTCTGTAACATTCTCATTACTTCTTACCAGACTTCTGGCCAGATGTGTAAATCAAAACTATATCGAACAGCTTATAAATGCTCTGGGATTTTCTGCATTTTCGTAGTTCTTTCTTATCCTCTTTCTTTCATTCTGCTTTTCCAAATGCAGCTCACTGATATGTGCCTATCAATGACTTCGGTCCTGCTACAGAAAACAATATGATTCCATTTAAAAAAAAGTAAAATGATGGGTGTATAACTTTTTAAAGACAAGGAGAAACACAAGAAACACATAAAGGCATAAAGGTTGGCAGCTTGGGAGTGAGTGAAGCAGAAAGTTCTAGTCTTATTGGGTTTAGAGAAAAGACATTTGGGAAGGATTCCTTAATAGAAAAACCAGCAGAACTGGGATATGTGTGTTTTCAAATGTAGCTATTTATGTGAGATATGACCCAAGAATCCTGATATACATCTACTCTCTTCTTCACCTTTATACTTTCTGATCTTCTGCCTATGGAAAACTTCTGTACCTCATTTGTCACATAAAGAGGAATCTTTGACTTTCCTAACAATTAACATGTTTGTTAAAACTAGTTTTTGGCTTTTGCTTGATGACACAGTGTTAAACCTCAATGGAAGATGCTGCCCTCTAACCTTCTTATTTCCCTGGACTCATATTCCTCTTGCCTATCAAGTCAGGAAGGTGTTTTCAGAAGACATCTTCTTGCCCATGAGGTAGGGAAGATGGATATTTGGACAAATGTTCCCAGCTCACCATGGGTAAGAATGGTACCAATTTAGCCAAGAATGGTACCAAAAAAGACAAGCTGACTGTGCTAAACTGGGGTGGAGTAGGTTTTACATTTTAAGTATAGTAAATAAACATACAGAAAGGTTAGAGGTTAGGAAATAAAACCTTGTATAATAGTACTACAATTTATTGCCTGCAAATGTTTTGTATTAAATACTTTTTGTAATTAATTATTTTGTATTTGCTAGTTTTAAACTTCCTGTAAAGGGAAAATACCTTTGAAATCAGTATTTTAATTTTCTGTGCTTTTTTTCCTTCTTTTTTACTTAATAAAATACCTTTGTAACAACGTTACTAAGTTTAACTTGTAAGCCTAAATGCTTGCTTTTGTCAGACAAATAAACTAACCTCCAACCAAAACCAGCCTATTATTTCTGAGAGGATTTTCTTCTGTTAATTGAAAATGAACTGGAACTAAGCTAAATTACTTGAATGTTTAATCTTTCTTTGCTACACTAGCGTTACTAGCCAGTGCAAGCATAGACACATTTCTAAACAGAAATAACAAGCTATTTAGTGTTTCAGCTCTGGTAAATGCTGAGAAGGGCAGTGACCTGTAATACCAGTAAGAGCCTGAGTATTTCAAACTCCCAGGCGTTCCTGCTAAAAGACAACTTCTCAAAGCTTAGATTTGTTTATAGCCGAGGGAAATGTTAAAGAAACTTCTTGTCAGAAAGCTGATTTCCTCTGTCATTAATGCAGAGAGAATTTAATCTTCAGCAAATTGAACTAGTTTGCAAGCAGGAAAATAAAGAGGTTATTTTAAGGATCAAGCAGCGGGATAGACTGGATCTCCTATCCTGAGAGAAAATTGCAGTCGTTGCAGCTCCCTGTGCCATCAAACCCTTGCTAATCCTCTAGACATGAGCTACCTATATCGTCAGGCACTCTCAGACTGATCTTGGAGATAATGGATGTGGGGGCAATTCACACGGGAGAGCAAAAGGAGGAACTTGCCCTGCATCCCTAGGGAAACTCTCAGCACAGAGAAGGCAGGAGAGGTCTTTCAGAAGTCTGCCAGGTAGATGATGGTCATGCTCTTGGAGCAGAGACACTGGGAGCTGTGTCCAGCAGAAGCTGGTTTGCTGACAGGAAGGAGGAGAGCTGGGGAGGTGCAGATATCTCCTCTGCATCTCAGTAAGGAAGGACATACGCATCCAGTATACGCAGTAACTAAAGCTGATACTGCACTTAGGGAAGAGGCAGAGGTTCTTTAAATATTCTCAAAAAAACCACCAAGCACATCTCCTAGATGTGCTCCTCATTATTTTCACTGACAGGCAGTTCCCCCTGTCTTGCAGCACTTCACAACCCTTGTTAACATTCCCTTTTCCATCCTTTAGGTACAGGTGCTGTTTCACTCTACTGCCACAATTAAAATTACCTAGATATATGCGGTACAAAGGTGCTTTTTGCTCAGTCCCTGAAAGCACAGACATCAAGGGCTGGATCCCCAGCACATTGACTTCAATGAGTGTCTTTCCATTCATCTCAGTGAAGTCTGTGCCAGGCCAAGGAGGGACACAGATGAGAGAAGGCAGTTTGACCATCACATTTTCCTTTCATCAAGTGCCTTACACAGCCAAACTGTTTTTAATGTAACTTCTGCTCCCGAGTTGGAAATTTTTGTCTGTGTGAATTGAATTTCCTTTAATAACTACAGAGGTTTGCATGCAATTCTGGGATGGTCTGAGAAGAGCATTGAAAAACTTGAGTCACAGGGGACCTGTCTAAGATAATGAACATTTTTATTACTTTTTTTCTTCATTTGGCAGCTGAACTGAAGGGAGAGAAGTAAAACCACTATGGAGTGCAGCAAGTGGAGAATGTAGGCAAACGAAATCTTAGCCTGGTGGTTTGGCTCCAAGCAGCATCCTTGTGCACACAGCAGGGGGAGCTGGAGTGGCGGCGGGAGGGAGAAGGATGAGGGATGGCATTCAGGTGGCAGCTAAAGCATCAGTGCCACTGTGGAGACAAAGGCAGCAACAGCATGGGGAAATGAGCATCACTTTGGTGGCCTGGGTGGGAGCAAAGACAGGATGCAGCTTTCAGGCCCCAGTCTAGGATGGGATGTGTAGAAACGGCAGCACTCACCACAATGATCTCATTGCCAGCTTTCCTGTGGTGTTAAGGAAAGAGAGGCCATGATGGCAGAAAGTATTTTACAGAACTAGAGACATTAGGTAAGGGTGTAGATATGATCTTCTCAAATGGCTGTAGAGTTTTCACTTATGAGAGGTGATGTTTTAAAAACATGAATTTCTCATTAAATATTGATCTTTCAGAATAATGGATTGCTACCTTCTCCCTCCGAACAGGTGCCTAAACATGGTTCTTATGGCATGTCTCTTGAGCAATCATCTTTTTTATCAGGAAATATACCAAGTGACGGGTAAGAAAAAGTAATGATTTGACTCATTCGTTCAACCTGATGTGAGCATGGCAAAGGCTGGAAACTCAAGTGAAAAGCTCACATTAAGTAAACTTTCTGCTTTCTTCCAGTAACAATTCAGATATCTTAATATTTGGAGAGTCATTCAGAGGTCAACTGTATTTTGACAAGGCCATGTCCCTGGGATGCTCAGGATCATGGTCAGCCTGTAGCAGCTTGATGCATTGTCAGAGAAGTGAGCCCATGAAGTTTCAGAGTGATGGCCAGAGATCTTGGAGTCTGAGAAGAAAACAAAAGTAAGAAAATTAAATTTAGACAGAAATTAATAAACTGCAGTTAACTTTTTTTCACAGCTTAACTTGCAAAAATTACCTTACTTTAGGTCCACTGTAATTTGCATGTTCTGCCATCACAAATCCTTGGAAAATAATTGCCTAAATTTCAGGTGCTGAACGGTGCTGAGCTGATCATTGGACAGCAGAGTGGTACCCAGCCTGGAGACCGCAGAATGGGGCACAGATTGGGGCTGCAGCAACAGGTTTCTCTATGTGCTATTGTCCCTGAATCCCATGAAATTCCAAATGTGTCCACATGGCTTATCAAGAAAAGCAGAAGCTAATGAAAAAGCATTATTATGTTCTCACATTTTCTATCCCAATAGCAGTAACTTCTGGGTTGAGTTATTGAGGGCAGAGCACAATTTTTACCCTTTGACTGGAAAGCAATAGCAGTGCTTGATGTCAGATTTTAAAGCTGGTATTTTTTCTAGAAGTCAGTGTGGTGCTAAATCCAGTATTTGTAAACAACTTTTTTTGTTGTAATAACTAAGCTTTTTTAGTTCATGGAGACAACTCATAATTACACTAACTTCCATTGCTGATAGCCTGAAGAGAACAAACCTTCAGTTTGGCATACAGGTTGTCACTAAACAAAATATCTGTTTAGTAAACCATCAAAATTTGTGGATGATGGGAAGCAGATGTATCATTAAGCACTAAATGGGAATATCATTTACAGTAGATGTCATGTTTCATTTTGATAAACTGCAAAAAAATTCATGTGAAAGATGCAGCTCCGTGTATCTAATGCTGAAAGCAGTATTTTAAAAGGTAATGTTATGATACTCTGCGAGGTTGGCACAGCTAAGATTTATTAGAAAATATGATATATGGCCCAAGCATTACCATGAAAGATAATGAAATGCAATCTGATATATGAGCCAGTATCCCACATGAAAAGCTCAGAGAAAAGAAGCTATAACAAATACAATCTTCACTTTGTAGCAAAGGCACATGGAGGGCAGGGACTTGACTGGGACCAGCCAGTTGTCATCAGTTGTTAATGGACTTTGGGCTGCTGTAAAATGATCTTCCTTCATTAGCACTTACTGTCCTTGTAGCTGAAGAAAATTGTTGCTGTCATTTTTCATAACCTGTAAGGACTATATACATATTAATGTAAATAAGACGACACAATGAAACATGCTTGAAATGATTCTGTTGTTGGGGAAATAAAAATCCTTCTGTTTACCTGTCATACTCCTGTCACTGCCATTTTAGTGACAATTTACTACTTTTAATGCCTGCATCTCTCTCACCTTTCCCTCATTTTGGACATTTTTCCTCCTTTCTCTTCTTCCAATTTCATCTCATTTTTAGTGCTAGTCTGCATAGGATTCTCATCTTCTAAACTACAAGTTGGCTAGGAGAAAATACATGGAAATAACATGCTTCTTGAGGCTGCTCTAATTCCTGTCTCCACAGTCAGTTTTGTTAAGACTCTCTTTGGTTCAGATTTCTCCAAAATACCTCTCAATAACTATGTTTTTCTTTCTCTTTCTAGAATCCCTGTCTAGGTATTACAACCTCTTATGCCTTTTCTTTCGGTATTTACACTGTTCCCCTTATTGATGTGAAATATGTAATATGGATGAAGAAAATGCAAATCATAGTGCATTAGCATCATAATTAATAGCAAAGCTCCCTCTGCACTGACTAGGGATCTGCTGCTGCAAAGGCACAGAAAGACTCCACTGGCTTGGAAAGCACAAAGTATGATACAGTGATGGGTTATGGTTTGCTAGTGCAATTTTGTGTGAATTGTTTATCCCCTGTTTGCTACTCAATTTAAATAGGGTAAACACAGCAAAGAGCACTAATGAGGCCCTTCTGAAATTTTAGGATGATACTCATTACTAAGACCAGAGGAAATATTTATGATTTATCATTGTAACTGTAGAAAAAACCCAAGGATTTATATCAGAACTATCAAGTATTGGTAAATAGTCGTTTTGTGCAACAGACCATGCTGTCACTCTGCTGAAATACAACAGTGCAGTGTCAGAGCGCAAAGTGACAGGCATGGAGCTCTGGCCTGTTGCCTCTGACCTGTGCTGGGCTCTGTAATGGAGCCATTCCTGTTGTGAACAGCAGAGCTGATGGAGCATTGCTCCACCTGAGCTTGGCCAGATCAGAGCAAATAGCCGATCTCATTCAAGGGTCATTCTGTCCTTCTGACCCTGGCAAACTGCATTCCTTTACCCAAACCTTTCATCCACAGTGAGTTCCTGATGGCACTTTCCCAAATAAACAGCAGTTGAACACAGTGGGTGATTCACCACAATGGGCACAGGTTTAGGTACTACATGGGGAGTGTAAGCAGATCATGAGGCCATATCTTGTCATGTACATTACATGAGCAAAGAGGACTCCAGCAGGAAAATAAGGGCACTCAAATGAGGCACTTTTGCTCACCAGAGCTGGATTCCTTATGGAAGAGTATTATGGGAGTGAGGGGAAGTGGTAACTGTACATACACCATGTGGCATGATGAGTCTCCAGATGAGTGAAAAAAAAATCTTTTCAGGCAGTGATTCAGCTTTGAGGAGAAAAGACACTGGTCAGTGCGAGACAAGTGTACCACCACCAACCTCCCGAGGTGGTGGATGTTATCTGAAGCTGCTGAGGTTCACCAACGTGCCTGTGGAGTTGTGAGAGATGGAGTTGCTGTGATGATGCTCCGGCAGTGCCTGAACTGCACCTGCAAGCCAGCCACAGCTTCTGACTGGTAAAACCTCTGTATGAAAACAGAAAGCAGCACTTTTTTTAAGTGCCTAGTGGCCCTAGCTGATAAAAAGTGCTGCCAGGATGACACAGAAGACAGCAGTGAGGACAACGATGATTGTTATGGATGGCTCTTACATGCAGAATGATAGATATGGCTCACTTTTTCTCATTATGCCACAAACTGCTGGGTCCAGTCTGTGAGCCAACCTCCTTCCTGCTCTCAATCCCCTCTGAAGCTTACAGCACAATTAATGATAAATGAACAGATATCAAATTAATTTCACCAAAGCAATAAGAGATCAATAGCAGTACAGTGCAAGCGTTAAACCGATACCTGCCTATGACTAATCATGCTCAGAGGATGGTGTGGTTGTGTTCTGCTGACATTTATAAATTGTTAAGCCTTCACTTTCGTAGTTTATGATGTCAGATGAATCCCTTGGGAAAGTATTTTCCTTCTGAATGATGTTCAAATGTCTATAATTCTGTGCTGAATGCAATTTACCAACAATTGTAGTGCTTTAAGGCATAGAGTAGGCTCCCTTATTTCTGTATCAAGTAACTTGACATTTAAGGTAATTTGTTAACTGCGGCAAAAATACATAAACAATGTAATTTTCTTGTAAACACTTGCCATGTAAAACCTGCAGTGTAATTGGTAACCCCTGTTGCAAGCATGAACAGTGCTGGTTGAGGGCATCTTGTCCTGAACGTGGGTGTACAAAATCAAAAGCCCTCCATTGGCTTGCATCTGCACTGGGGCTGCTCAGCTGGGAAAGTAAAATAGGCTACAGGGAGGCTGCTTCAGCAATTAGCTTTTTTAGAGAGGAAAAAAAACCCAAAACATCTTCCCTAAAGCTCATTCATCTTCCTTCTGTTGAACTGGTTTGGTACATGGTGGCGGGGGCAGCAGTGCTCAGGTTCTACAGTACAGCTATTTGGGACCTGGACCTCTGCTTCCATGGGGAATAAGGGTGCAAAACAGCCATTTCTGAGTGTCAAAAGGACTTGCTCTGCACTGCCAGTCAGGGCCAGAGCCCTGCAATCTTCATGGCAATAGAGCACCTGAGGGCCTATGAGTGCAGCAGAGCTTGGGTCTACCTTCCCAGGATATCAGCATGAATGACCCCTGGATACATCCTCAGAGGTCCAGTCTGCTTTATGTGAGCATTTGTGCTCTTGGAACTGAAAGAAACCCTTTGTTTCTGCTGACCAGATCTATAAGGATATAACCCTATGCATCTTATTGAAGCTGTATTTACAGGCAAGGTGAGATATGTGCTGCACTGTACAGCAACTCACAAATGCTTTGGTCGATAAAGAGAAAATATACAATTGCTAAAAGCAACATATTCAAAGAATTTGCTTGGAGATTTATAGTGATACAATTCTTAGCAAAATCTTGAAAGATAAAGCAGTGTTTTATAAAATTATTTGATGCTTCATAAACTGCATCAACGCAGCACACATTCATTAACTCATTACAACCATTAGTACTCTGTAGGCTCTGATTCCTAGGGAAGCTTCTGAGAGAGGAGAAAGAGGATTTATTCCTAGAGGCACATTATTCTGAGTGCATCCTTCATCTAGCCAGTGAAAAGATTCATTTTCCTCTCCTATTCGCTTTGCTTTCTTGCAGGACTGTCTTTTGTGAGCCATCTCTCTTTGCAGGGCCCAGGCCTCTTCTAGGCAATAACGAGGCAGCCACAAGCCTCCCTCATTCACATGCCCTCTCTTATTATAGCAGCAGCCCTTTGTGGATGCTATTGTCCTCTTTACTTCTATTTCTCTGGAATCAAAATCAAATGTTCTGTTTCTCCCAGTGCATAGCAGTGGAAACATGCTTTTCACAGAAAAGATCTGTATCTCTCGTTCCACTAGTTATCTGCTTCAGTACCGCAGTCGTCATCCGGAGTTTATATTGATTCCTGCAACTATTCAAATTAGGCTTACAGTATATTTAGATGTACGTGAAACATTTGGAAGCACCTTATCTTTATTTAAGGAGAAAATAAAATTTTATTTCCTTCTCAAACACGGTCTTTTAGGGGAATAAGGTTTTATGTACTCCTTGTGCATAGTAACGGTGTTGCTAGGGGGGCAGGATTTCTGCAGAATCTCCTTCAGCTGAGGTTTCATCTTAACATTTGTCAATGTGTTCAGTGAGAACAAAGCAGAGCATTGAAGAAAAAAAAAAAACAAGCAACAAAAAAAACCCCCAACATATCACTCACAACACCTTAAACTTTCTGCACATTCAAGGGTTATGGTAGCAAGGCCTTTTCTCTCCTCTTATTTAGGCATGGTGCACACCAGATTTATATTGAAGTAAATGAAATCAGGCTACTATTTTGCCTTAAAAATATGTCTAAATGATGCTTTTGTCTTCATAATCATGTTTAATTATCAATTGGAAAATGCACATTTAGCACACAATGAAGTGGATGGGTTTTTAACCAAAAATTAAGTGCTCAGGTTCATTTTGTTTCTATGAAAGCTGAGATTTTGTAGAATTCAGGGAGCTTTCCTCACGAGTGGCCAAGATACACCATGTGAGGCCCTATTGAACCAAACACCACGCCCCACACTAGAATATGTGCTCACCCTCAAATGCACAAGGATTTGTATAAATATGCCCTATATGCTTAAATATACTCAGTCACTATCCTCAGAGAGAAACAAGTGATTGCACTGAGTAGTTTTATTATCAAAGTTAATCGAATTAATTTCTGCTTCAACCCCTCAACTCTTTTAAACCATGATGGTCTTGCCTTCAGGCAACCTAAACTCTAAAATGAGTATGGGAGTCAGATACTAGCCAGGGCCTGTTACTTGCAGCAAAGAAAGGGAAGGATGGGAATCATGTGTGTTCACATTGGTTCTTTAAGGCCATGCAATGTTCCTACAGCAGCACCTTTACCTGTTTAAGCTGAAATCCATGTTATTTTCAGCAAAATCCTGACTGCATTTCAGCAAAGATATAATCTAGTTCAACTGAGGTAATTTTCAAAACACAGGCACAACATAAGATTTACTCTTTTCTTTAATTGGTTTAGTAGAAGATAAGATGCTGTTTCTCATAAACACATTGTTGCTTTGTTTTTCCTTAAAAATCCATTAGCTTTTATGTAGGTCTTTAAATATTTATAAGATTTAAATAATCTTTTAAAGCATCCTCAGAGAAGACATTGACTCTCCTTTTAGTTAAGTAGTTCTTATTTTTCTGGTAGGAGAACTGTTTAGTTCCTCAGCCAACTAATTCCCCAAATTAATCACAATATTTTTATACTCAAATGTCTATTTTATGTAAGCAAAGAGTAATACAAGAGACAAGCTTGTTATATTTATGTCTAAACTGACTTACTACTTGTATGATGGGGATATTATGCAGTGATTCTGGAGCTGACTGAAAACTGAAGATGCTTTTAAATAAACACATCAGGAATTCATGCCCCTCTAAATATTTATATTGTAAGAAAAGGTTGTTTTGCCACAAAATATTTCTCATCCTCACGTTTCTTTCTTAAAACCATCTGAAGTGTTCAGGCTATTCGCAAAACAGGTGCTGGAGAATAAGCAGAATTAGAGCCAATTCCAGAGATGATCAATATTCCAGCTTGCCATGGCATCTTTGCTCATAGCTCATGGCCAAAGCATGCTGCAGGCACAGTCTGCAGAAGAAAAGGTATGGATATCCAATAATCCACATTGTGTGGAGACTACCTTACACCTGCCTTGCAACTGCACGAGACATTTCTTCACAGAACGTATTTGCTTACCAGAGGTTCCTTGCACAGACGAAATCTCAGAGATGGGGATAGACTGTGTCTGTCTGTCTGTCTTGTATGCTTTTATATCTGTTCCTGCATAGCACAGCTGTGTGAACAGAGGCTCGTGGGCTGTGGTTTTCATTTAGGTGGCTCTTGGTTGGCTTTATTTGGCTTGTTCTTTTGCTGAGCAGTTTTGGTTTCTTTGCTTGTTTCTGCTAAAAGCAGAAGCACTGTTAGTCTCTGTAGAGTTAAACTAAATGCCAGGCTGAGGATGTTGCTTTGGAACAATTAATTGTGCTCTAGAAATATGGTAAAGGCAGACTCCAGTGTAGGTTCAACACAGTTTTCCTGTACATTTGGCTTGTGCTGATCCCCTTTGCTGAAAACAATGTTTCTTGGGCACATCTTGCTGCGAAACAAATCTGCCTTTTCCAATTGACTCTTGTTTCCCCTGCCCACTGTATTGCCCCTGGCAGATCTCTGGCAGCCACAGCAGTCAGGCACCAGCAGAAATCTCCTCACTGGTGGGAAAATAATTAATGAGAAGAAGCAAAACCATCCGTGCACATGGCTGCACCCTAAAAAGAAGCTCAAAAAGGTGATTCATATTAACAACCTTAAAACAAAACAGGCATACTCTAACTATAGCCAACACCATTGTAAGTGCTGGATATTTTCTAGCATTAACCTAACCCTGTGTTGATAATGATAAATGATGGTCCAATGTTTTTAATCAAGGGACAATATTCTTGTTGGCTGATTGAAGTGTTTTTTATTGGAAATAGCTTCTAATAATAACCTGTCTTGTTAGTACTGTAAATTCTGCAGGCTAAAATCCTTTGATTCTCATTAAATTAACTAATTACTGTCTCACTGGATCGATGGATTAGGAGGAACTGACATAATCTTGCTAGGAAAGGAAAGCTGCCAAATTCCATCACTTTGCTTAAACCTATTACCCTAGGATCTGTACACTGGCAGAAATTTATCACCATGTAATTAATGGTTTTAGTTGGTTGATTGCCATATCAAAAAGAGGCGAGGAAGTAAGTTTTAACAGAAAAAAAAAAAAAAAAAAGCACCAGAAGAACTGCATATGCAGTTCATTAATTTAAGGTGGTTTCTTCACAAATATGAAAAAATATTTATGGGCGAAAAAAATAAAACCAACACATAAAGTTGTGCCCACCAGCAGAAGGCAGAAGCTGTTCAGCCTGCTGAGAGCAAAGACTCCAGGTGGGTGCCCAGGAGCTGCAAGGGGTGTCGGTGACTTCGGGCACACAGCACTGGGCACCAGGGGTTTGTGCAGCTGGCACTTTGCCTCAGGGATGCCTCTGCTTTCCACAGCCAGGCAAGCAAATGTCAGCCTGAGGATTCCGTGCACCGGGCTAAGGTTTGGACCATGAGCCCCATGGCTTTTGTGTGTGACACCATTAAAATCATTCCACTTGCTTTTCTGCCTAGCTCTGCAATGGACTCTTTATGGTCCTGTCCTATGTGATAAATATAAAAATAGGAATTCACAGGATTAGCAAGCCAATTAATCTCTAAAACAGTTGATCCATACGGTAGGAGGACTAAATTTTAGAAGGTTAATGGTGCAAATAGGCAAAGCCCTCTCTCAGCTGCAAGCACTGCATTATATCCTACTCCTAGTTTAGGTGTCCAAGTGGGTTTATTATACTTGTTCAGCTTTAATCTATACATTTTAACATACTCTGAGTTGATTTTAATTTTAAACTAAGAAACCCTGACAAATCTCTTGCAATAGAATTAGAATTTTTCCTTTAGTTTGCTATTTAGTCATTACTTTCTTATTTCCACTTTATTTTCTGGTGGATAAATCCTCTTATTCATTTGTTTCAATGAAGCTTGAATAAAGGTCATTTAAATTGATTCACCTTTCTTATCTCCATTGCATTTATTCTATAATCCTACCTTCCATTGTGTGGAGAAGAATAGCTTTCTTTTCTCTGCTTCTTGCTGCCAGAAGAAAAATGCTAACCTTTTATTAAATAAATCTGGGAAAGCTGTGCTCCAAATCCATATTATCACTAGCTTGGGGAAACAAATTATTTCACAAACTTAAAAAAAGAAAACATACAGCACTTTCTGTAGTTCGCTGTTAGATGGCCTTAACTTACTGCCTCAAGCCCTTTAAATGAATGAGGGTAATACTTATAATTTGCAAAAGCCAATACAAAACCTCAGGCAGCCAAACAAAAGAGCAATTTTCAGTTTCCAAGCCCCGTGGAGGTGCAGAGCTCCGATGACCTCAGTGCTGCTGGGTGCTGGGGCACACAGCCACCCAGGCTTTTCCCACCAGTCCCACTTATTTCTATGTTTAGCAGCTCTGTCCAAACTCACCAACTCGTCTCTTAACACAGAGCTCATTTTGGGAGCTATAAAAGACTTTAGCCTAGAAGGGAATAGTCCTGCACTTGATTCCTAACCTGGAATAGACATCTACCTGTTCACACAATAGAGCAAGTTTATACAGTCTCTAAAAGATTTGATGTGAAAATATTACTGAGCGACTACTCAGTTTGCCTTGAAAATTTACCTGAGCACACGTTTTCATTTTCTGTTTAGAGTCAGTCGACAAGAGTGTCTATAGGCCCCTGCACCATTTTCTGGACACTTTCTAGTTCTGTTTCAGAGAGAAGGGGATGGATTTGTTCCTAATCAGATGATGTCTTATGATGTAGAACAGGTTTTATATGAAGAAAAAGTGGTATTTTCTAATACTGGAATGTCTAAGGAAGCAAGAGAAAGAAATGTAGGATTGAGCTATACAATTAGGAAAACAAAAACTCCCAAACCAATCTATTATCAATGTATGCACACATTAAACGGTGTATTTTCCCCATTTGAAACAACTAAACCAGAATTGCCTTTTATTTTGTTGCCAAGGTTACTGAATTTTTAATAGTCTGTAGAGGGTGGTGGTTTTAACTCATTGAAAGGCATCATTGTTTAATATTAGAATATTTTGATAAAAGCTATCTTAGCTTATCACTTCTTCCTTCAAAATACCTAAAATTAAGTTGCCACTTAAAACCCACTGGACAGAGGGGCCATTTTCTGGCTACAGGAGTGCTGCAAATAGCAGAAATGAGCAGTTATGTAAAACCATCCTGTGTATAACATTGGCGTGGGGCCAGCTGAACCTGAAGGAGACCTCCTAGCTTGGCAGCACCACTGCAAGGGTGACTGAGTTTGGAAGCCCAAAATTTGCCAGGGTGAACATGGGCTTTGCAACATGAATGTGTCTCCACAGGGCTGGTGGAAGACCTTCAGATGAACTTCAGCTAAGCCAGCAGTGAGCTGGCCAGTGCCAGGGGTGGGCTGGGAGGCCAAGAGAGGAGATCTGTCAGGCACAGTCACTTGGCACAGGCTCAAGAGCAGGGAAGGTGATGTTCAGAGAAGAAACAAATTTTCAGATCAATATCATAGGCAGAATACAGATAAGTGAGGGAAGGTAGAGAAGATGTCTCCAGGACCACAGCAGAGATAAGGATATAATAAAATCTTACTTTATAATCACTGAAATAAAATTATGGGGACCCTGACTGCAGTGCAGAGACAGCCAATCCACAGAGCAGTGAAAATAAAAGCTGACACTAAAGAAAAGGAAAAACACTCGGGACCCAGGCTTGAACCCCCATCCCAAAATGAGAGACAGGTACTAATAG
>JAWWMO010000178.1:29544972-29617490 GCA_035047845.1 Dendrocincla fuliginosa | reverse complement strand
TGACACTAAAGAAAAGGAAAAACACTCGGGACCCAGGCTTGAACCCCCATCCCAAAATGAGAGACAGGTACTAATAGGAGGCAGGATTCTTCCAGAAGCTGCCAGGTGCTGGAAAGGCAAAGGGAATGAGATCTCTGTTTAGACCCTAACAGCCCAGACTGCATATAAGGGACTCATTGCCATTTTTATTTTTTTAAATTTTAATTTGCTTCTGTAGTTACCTGCAGGAAATGCATTGTAGCACCACCTTCCCATGTTAGCATTGCATGTTACTGCTGTTGAGGCACAAACACGTAAGAATGGGTGAAAATAGCCTTCCTCCACCATGCTGTGGGCAGCAGTCAAGGTCACACCTGTAGAATATGAAAGACAATAGGAGATAAAGTCAGCAAAGAGTAAATAGAAAGAGGAGTAGGCTCACCTGGGGGATAGGAATGCTCTCCTTTGTCTTGTTATATTATTCTTTGCTGTTCATACCTGCACAAGTACTTGAATCTAGTGAGTCAAATTAATGCTCTGGTAAAACACAGTTTATAATACAGTAATATCCAGTTTGTGGTATAGAAATATGTTGGTTATACATTTACTGCCACCCACTCATCCAAACACACCCACACTTATATACATTCAAATGTGTTGACATTTATATAGACAGTAAGTTGAGTTAAATGCTTGACTGAAATATTAACAAGCTTACTTATTTAAATGCTAGCAACATTTTAACTAGCATATATTAGTCTTTATTATCATGAAACTATAAATCACTTGAAAAATAATTTTATCCTGTACTGAGAGTACAAATAGACTGATGTGAGGCAGGGTACTGAAAGGTGGCTGGGTTTTCAGGTATTTGAGAGGTACCATTCACAGGAGGAATGCCCTAATGCTGCATTTGTACGTGCTTGTATATGGGACCAGTGGGCAGGTTTGGTACATGAAGAGTTCCTTCAAGCTCAGGTGATCTGAGGGACTCTCCAGAAATTTCCTCTAAATTCTCAGTTCTGCATCTAATTGTTACTTGAAACTCACTTAGTTGGTAGTTTGTTTTACACAAAAAGTATTTTGATACCTTCAAGCCTGTTACAAAGATCTGAAGTAGACCACAGGTTTAGCAAAAAAAAAAAAAAAAAAGTGATCTTTACATTATTTTTCACTGAAATTTGGTGACCAGGCTATTTGAATCTGTGACATTCAGCCCACTGTCCCCACTTGCCCTGTGCAGCACTCCTCTTGCACCTGAAAAATACATGTGTGCAGCATCGTCAGAGCACTGTCAAGGCAAAATGACCTTTTAAAATCTGTGGGAAAACAGACTCATATAAGTTAGAAAGCTCTTTTCCCCACTGGTAGCCCAATAATGTAAATGAAAACTCTTTTGGTTTCATTAAGGTTTCAGAAAATTGCTTTCTTCTAACTGCCTTGATGCTCAGTTCTGCAATGCTCTTCTGTGAGTTTGGCTGTGAGCGCTGAGTGCCGCTGCTCCAAACTAGAACCACACTACTGGGTGCTGCTATAATGACCTTCCTCATGAATATGTATTGCCTGATAAGGAAAGCAGAATAAAGATTAGAAACTTTTAACGCTCAAAACTCTCCAGAGCTTCAGCCCTGGAGATTGGAAAGGTATTCTGCTTCTTCAGGAGCAAAGCACTGAGCAAGCTTGGGGATTTTTGGGGTCCACCGTTGTAGTTTATTGGCCTGTAACAAAAAGGACATGATAGAGGACCCATTTATCACTCTGATAAATCTTTTCCACTCAAAAAGCAGTAACATAAAATGCAATAAGAGTTGTGGACAAAATTTAAAAAATCAACCATCAACAAATGGTGGACTAATTACTAAGAAAAAATCTGTTTCCAGGACGCACCTGGGTATTAGGAGTTTGAAAATTACATCAAATTTAATTCTTCACAGAATGGGTAGTATTTGATATAATCATAATGAACATTACCATGTACTGTGCAGTGAGGGAACTCAGCCGAGCTTGCCAAAATTGATTCCTGAAATCACCGCCAACACATGAAAAATAGCTTCCCCCACAGGCACATTACTGAGGAGTTTTAAAAATACTTCAGAGTGATTTTACAGTTATATTGCAAAAGTACCTACTTAAGTTTAGGAAACTATGCCATGCTACTCGTTGCCCGGACCAGAGTCCTTTCCAGGATCTCCGATGTTATGACTTTGTGTGGTCATTCAGTGGCCATCTGTCACTTATCTTGTTTGGCTCCACATGCCCTCTGCTCTGCTCATCATCGATTTGATTTTATTTTACTTTTACCAAAAGGAGAATCATAAAGTAAATGCAGCAATTATTGCACTCAGGTCAGGGGGAAAAAAAGCAGCTTTTGTTGTTGTAAATTATTTATGTTTTTCTAAAATGTTCTTTAGAAGCAGCCAACAAAAGGAGAAAACATTTTATAGATGCCCTTTCACACTGGGATCATTAAACTCAAGTCCACAGTTTCATTATCAGATGTTATTTTCAGAGAGGTAAAAGTCATCTGCAAAAATTTCCATGCTAAGTTTTAGTGCCACAGAGAAGGGTTGACTTTGCTGCCTCAAGTTTCTTGACCTTTTGGGCTCCGTTTGGCTGTTTTGTGTTTCTCATGAAACCTCCAGATTTCCCCTAAAAATGACATTGTCAGCAAGTCAGCTGCTTTCCTGCTCTTCTCTCCTTTTCAAGGCTGACTCAGTCCCCTCCACAGCCCACATCCCAAGACTGTCCTTAGGTTCCCAGGTCCATCCTGGAGCTACCTGGTGCGAATTCAGGGACTGAACCCAAACCTTTGCCCTGGTCTCTGCCAATGGCCCCACACCTGCAGCAGGTTGATCAGTAAATAGCCTACTTGTGATGCTACTTCTTTCCTGTACTCCAACCAAATACAGACTTCATAATAATACAGTACTAAAAATGGAAACCTGGAATTTTCATCTACTCTTTTGATTAAAAATTATCTTCAAATACCTTGCAAAACCACCTTGAGCATGTACTTTTTACATCATCCTGTAAATTTCAGGCATAATAATATTTTTCTTCATTAATAGCATAGCTACCTCTTGAATAAATTACATTTAGTATGGTATCAGCATTTCATCAGTAATCAATAATGCTCTTTAACAAGCTAATTCTAAATCTGGGAGGAAATTTACCTCATGCAGCTGTCTTCACCTTAAGGGGATCATACTAAATCCTACCCTGAGGCAAAAAGTCCAAAGGGATTTCATTCCAAGCATTCCCTGTTCTCCCCATGGACAGGGTGTTTCTCCCTGTTTCTGCAGCAGCCAACAACAAACACTAGGTCTAAAGTCCTTCCATAGAAATCCAGCATGTCCTCTGATGAAAAACACCTCCCACAAGGAATACCCAAGGTGCAGTGTGTCTTCTGCTTGGGGAAATAAGGAACTGAGATCTGACTCGCTGGGATTTTTGAGATGTTGTGCTCAATATTATTACACATAAACCCAAGATTTGTACCTTACTTTCGCCGCTTGTTGAAGAGGGAGGAACCTGATAATATACAAACATGTTCAAGACCAGGTTGGATGGAGTCCTGAGTATCCTCGTCTAGAGGGAGGCATCCCTGTCCATGGCATTGGAATTAGATCTGCTTTAAGGTCCCTTCCAACCTAAGCCTTTCTTTGATTCTGTATTTTGAAACCCTTAGTGCAGACTCTTGTGTTTGGAAAGCAATACCATGTCCACCTATGCAATGCAAACAGCCAATTCCCACAAAATATTTTACTATACCATCTCCTTTTATCTTTTCAGCTTCTATGTGCTAATGGAAGTAGTATCTCCAAGCACTTCTAGACTGCCCTAGAAAAACCCAAGCTTCATTTTGCCTTTGCAAAGAGATCTTCCTAAAGATAGAGAGTCTGAACATTGCATGCAGAAACTACACTCATCTACAACATCAAGCCATTTTTTATTCCCTTAGAAGTTCCAGAGCCATTCATATTGTTGTTATTCTACTGGGTTTAGAGAAAGCCTGTATTTTCTGATGGTTATAGATTACCACTTCACAGATTCCAAAATACCCAATTAATATCCTAGTTGAACCTTTGAATCCACCATTTCTCTAAGAAAACAGAAGGATGATTTCTTGGTTGATGTGGGCTCAACTTACACTGTTTTAACATGGATGAAGGGAAGAATCTGAAAGTGCCACTTTACTACTCTTCAAGGTCATGGTGCATAACTGTGAAAGCAGGCTTTGGAAGAGATAGCTCTATCAGTCACGGGAACACAAGAAAAATGAATGCTCTCTGGCAATGCTTTTTACAATATTTATGATTTCCCAAAACAGGAGTTGCTGTATTACTGACTGATGAAAGCTCTTTCCTCCACCTGCCTTGCAGACTGTTCTTTAGCCTTGCTTTCTCATATTTTCAGATACCATCTTCTCACCTCTTAGCAACAGGTACGTACATTTTGCTGAGTGTTCTTCCTTTCGCCAGTGTCTTATAAGGGATAGTTAACTGTCCCACCCACTGTCACACTGGGAAACAGAACCTGTCTCAGCCCATTTCTGTGACTTCCACCCATTTTGTTCAAGGCAGGACCTTGCTCAGCTCATCTGCAAAGTGAGTCAACAGTTGCACTATTTCCTTAATTCATCACCTAAATTCCTGAACTCCCAGACAGATGCTGTTAGGATTGCTTGGGTGGTGACTCCTCAGAGGTGGTTGTGTGATTTTAAGAAAAATTATTTGCACAGATTTACAATTGTGAAGTGATGTGGTAATAGAAGACTTTATTGGATTTCTGTTGGTAGTACTTTGAAATGTTTTGCTTAAAACATGCTTTCAAAGTGCTTTCTTTTCTTCGCATTTATCTCTGCTCTGCCAGCTTCAAAATGTTCTCTCAAAGACTTCTGGGAATTATACCTTAGTGTGGAGTTTGGTTTGGTTTTTCTTTCTTTTTCTTTCCCCCAAGTAAAAATTTGCACTAAGGATGCTATTGGCTTTCCAAAATTAGAATGTGTGGAACTCCTAATGCCATCAATTTGACTAGCACCTTGTCACAATAGTACAAGGGAAAAGTAACTCTGTGTGAGGCTGCCCTGGTACCTACACAGTCAAAACCCCATTTTAAGAGAAATGTTCAGTCTGCACCATCTTGTCCAAGCAGCTCTGTCGGGACAGGGAAAGTGGTGGGAATTGTTTTAATGTGCCAAATTAATCTGAGGTGCAGCTTTTTACATGAAAGAGCACCTTAGCTCCTAAACTACCTGGCTTTCAGAGCCCATGTAAATTTACTTGATCATTTTCTGTTAAGATTAATTTCTTGGAAAGCATAAAGCACAGGCACAAATTCTGAGAGAGAATCCTTAATTTGGAAAGAGTTTCTGATTAAAAAAACTGTAAAATGTTGCGAGGATTCCAATCACCACAGGAAAACAATTAATTACATGGCTGGTAGTTTAAGACTAGAGTTTTTACAAGGATTGTTAGTTTGTTAGACTAAGAAACTATATAGAAATATGTTCTTTGTGTGTCAGCTCTGTCCTTATGTCAAATGTAAATTTATATTCAATTAAGCAAGCAATAATCAAGAAAAGTCATACAGACCAAAGACTATGACCAAATCTAATCACTACTGTCTGATTGGGGTTTTTTGCATCAACATTATTTTAAGGATTATTGTCTTTGAATGTAATTCAGCAAGAAAATAGCTTGGTTTTGACCTTCAAGAATTATGACGCATCCTTGCAGAATGCACATTGTTCTAAAAACAATTATCAGGGATTCTCAGTATATTGCTATTGTGCATTGTGTCCCCAATGTAAAGTCTTTTAGCTGTTCATATTTTGCTACTGTTTTCCTTAGTAATTCTATAATCATTTTCACTTTCTTTAAATACCTTGTTAATGCCACTCCTAGCAGCAAAAGCAGGTTCTAACTTATGGCTTACACAAATGCAGTGTACTCAGGTTTGTAATTTGGTATTTATATTTAAAATATATTCAGTGTACTTGATGCCAATAAGAGTTGTTTGGGGAAACACAAAATTAATTAAATGACAGATAATACACTTCACTGTTTCCTCTTCAATATATCGAATAATCGCTGAGCCTGATTCTGACCTCATTTGCACTAATTTACCTTTACCTAAGATCAACTGACAGGAGGGAAATTATTTTTCATTTGCTAGAGAGTGTGTGACACCAGAGATTCATTTTTATGTATTGTGTCTTTACATTTCCTAACACAGGGTAATGATGCTGAGCACCTGCTCAGAAAGTGATTGCTCATTGTGATGATTCCCTTTATAATAAAATATCACCTGGGAAAAAAGTCATTGTTTCCATTTAATAAGCAAGTTTAGAAACCAAACGTCTGTTAAAATGTGCTTTTAATCTTTGCTACATAAATAGGCACATGGCATTATGAAAACCAAGCTTCTATCTACAAGGATGCAGAGATCTCACCAGGAATCACTGCAAGGTGGTTGCACTGACCAGCCCTTTTCCCTCTCCAGTCAGAATTTCTTAAGGTCTCTCTTATTTGCCTCAAAAGAGACAAAATGGAAGTGGACACCACCAATGCACACTCCTCCTAATAATCCCATATTCAAGTTTTTAAAAATTTACCACCATCACAGAGGAAGCAGAATTTAAAATGCAAACAGACTCTACCTCCTTGTCACACCAAGTCTCTAACCTGGGAAACATCTATGGATCTTTAAAACTTGATCCTTCTGTTATTCTGTAAGGTTGGAAGGACAAGACAAAAACTCAGTCCATTTGCAATATCTACTCATAGTAATATTTTTCTTGACCTTTATGAGCAGAAAATAAGATATTTTTAAAGTGGAAAACAATATAATTCTGTGGGAAATAAGGAAATCAAGAATAAAGAAGCAATAATAGCAAGTTTGGCATGCTACATCATGGTTCAATATGGACATGACTTGCCCCATTGTGTAGTTTCTATATAGCTTCATTATGAGTGAAAGTGCAATTTACTGTAGAATTATCTCCTGGAAGGCCTGTTTTATGCATTGTGTACTTTTCTGACCCCTTTCAACCATGCTTAACCTGTATAAAATTAACTATATTTATAGGTGATATCTAAACAAGTCGAACATGATTTTTTTTTCTCCAACCTATTACCTAAATCAGACACAGTAGCTTAACTCTGAACAGCAGAAAAATTAGGAATTTCAGCTTTGATGAGACCCCTGCAACCAACTCAGTTTCTGTCTTATAATAATGCAGATCACCCACAGAAATTTCCCTTGGATTTCTTGAAAATTGCGCCCTATGGATGAGCTGGGATGTGGCCCATCTCTCAGACTGAAAGGATTTTGTATGAGAGTATACTACAAGAACAAATAGCTTTTACTTACTAAAGAGAAAGAGTAGGCAATTTCTAAGGTATTTTACCTCCAGCAGAACTACTTTTCCATATAATGTAAAAGATGAATGATAATAATCAAACAAGTAATGTTATTGTATCGTGGTAAGGTGGGGAGAGTTTTCTGCTGTGTAGAAAATCAGAAATCTTATCAGTTGTCAAAGTCCATGTGCATTTGTCTTGTAGAATTGTGCCTTCAGGTGGTAGCTAACCATCCCGCTTCTCAGTAATTGCTCTTTGGCTTATTTATCAGAATGATTGTGTTATTGCCAGCATTTGAAGAGCTTTGTGTAAAAGAAATTCACATGTAAGTTGCCTATCTATGAATTAGTTGGCATTTTTTAATATCAGACTGTCTTCTTCAGGACACATATTTTCCTTATGAATAAATAAATAAATATATATTTTTCAGGGTTGATATTTATACTGAAATAACAGCTATTTCGGCTACATCAAATAATGAGAAACTTCAATCAACACACAATCCGGGGATCTGTCTTGTCAAGAGTCAACTTCATTTTCAATTCCATTGAAATTAGACATCTTATTCACTGAGTAAGCATTTATGCTTAGACAATGAGACATGGAGTAAACAAAGTTTTCAGTTACTGGCCATTATATATGGCCTATATGGCTGTTATATAAGAACCACAATAGAAACGTCCAAGAAAAAGAAAAAAAAAAAAAAAAGGAATCTTCTTTTTCTCTCAAATCTGCATTACCCCAGGGCATAATCATATTGGATGCTTGTAAAATAAATAAATAAATAAAGGAAATGAGGGGGAAGGGTATGTGGAGGAAAATATCTGAAACACAATTAAAGACAATGATGTGAAACTTTAAATACCACCCTTACCAATGAAGTTAGCAGTAGAAAGTCACAGAAAAAAGATATGCTTTACAGTCTATTGTGTGATAAGGCACGGCACCCTCGGAGGAGAGAGCTGCCTCGCTGATAAAAGGAGAGGTTCGCTGGCTGCCCATGCCTCACAGATTACAGCCCCTCGCCTGAAGAGCTTCCCCCTGACCTCTCCCCACAGACCCCCATTGACAGCCCTGCAGTCAGAGAAACCTGGGCTTCAGTTCTGGGATAAGAAGAGGTGGCAATTCATTGCCATATAATGACCTTCCAGAGTGGGAGCTCATCTCAATAGTATATTAAAGCAATCCATTCAGCTAGAACAGAATAAATAGGCCAAACTAGATCAAAAATCCCTGAGCCATACACTATTTATTGCCAATTGAAAGATAAGCTTCACAGAAGAAGCTACTGTATATTTGCCTTCTGGTATAAAACTATTTTTAAATCTTCAAAGATATATTTAAAAACTCTTTCAAATCCATCTGTCAGTCTAAGGTCCATGGGAAGAATGGGCTTCTAGCTAGAAGTTCAAACACTGAATCGCATTAATTTTCAGCTTAACATTTCAGAATTTTGTATATTAAACTTTATGTGTATATATATATATATATATATAAAAAGTGCACTGTCATGGCAAGAGGAGTTGCCAAAATCAAACTTAAGAAAACTGGGCAACATATACCCTAGCAACAAGTAAACAATCATCTGCCTTATTTACAAACATGGTTCAAAGGACATTGTTTTGGCCATATATCCCCTTGTTATTACCACCTTGGTAAAGCAGTAGTTAAATTCAGGTTCTGAAGCTGTAGCCAGAGATGAGCAACCAGTCAGTGACAAATAGGCATATATTAATATAATCCCAATATATATTAAAAAACCCTCAAACTTTTGTAATGTCTTCTGGAATGACAACAAGAATCAATTGTATACCAGCACTAGTGTCTGTGCTTACTCACTTGCATGCAGCGCTGTGCAAGCCAACTTCACTTTAGTTCAGAAAAATGATGTATCTGCAAATAGTACATAGAAGTCTCCTGTGCTGCTTTAGAGAACGGGTGCAGCTGAGCCTGCCACTGGAGATGAGAAAGAAACACAATTTAAAAAGAGCTTTTGCATATCCAATCACTATAAAGAGACTAGAGATCCTAATTTGAATTTTTTTCCTGAAACAAAACAGCTTTCATTCTCATTATGATTTAAAAACCAATTCCCCAGTTCTTGTAAAATGCCTTTAGAATTTCAACACTAAATGACTGGGTGGCATAAAGAAGAACAGGTTGATAAAATGCAGAAATGTGTAGGAATGAATATCAAAATCCATATTTGTTACAGTTTATATTTTGGGAGACATCCTTCAATTTACCCATATTGTGTTTGAATGAATAGTCTTAAGGTATAGCATAAATTTTAGGAAAATATAGTAGAAAGCTTTCTTCATGCAAACTCCCAATACGTTTAGGCAACACTGCTATCTGCTGGGACACTTGTTCAAACCACATTGAAGCCTATAGGAATGGAAAAGAATAAATCTTCCATGGCAGTAAACTTAGCAAGAAGTCCAAGACAATGACTGGATGGTAAATAGCTGAACCCCACAGAGGAACAACCAGGATGCTGTGTAAAAAAAAAAAATCAAATCTTGCACTTGCAGCTGTTTAACAGCTGAAAACCCTGTGAGAAGGCAATGGGAATGAATACTTTGAAGAAAGGAAGTTTCTCCAAGTTCTCTCAACACTGGTAGGTGTCTGCACCAGTACAAGGACCTAATCAGTAATAAAAGTTGCAAAACTTGTATGAACTGCAAAACCAATGGGTTCATGGTTTTCAAGTGAAATGAAACCATTTTAGCAGTAAAGCCGGATACTGGATTGGTCTTTTTAGGTGGTAGTTTGTTCTGCAAGCCAAACCTTGCTCAAAATACCTGTGGTGTGATTGTTTTTTAAAAAGTATGGTTACCTGCAGAAGCGAATCAACTGTTATGAAAAGCTGGACATCTCAACACACTAGCTAACAAGTTTTTTTGCTAAGCGATTTCAGATTGTATTCGCTTTATAGACACAATCATAAAGGCTGGAACTGTTAAAGTAGGATCGTTTAAGGAGGAGAATATTGATTAAAATGAAAGCTACAAATGCTGCAAAGTAAAAGTAGGCTGGGCATGCTTAAAAGTGTGCATACAGGCTCCAAAACGGTGTAGACATGATTATCTGTAGAACCAGTATGCTTTCGGTCTCAGGAAGATCTGCTTTGGACCTGCTGGTCTGTGATGAGAACACTCTGATTGTGACCACTAGCCATGAAGTCTTTCAATGGCTCATCAACAAACTGTGCTTAGTCCTCATTTGGGAGGTCACAGGAAGTGGAAAAATCTTGGAGGGTTGGAAGGATTTGACTATGTAAATTCAGTCCATGCTGCATTCTCCAAGTGTCCAGGGTCAGCTTCTCTCCCGTACATGCTTCAGGGATCCAGAAACACTGACAGAGCAGGGACTGGGTAAATCCAACTCTAAGTGCTTTCAGTAGCTTTTGCATACTCCACTATCATAGTTACTACCCCTCACTCGTACTAAAGGTTACCGGCATTTATTCTTTAAACTAAAAACTTAGTCTAACATCCAGAAAGGTAGAACTTGTTCCCTTTCACTTGGGATTGGGTAGCAGAATGGGCTCAAACTGCAGCACTTTCACATATATTTTCAATTTACTCTAGCAAGTACTAGAGAGATTATATCAAATCAGCCACAAACCAGTTGATATAAAATCATCATTCCTTTGCCTAGATGATTATACCTATTAACACAAAAATTCATTTGATGTATATGTGAAGAATTCCAGCAGTTGTCTTTTTGATGTCAAGTATGAAAGAGAATACACCTCATTAAATAGCACATCAAAAAGATGAAAATGCAATCATTAATCTATGTTTTATGACATTCTCCTAACAGTATATTGTAGAAATCCATATTGCATCAAATAGCAAAAAAGTCTTGAAAGATTCCTCGTGTGGTAGAAGCATTCTTTTCATTTTTTTGTGCCTTTTAAATTTCCTATGCCCTCCATTTTATACCTGGAGATAGCCAGACTCGTCCTCTTCTCACTGATGTAATTTTAAAGTCTGCACTACAGAGGCAAGGTTAGAGATGTAAATGTAAACACATATCCAATGTGCTTAAATCCTTTGTCTTGGCAATAAATTACTGCATTTGATCTGTTTGACACTCTCAGCATACTGAACTCTTGGTGCAGTGTGCATACCCAACCCTAAATCAAAACAGGTTGATTTCTGACTCACCCAACTCCTCCTGCTAATGTGCTAAGGAATGTCTCTATGTCTGGTGGCACCACCCTGATGTCAGATTTAAATTGCATTAGATATTGTTTCTAATCAGCAAGGAAATCCATAGCTAGCAAGTAGGGCAGATTTCCATCCTCACTGGCATGAGAGATACGGACTGTAGCTTTGGGTCAAGAAGTACTGCAGTTGTGGACAGTTTGCCTGGCAGGACTAAGCCTTTAGCACTCAGATGTTCATCTCTGCTGCTTGTGGTGTGGAAAAAGAGTTATCTGAAGCTTGGACCTGTTTGGAAAGAATCTGCCTAAACAGGGACAAATGCCCCCCTCTCCAGGAAACATGGGTGGAGGTCAGAACAGAGGGGATACAGAAGGGTCAGTGCATCACAGGCTCTGCAGTACCCACCTCCCAAGGCACTGCAATGGAAACTGAGTTAATACAGGGCTGGATCCCTCGCTGCTCTCCTGGTTCCAGCTTTTGTCAGGTCCTGTGATGATGTGAGCCAGACAAGACACTCATTCCCCAGTGCAAACCAGCTGTATCTGGCCACATATATCTGAGCTCCTCTGCAGTATCTGAGCATTGCAGTGCCTGGAGAACGTCAGCTTTTGTGGGGTTTGTTTTTAAAGAAAGCCTCTATTTGTTGTGGGGTTGCTCTTAAAAGTTCAAAATTATGGCATTATTTTAATGTGGTTCTAAACCACTAGAGTAAATAAAAACTCTAAAATGCACTGTACCTTTAAAAGTGGGACACTTGTTGAGTAAATAAAGGATTAAATACCAACAAATATAGTTATTTAGATTTTCAATATTTGAGATTGATAAAAGTGATTTGGCTGTAACTATGTCCTGAAAGCAGCTACATGGACAATTTCTGACCTTCTTCATTTCACACAGAGCTTGATAAGTTTTCACCTGATGAAGAAATGTAGTTCAATTCACTGTTGCACCTTTCCTGTTGTATTTGCATTCCCTGAATATGATATTGAACAACTTCTCTGGCAAGAATGTTCACTTAAACAGATACTAAAAGCAAATATTGCAGAAAATTCATGGAAGATTCCTTCTGGTCTGACATGTAAATGAGAATATTAACACTAGAAATATGCTTCCACAGTAAAATATTTATCCAATAACAATAGTGTGACCTATTCATGCTATTACAATCAATCATTATAGTAGGAAATAAGCATGTAGATGTTTATTAGACTAGAGAAGATACTCAACTGAAAATATTTTCTTTCTAACTACTAAATAAAGTTAAATACAAAAGAGAGAAAAACAGTTTTAAATATGTACTATCACAGGGGAAGTTGGAGAATTGAAGTTTTCAGTCTGCAGGATTTTTGAAAGCAAATTTTGCCATTTAAAAGTACTCCTGTATTATTTACTTGCAGGGACATACATCATTCAGACATGAAACAAAAGTGATGTCCTGTGACTTAACAGGTTCATTTCCTTTCCATACTTCCAGATGCTAAGAATTATCATGCAATATTTCTGAGATACCTGTTGTAGTGGAAAATTTACTCAGAAAAATGTTAGTAATTCTGAATGAAGAATAAATTCAACATTCTTCTAGGCTTTACATAAGCTTTTGGAGAAACACAGTTTTCCATGTAATACACCCTTTTGTCAGCAGTCATTTACATATTCTGACTACAAACCCAGTATTCAGCAAATAGGGATTGCGATGTTTGAAAAATCTGCTTTGTGTCTGTGGAAACCAAACCTACAGGTAAAGGACTTGATCAGAGGGCACCGAGGTCTTTCCAGGCCCACAGGGGGCCTCACTGAAGAGGAGAATGGTCCCTGAGACAGAGAGATTCCTTTCCCTCATCTTTTCAAGGCTTTACTACACAGCAGGTAACAGTATAATCTTGCCTTCTATACTGAATTTTACTCAGGCTGGAACTCTGTACTGTGTTTAAATCTGAAATTGGCTGCAGAAAACCATGGAGCAGGTGGAGTGACAGGAGGGATGTCTGGAGATGAAAGTCTTGCACCATGAAGGAAGGACCCAGAGGCTTTTGTGATCAAAAAAAAGCAAAATAAAGGTAGAGGAGATCCTCACAATGATGGGCTATTTTGTGAAATGAAAACCCACGGCAAGAACTCAAGAATGCACTATGAGATCCATCGAGGGTTGGTCTCCTGGCCAAATGTTCAAATATTTTTCAGAACTTACAAGTACTAATTGATTGTGGGGAGATATTGCAACTGGGTTTTGTTTCCTTACTAGGCTGGCAACAAGTGATGACTTGCTGCCTGCCATTTTTAATCCGGCAGGACACACACAGAGAGGTGTCTGTCCCAGCACTGTCCTCAGGTGTGCATCATGCAGAAGAGCTGCACCAAGGCTACAACTGAAACACAAACTTGCATCTGTCACAGAAACACTGTGAAACATCTGTTTGGTGTGTTTGACCTACTGCCCTCATGCGAGGCAGGGAGCATCCCCGTGCCTGGCCCTGGATACTGTGCCCAGGGCGAGGGACTCCCACATGTCCCCTGGCTGGGGGGCTTGGGGTGAGTAGGCACCCGTGGGGGCCCATGGGTACTGGGGACAGCTAAGTTCCTTGAGACAAGCATCCAGGGAAGCTTTCTCCAGCAGCCAAGTCGTCAGAAAGGCTGACATGTTAGCTTTGCCCAGGGCAGTGCAGCTGGGTTCAGGTCTTAGCAGTTTTCCCCACAAGCCTCAGCACTGTGTGAAACAGCCCCTTATTCCTCACGCAGACAGATGAGTTGAATTAAACCCTGACATGTGTACATTTAATGGCAGTTTTGCCTATTAAATTCAAGCTGAATTCAACCCACATTTCTCTAGCAGAGCAACTGATATTAAATCACATCCATGCAGGGGTGCAACAGCACCTGTATGAACCCGCTGCTGCATATCTGACCCATCACTCACTTCAGGATCAAAGGAAATGTGAGCCCCCAATCCCAGGTGCCTTGAGCTGTGCCTGAACTTTGCAGCTTGCTTAGCTCTGCTCCTGCTGCAACCCCTCCCCTACTGTTTATTTGCATTCAAAAATCGTGTACATGAGGTTATGCATTAAAACACACCATGAATCAACTAAGGCCTGTTTGGGAGCCTGAGAGGAGTGAGAAGGAGGTTCTCTCCAGTAGCATTTTCACAGACAGAGAAACGTAAGTTTTAATGTCCTCTGCCTAGGCTTCACAAAGGTGAGATTTTGTCTTCCATCACCATAAACTGTTCACAATCTTTATCTATCTCCCATGCAGTAAACAGCACAAACAGTAATTAACCTGTCAATAAACCAGCTGAATCAAGCCATATTTTTTTTTTTATTCACTCCTAAAATAATGGTAATTAAAGAGAAAACAGTACTTCAGGGTTTTCAGACTTTTCAGCATTCAGCTAAGAAAACATCTCTGAACATCCCCTTTTTCTCTCAGGTTTTTCTCCCTTCACTCTGAAGGTCAAAGGTTTAATTTGTATGCTTGTCTCTCTCTTTCGCTTTCCAACATATCCCTAATTGAAATTTGACACATATACCCATTAGCTGAATTTATTCTTTTTCCACGCTTCATTAACAATGCTCTTTGCTATATTACGACACTAATGCTCATCATAAAATGCTCTCCTATGCAGTGTGGCTTACAACGGATGGTGATTGATGGTATCAAAGGTAACATGGAATCTAGAAAGTATAACTTTAGATGCTGAAATTGCAAGTTGTGGCAGGAATCTCAACAGTTTGGGACGGATCCTGACTTTGCAAGGTCTATTAGAGGGAGTAAAATGTCAGCAACTTCTCTGGTGCTGCAGCTTTAGCCCAGCTAAAGCAGAATCCGTCCACACCTGTGTTCTCTGAATCTGAGTCAGCCACAGTGAACTTCTGGATGAATTTGATCTTAATCTACATTATTCACCTGAAATGTTGGATATAATTTTCTCCACTAAATTGTCCAAAATTGGGTCTTGTAACTAGAAAATGAAACTCAAAACCATAAATGCAAATGAGCTTTTCATTTTAAAACTGCAATTTCCTTTCTGATGTACTGTACCACTTGTCCATGAAGTTCCGTCTTTTTTAGAAAATGACATTTTCCTGTGGTGTATAAGTTTCATAGGGTTGTCATGGAAACTGGTTCTCTCTTTTTCCTTCTTCCTCTCAGTGTCCAAGTCTTTCACCTTGAGAGGAAAATGGTTGTCATTTACAGCGCATAATTTTGCAGGTTAAACTTTCTATGATCACTCAGATAGCGAGGAAATACTATCCCAGAGTTCAGGGAAAAGGGGAGAGTGCTCATGTTTTTCTAAAGGCGACAGTCAAATCCTTCACTGCCTTTTACCCTCACTTTGGCTGCAGGGGCAAAGGGTACAAGTCCAACACACTAAGTGACTCAGGCTCTCTGCTTTACAGCCTGTTTACACGGCACAGCAAACAGCCTCTGGTTTCTCCTGCCCTTTCTCCAACAGATGTGCTGGGCTAGACCTGGCGCAGGAACATGTCAGTGCTTGGTGGCCCCCAGCAAACCCACACATCCCCCAGGAGCCAGGGAGCCTGGCCAGGGCCCTGAGCACATCAGAGCTTGCCCTGAGGGATGGGCAGAGGTGGCTGCTTACCCACAGTGACCCTCATGGCTGAACAAAACACAAGAGCTCAAAGAGCCTCAGAGAGCAGGGCAATGTCTTTGTCGCTTAGGAAACCAGGCTCGGTTTTACCATAATAGTGGCCAAGGTTAAAACAAGCTCTCATAAGGCAAGGAGAGAGGATCGCCCCAGAAAACAAAGCATTATTTTGGGTGACTTACTGGGTATTCAGTCCAGTCTAAGGAATACACCAGAGGAAATGGGGACTGGAGATGCTCAGACCTACAGACCCTTGTTTAAGACTGGCATGGTTTAGTCCCCATGCAGGGGTCTTATGTGTCACAAGCTGTATCCTGCAGGGAAAAAAATGTCTGTAAGCCCAGGCACCAGCACAAAGTGGATATTCTTGGAGTGCCTCCAGTCAAGAGATCAGAAATTAGTGACAGTGTGACCAGCTTTGAGGGTCTTGCCATGGCCACATGACAAAGCTGCATAAGCAAGTCAGGAATATGTTGCCCTAAACTCAGAATGAAAGCCATTCTCAATCTGCCATCCACTTAGAGTCTTCACACATATAATTTGAAGTGCATAAAAGAAACATTTCTCTCCATGGAAAGTATCTTAGGGAAAACTGGAAGGCAGCGCAACAAGCAAAAGACTAGTTGCTTGTTATGACCAACCTGAAACAAGATAAAAATGGCAATCCTTACTGAAGTTTTAGCCAGAGAAGGGTGAGATGAGCTTGAATAAAATTTGGATAATCATCTGAACCTCTGAATGCTGCCAGCATTATCTGAGGTTTACCAACCACTCGCTTGAACCCCTGCAAACCAATTAGCTAATGTGTGTAAATGCTTGAGGAATTATTAGTCAGGCGGAGTCATTTTAGTAGCACATATTTAGCAGGGAGAAAAATGGACCTTAAAAAGGAGGCTATTTAGCAAATGAGTGCTTGAAAGGTAAAAGCAGTAGAAAAAATGTTCATTGGGTTGTTTGTTTTTTTTCTTTTTTCACTAACAATTTCACCTATGGGAAGCTGTGCAACTTTATATTCTCTGTGTTAGAATATTCAGGTCAATGGAGGATATTTTTTTCAACTTTTAATGAATAGCACTGCTGTGTGCCGCATGATGTGAAGAGAAGTGGTTTGAAAGAGGCTTTGCAGGAACACTACATTGCACTTTTACTTGAAGAATCATCAGCTGATACATTTTCCAGCTGTTTCATACAGATGTTGTACATATGCTTAAAGGTCAGTGTTCTTTTGAAAGCATCCATAGCCCCACTTATGTTTAGATAGAAAACTTCTCATGCCAAGATAAAGATAAAGTGTTTTAAATACAAAATGTTACAAAAATAAACTGTCAAATCAGCAGGTGAGGAATGAAAAATGTAACTCTGAAGGAAAACCTGTCTAATACTTTGACTGCTGCCTCAACTTAGAGTGCTGGGACTGGTTCCATGGGAAGAGACGTTGCAGGTGGCACACTGGAGCTGGAGAGGCTGTGCTGCCTTATGGTTTTCACTTCTCCAGCCACCCTGTCACTGACAGAGCTACCTAAGCGTGTTGCGTGTTGAGAGAAGAGGAAGAAAGCAAATCAGATTGGGATCGTTCTTGAATTTCTGAGAAACCCAAAGCGTAGAAGATGCTTGACTCAGTGCTGGTTCCTTTAGGAAAAAAGGAAGAGAAATACAGTGTTCTGGCTGTAACATGCTCTCTGCCCTGAGAATTACTACAGACCAACACAAAGTTACAGATTTCCTTTCGGGATTTGTTTAATTATGAAATTCATCCTCTAACTGATTCCAGTGTCTTTTATAACATATAATCATGTAAAACTGAATTGTGAGATTTTCACCATGTTGATGTTTGAGTTAGCAGCAAATAGTTCTTAAGACAAGCCTCCAAATGACCTCTAAGAAAATTGGTGAGGAAGGTTATAGTTTTAGTAGTTACAGATTAATTATGGAAAAGTAAATTGCAACTCACAGGTATTTACCTTGGAGTATTTAGTCTTCAGATTCTGATGCAGCCTAGGTGGGTTTGTATCATGAAAGCAAGTGCCTTTTCCCTTGAATCCCCAGCTCTGCCTGTGCCCTCTGCATCCAGTCACCTATAAATCTGCTCAGGAACAGCTTGTACAAAGACAAAACTCAGCAAGTTATGGTATTTTTGTAACATCCCCTTATCCACCTGGCAGTTTATGAGAGGTTTCACAAACCTATTTACTTCAGGTATTTATTCAAATACAGCGGTACATTAGCAAGCTGTCACAGTACTTAGAGGTACCTCTCAGCTGCATATAAAGGAAGTGCACATAATTACCATTTCTTTCTTTATGGTGTTTCATTACAAGAAAGTAGCACAAATTGTCCTGGGTTGTGTTGTAGAATACAAATTCTTTTCAATATACTGGTGAGTTAGTCAGAAATATGTTATAATTCCTCTCTCTTGGCATGCCCATTAAACACTTGCAGGTATGTTTTTCCTTCCTAATGAAGACATCTAGTTCTCCTTAACGGCTCCTGCTTTTTAGATTAAGTACATTAATTTTTATCCCCAAATTTGTCCACAAATGCACAGACTAGTCTCATGTCTAGGTTATGCTTATAGGCAGCTCTCCACAGCCTCAGGGTGACTTTGGGTTTGCCTTTCCTTCTCTCACACAGAGACTAAGGTTGTCCTTCTTTTCACTCCTGATGTTTCAGTCTACTGCCTTCGCAATATAACTTTCCTTCTTGAATGTGCTTGTCCAGAAAAATGAGGCCATCATCTTGAGGCCATCATCTTGAGGCCAAGATTCCTCAAAACTAGTATGATATCAATAAAGAAACAAACCACTGTGTATTGCTCCAAGGGGAGCTAATTGGCAAGAATTCTCCATTTGAATTCTGATGCTCCTTCAAACAAGGCTGTGTTGCTTTGGTTTGCTTTTTAAAGCAACAACAAAAAATATCCAAAAAAACAAACCCTCCTCCCTCAAATTAACAAGCTGTTGCTCTGTATCAGTAGAGTTTTCTATGGCCTCCCTTTCACTGAGGGCATGAGAAGGTGCGGGTGCATCCTACCAGCCCAGAGATCAATTGTATTACTGATCTGCTGCTGCCCCAGCAGGGTTCTGTCTTTTGATAAAAGTGAATGGAAAGCCATTTCATACAATTAGTCTAAGCTGGGGAAAAAAAATGTTCTTAGGCTGGGAGTGAAGTGATAAAAAGTCTGAACCTTCAATAGTCATAAAGAAAAGCAGCGAAAGGCAGTCAGCCAAGTGGAGATAGCAAAAAGGACACTGAATGCCATGGAAGTGTCTGTATTTTTGCAATGCAACTCACGTGGAGAAATATTCTTTGCGTTTTAAGACAAGATAATTTATGGAAAACACTGTAAAGTTTCCTATTAACTTCTGACTTTAAAATACACATTCAAAGGAACAGGGAATCTTCATTGTACAGAGGAAATCTTCATTGCTACTTCTGGTTCATCATTTCTCAGAGAAATCCAATCAAAAAAAAAAAATCTGACTGAATTTATGGAGACTGGTATTCTAGTGCAGTATCTGCTAGCAGTTCCTTGGTACCCTGAAGAAAACTTGAGCTTCAAGTTGCCTGAAGAATGAATGTGGGATCCTGGGGAGTTGTAGAGCTCCTTTTGTCTGTTGCATTGATCCAGAACTTACATCAGGGGAAAAGAAATTAGTAGGCTATTCCTTCAGGCTACCTGCAGCCCATATAAATCAATCTTGTTCCCACAAAGCACAATAAATATTGTGATAATTGCCGAAGTCACTGCACTGATTTCTGCTGTTCTTGCATACTGAGCTGCAATATCCCAAGATGAAAGCATAAATGAATGGAGACGTTACCTCTGCTCAAACTATCAACCCCATGTGCAGGGTGATTAAATTTTCAATGAGAAGGCACTGTCCATTTGCAAAATTACCTTGACTGGTATTTAAAAAATGCATTCTTCCTGCGCAGTTGTAATTCTTGGTGGCTTTCCTTTCAAATGTACCTCTCTGTGGGCACAGCAAGTTAATAAACTATAAAACAAAGGCTTAATTACAGAGAAAAAAAATATAAGTTGGCTATGACAAACTTAATGTGTTCATTTTGGTGTTGTCCAATGTACTATTGAACATACAACTCCCCCCACATTAATTCAGTCACGTTTGCAGAGTGAGCAATGCCACCGAGGCAAACAGTGGTGCCCAGGCCGCCCTGTTTATCTTCATTCCCAGTCAGACTCAAAGCTGTTCCCAGTTTTGGTCACTGTAGCTTGATGCTGGAGGATCCCCTTCTTTTGTCAATACACATATATTTGATCTTGGCCATGTTACTGCGATCATGACTCTCTACATATATAGATGGGGAAAAGGGAATATACCCAGTGCAATTCCATACATAACAGTAAACATTCATTTTTCCAGAGATTTCAGCATGCTTTTGAAAGTGCTTTGCTTATTGCATACAAAAATCATTTTGAACATGGCAAGAAGTGACTGTCCTGGCAAGATTATTCCCAAGCCTCAAAGCTCTAGCTAAACGCTCTGTGAGGATACAGCAATGACTGAAATTATTATTATTTGATTACCTCTACTCTATTTTTCAGCCTTACACAGCAATTTAGCAGAAGTGCTTCCCTTCTGCTAAGAAGCACTTAAGACATTTGCTTGGTGTGTAGGCAAGTGACCTTTGGGACTCATCTGAGGACGAGGCAAAGCACAAAAGCAAAGCCACAGCAGCAGGGAGCTGACAAGCTGGGAGTATACACGCTTAAACAAGTCTGACTTATTAAAAGAACGATGTAAGCTTCTTTCCTGTGACTTGTAGTGCACAGACTGAATCCTACAATTACATAGTGTGCCAGTGTCCCCTAATCTTCACCAGCAAAAGGAAATAGGTCAGTAGAACAAGTGGGACCAAAGCAGTGTGCAGACTCCTCAGGTGACACATGCAGATTGCTTGAGCTTTAGGCACAGATGAGACAGGCTGTCACCACCATGTAAAGACAGGTGGATCTGAAATACTCCCCAACAAAATTCCAAGAAAGAACCTGTCAGTTTGCTGCATTTTACTGACAGTGACATTCTTGACTATTGCTCACTAAAGAAAACAACTTGCTCTATCTTTTAGTGCTACCCACAGCCATGGGCAATGAAATGTAAGGGTATAGTTATGGAAATATTTATTTGACTTTCATCTCAGATGAAGTAACAAATATCTGAATTTTATTACATTCCTGCTTCTAATACTGAAAGGAAATAACATATTGTAGTTTATAATAGACAAGAAGGAAGCCACTGGATTTTCTTGCATTGATGTTGTGACAGTTAAGAAAGCACAGGAAAAAACAGGATTCCAGATACAGAGGGATGACATGAGAGCAGCAAAAAATGCAAAGGTACAAGTTAGCAGACAGGGGGAAAACAGACTGTTCAGTAGCTAAAAATTAGCTAAGATATGATAATTTGAGTGGGGAAGAAGACTTAATTGAAATCTCTTAATTGAAATAAAGTAGATTTTCTGTATGTGGCAAAAACTGATAAGAAAAGGGGGAAAGAAAACTTTAGAGTTCTATTTAAACTTTTGTTGTACAATTTATATTTATATATGTTTGTGTGTGTATGTATGTGAAATCCTCCTGTTTTAAATGCAAAAACTGCTGATAGAGTACTTATGACAACTGAAGTTCCCTATCTCTGATATCTTTGAGGGATGGAAAACAACCACATTTTAGTTGGATCTGTCTTCTATTAAGCAACTAGCCCAGGAGAAATGTTGATGCCTTCCCGACTGTGTCTCCTGCTTAAGGGAGAATATTAAATATTTTAGTGACTTTTATTATGTTGATGGTTGCTGTCAACTGGATCTTCATATAGAAACACTGAGTTCATCAAGGTTGATGACCATACTGGCTGCCTGTCAGTTAAGCTAAAATAAATAAAGCCATTCTGTTCCTATAATGGAGAAGACAGGTTAAACAAGAGAAGCTGCTCACCACAGTGCAAAACCTTTCCAGAACACCTATCAGGTTTTGGAATGCTGGGCACTCCTAGAGTCCCTTTTTTCTTCTCTGAACCAGTTTCTGATTTAGGGGTCTAATAATCCTGCTCCTAAAAGGCCCAGCTGAGAGGTGCCCTCGCTGTACAGTGTTGAGAAGTGCCACACTGCCCTTTGGGGCTGATGACTGGACTGCAGTAAAGCATCAGTCAGGCCCTAATCACAGGAACTGCACAGAAGAGAGAGATACAGTTAGCATCTGCACTACTAGTGTGCTCCTGATAGAAACAATATAGCATGCTCTGAAAATAGGGAGAAGTAAAGGAAGGCTATGTCTGAAATAACTATGAAATGAAATATGAAATATGTGAATAATGGAAGCGTGCAAGAAGAGAAAACAAGTAAGATCATCAGAGTAAATGGAGACCACTCAGAAATTTCCTTTAGAAGCGCTTGCTTCAGGATGTCTTTACAGCCCCCAAAGACAAAGTGGAACTCAACTGCTTAATTATCTCTTATACTCTGGATGCAAAACACTCCTAATCCTTGCCTATCTGACCTGGAATTTTCATTCTCATGTTCAAGCACACAATCCATCAGAATTGTTTTGTTTTTTTTTTATTATTACCAAGGCTTCAAACTCCTCGACAATGAGAGAGAAATGTTTGCTGCCACCCAGAAAGCCTTCCTTACCTTGCAGAATTAGTCCCTCTGTTAATTGCTAAGAGACAGAAGGTTGCAGAAGTTAACTACTAATGCTTTCTCTAGTCAGGAAAGGGTCATATTACACCTGAATTAAGATGTTCATCTCATTAAGGCAATAAATTTCAGACTAAGATTAAATTATTGATCCAAGCCCAGATGTGTCACAGAGGGCAAAACAATTAAAATTTCTGCTATCCACCAGTAAATGGGATAATTGTTTGTTCCCCAGACCTTTTTGCATTTGCCAATTAACCCATGTTTTTTTAGCCTGCAAGCTCTTGAGAAGAATGCCTGAGCTTTGTTTTGCACAACTACAGTGGTGCCTTAATGCCATCAGGATTAAACCATAGTTAACGCTCTTAGTTTGTGCCAGACAACAGAAGAACATTTAAGTAAAATGAATGTCAACAGCTATTGCTCATTTTATTTATAAAAACCAAAGAACAGAATTCAGGTTAATTATTGGAAAAAGCAAGGCTATTGAAAATAATCAGAAATAAAGGTAATATTCCACTGATGGCTCATGTCCATGCTCTAGGTTATAACTGCAACTAGAAGTGACAGTACATGAGAAGAACAGAAACCAATTAATTTTTAATCTGTTTCCCGTTACATTGTTAAACTATTTTATAAAAGCAGATTTCATTATTGAATTAGACCAGGAAAAGGATAATGACAAGATAGAATAAATATGCAGTTTCCAATTTGAGTTCAACAATCTGACATCATCGGAGTAGCAAAAACCTGGAAAAGCATTTAAGAAGGATGTCACAAAACTACTGAGTTTAGTACAGAATGTAAAATCTTTCACTTCAGATACAGATTCTGTGTCAAAGCTGAAAGAAGGTAAATTCTCCTAATCAAAGTTACAAATTGACCTAATTAATTTTATAATTAACCTTGATAATTGAAAGAAAAAGGGTCACTTTCACTGAGTTTGTTCAGTGTTTAGTTTCAGACTATAAGCAAATTCATTCCTGTTAATAAGGCTACTACTCCCAAATGTTGATGTAATAAAGTAAAAATTAATTAGCACATGCAAATGAAGACTACTTTTATTATACTGTACCATAGTTTCTAATTTAATATTCAGAAACAGAGAGGTCTTTTCATATTACATTTTGAGAATACCATGTCTTAATCCTGTGCAAATAGTAGACTTCTATTAGAAAGCCTAAATAAACAAGTTTCTAATAAGAAGCTTGGGAATTACTTGGAATATGTTTCATGAAAATTAGGGGTACCCTATTTTTATTTGCCAAAGCTGTGAATAGTTATTACTCAAAACACGCTATGTTATATTCTTTGGCTTACCTGAAAGGTGGGGAGCAGCTTCTGCTTTCATGTTAAACTGACTGAATAGGAGAAGTTGGCACCTTACTAGTTTAAAATCCTTCTCGATCCACAAAGCTGGTAGCTTGTGCACTTTATCAGCAAAACTGTATTCACTTCACCTCAATGCCATTCACCTGGGAAGAGTTCTCTCAGCTACTGACACCCAGGGAACTGGAAGTTAGGTTTTATTCTTAAGATTGCATAATATTTTTACTTTCTACAATAATGACTTTCACACAAAGACCTCAAAGTCTCTGAATAACCTTTAATGTAGATAAATGCAACTGTATCTATAAAGTAGAAGCTCACAGTGATTTGGTCAACACACAGGGAGAGCTTGCCTGTGATTACATAAAATATATTTTGTCATTATGATGGCCAGCTGCAATAGAGCACCTTTACAGGCTCTATAAACCAGGGAGGTTTTACTATTTCTTGAGTGAAACTGAACATATTCTATATATTTTTTCTTTCACAGCCTGCATACCAACTATAATACCCACACTCAGAATTCATTACTCTTCCCTTAATTCTCTAGTACAAGGGATTGCAGACAAAAGCTGTATCACATCTGGTAGTACTGTGTCAAGAACCTGTGCAATTTTCTTGGTTAGACTGCTCAGGGAATTATCTTGGCTTGCGCTATAGAAATTTAGAATTATCTGCTAGCTTCTTCAAAAATGCATTAAAATGATCTCCCAACAGCCAGCAGCAAGTTCCCAATATGACTGCCAGTGTCAATGAAGATTCTCCTCAACAGTAAGTATTTCTGGTACTGTTACATCCAGCTTTACTGGAGCAGATGCAATGCTTTTCAGATATATGTATGCTCATCACTGAAGACTCATGGAATGAGAAAAGTGAAAGTACGGGGCATTCTACCCATGCACAGCAACAATACCTATCCTGTGAAGAATCTGGAGATCTATTCTTTATTTCAGTTTATAGTGTATTTTAGCTCTTCCTCTGTTACCTTTGAAAGAAAAGAAGCTGAACCTTCTGATTAGCAGAAATAGTGAGAAACTTCACAAGCCACAAATCCTGTCCTTTGAAAACTGAATGGCCTATTCTTTTCAATGACTCCTTTCCAAAACACTTTTCAAACCCACTCACTTCACACACCATCTGATGGACAGCCCTGGATTCAGGAGCAGAGCACAGACCCCTGGTCCTGACCCCATGGCTGGCCTGGAGCAGTCTACAGCCTGTCTCTGCTCCAGCAGCACAGCTGGGAAGGAGGCAGAATGGCCCTGACTTACTTTACTGACAGTCATAGGGAGTAAAAATCCCATTAACAAGACTCAAAAGAAGAAATTTAGAAGAGTTTAATGCTGCTTTGCTTTTATTTCTACCAGTGTTTTCAGTTTCTATCAATGTGCCATTCTCTAAAAAATTATGACAGTCCAGCCTCTAGCTCAACATTGAAATTGCATATTCCAGAAATAAATTTGATTTTCCCATTTATTTGCTGTGAAACTCAAAATTAAAAAGAAACCTTTGGGAATCTAAGGCTTGTGTGTTCTGTAAGGAACAGCCCACACCACCCATATGTGCAATACTGCCCGAAGATCTGATCCCTCATTGTGGGAAGAGTGACAGGCAAACAAGGAGGGTTGCTCCACAGCTTCACCACCTGGCTTGGACCACGTGCACCAGAAGTACTACAGGATAGAAGCACTTGAAAGAAAGAGGCACATTTCTTCCAGATCTGGGCACACACCCAACTGCAAACCCAGCTGCCAGCATGGACATGAATTATTACTCTCCATTATACTGTGTGGATGTGCCCAGGGACTCACAGAAGCTCTCTGGATGGCAGAATGCTGCTCTGGAGTCTTTTTGTTCTGTCCTTGTTTCCCTGGCCTGAACAAATATTCCATCTCTCTCTTATGTTAAGTAACATGAGTTCACCACCATGTTCAGACCTACTCTGGACATTGCCCTGCAATAAGGAACAGCAACACCACCAGTACAAGCAGATCAGAAAGCCTCAGAGGCTTCAAATTTTTCCTGAAGACTAAGACACTTGGGACTTGTGAGAAGCAAAAGTCTTCCTGGGCCTTTCCTTCAAGAAACATGTTTCAGAAGTATCCTTTTGCATGATGGTATTTTTTTTACTCTCTCAGTCTAGCAAGGAGCTAATGTGGCCAATTGAGCTCCGTCCTCCTTGACAGGGACTCCTGATATTGGTACTTATTTATGTGGTTTACCTCCGAGGCAGCCAATTACTTCAGCATTCATCTGAGGGGTTGCTGCAGAACTTCTATGACTTCTGAGTTCAAGATTATGCTGATCAATGTCTTAAAATAATGTTACAGAATGTACTTGATCTCACTAATTAGTTAACAGCTGGAAATGACCAAATAATCAGGACTGATAAAAATAGGAAGCTGAGTCTTTTATTTATCACACAAGAATGAGAAGTGTTGAATGTTAAAATTATCACTAAACTATCCTGTTTTAACTGTACACAGAAACATAATACGGTGATCTATTAAAAAGGCAAGTGAAACAGAAAGAATGCAGTCTGTTCAAAAACCAGCTGTGTATGAAAAACTAACATTTGAATATTGTTTAAGAGTTATTTTTCATTTTCTGGGATAGTAGGCAAGCAGATCATCAACTACTCAAAGATTTATTTTCAAATAAACTAAAATATTCTTTCCAGAAAACGTGATTTTGGTGAATGAATGTGGTGGTTTAGTTTTCTTGGTTTTGGTTTAGGCAAACCATTTTTTCTAAGCATCTTGGAAACACCAGTAAAAAGGTTGTACAACATCCAGTTTCTTGTAATCAAAAAGTTTAAGGGTTTTTAACATGATCTAAGTTATGTATTCATTTGAGAAAATTCCTATGAGATTGAGAAGACCTTAGAATATTATTATTCTTTGACCAAACTCAGCTTGTGTTTTTCTTAATTTGAATCATGCTAAAAGATCTCTGTACTTAATTTCAAAGCATACAGAAAGGCAGGAAGATATAAGAACATGCATCAAGAATGATAGCCAGAAATACAAATAAGCACCAAAGATGGGAACCACTGATTGTCTTACATTTATATTTAGCTGTAGATTTCAATACTGTGCTCCTTATATTTAGGGCATTGAAAGTATATTTACAGATTTCTACAGGGCTTTTATAAAGCATTTTTTCATCCAATACTGGTTGAGTATCCCACTAAAGAGGAACAGCAGATTTGCTGACCAAATGTCCAACAGCACAGATGTGTTGAAGTGGTGAGCAGGAGTAGGTGCACTCTGTTAGGAATGGGATTTCTCTTCTTGGTCACAAATCACACCAGTGAAGGAAAAGGTGCAGATTTTCAACAAATCTGCAGCTGGAACTTGCTACATTCCAAAACAGTCTAACTGCATCTTACTGGGACTGACATACTTCTGAGAGTCACTTGCAAGTTAAAATCCTCTGCCAGGCTTCTTTCTTCCTCCAAAACTAAGTCTAGAGAATTGCAATGTCAACACAATTCATGTGTTGACATTGAAATGATATAAAAATACATTAATCTATCACTGTCTCCTAACCACTCAACAAAAATCTCCAGAACATTTGCAAACATTTTCTTTTAATCAAATAACTTGTTAAGTGGGGGAAAACCTGATGATGCAGTTGGAGATGAATGGGGAAACATGACAACTTTTAACAAGTGGTTGCATCAAGAATACATTTTTAATTGCGAAACCATGAATCATCTATAGAGGATGTATCTGCACAAATATTGATATATATTCATCTATATATCACAGAAATTGACTTGAGACAAAATGATATAAATCATCATTTATGGAAAGCCCAAGAAGGAATTACTTCCTGTTATTTAAAATTCATCTCAAAAGCAAAGAAATTCCATAAGAAAATTGCACAAGATTTCCTCTCCTGTAAGTATGCAAATATTCATTCACTCGTTTTTCTCCCTTTACTTGACATTTACTTTGTTCAAATCCATGATGTAGCCCTTCCTTCCCTGTTGGAGAAGGGGGACATGAAGCCAAACAAGTTAGCTGTTTAAGTTCTGAATCCGTAGTTCTTGCACACTGTTCCGTTTCTCATCAGTGTTTATATTTACATGGGAAGGGCACGGACTTAAAACCTCAGCGCAGTACTAATAATCTAAATCTTTCAAGCCAGTTGCTGCTCTTTTCCTTTTGGACAAACAGAGGGAATACAAGCTCTGGGAGTGAGTCTCTCCCTTATCAGAAGACAGGGTCTTTACTGCTAAACAATCATCTCCCTAGTTGAGAAACCATCCAGGAAAGTCCTGAGAAATAAAAATTCTCCCTCCTTAGAAGGCAGCCCTACACCCATAAATGTGAAGTGTGTCCCAACTTGTTTTTATCTCTCCCAACAGCATCAGCTTTCACTCAAGAGTCACCAGGTGCAACACTCAAAGACGACCAGCAGGGTAGCAAAGTGTTTGTGGGTCCTTGCAGCAAAAAGGAAAAGCTGCCCCAAAACTTCCTAGTACAGTTTCACACAAACTCAGAAGCAGCACACATCCCCCATAAATCCCTGCGAGTGGCTCATGATTCTCATGAGATGCTGTTCAGGAGCTGCAGACTTTCTAATATTGGTTGAATTTGTGTTTCAAACACTGATTTAAACACAATAAAAACATTTTGAACAAAATCTGAATTTCTATTTTAAGATAAATGCAATTCTTTTACATAATAAAAGACAGCAGTAGTACCTCCAGAAGCAGTACTCATGGATAAGCATCCAGGACTTAAATGAGATTACATGCTTATTCAGCTTAAAACAATTACAAAAATTGTGATGGAGGTACAGTCTACGCAGATAATGTTTACAAATGAAGACCAAAATGCAGATGAGCATAGCAGGAAGATCAGAAAGATCATATTATATCCAATTTTCTCACAACTGCTGCAAAAAAGTGAAAGTTGTAAAAAAGAGAGAACACCCAAATCCTGGAGTTATAGTGCTTGGGGAGAACAAAGACTGGTGAGACTTTCCTCCCAGGAGAAGATCTGCTGCCAGCTCCATGCAGTGCAGCCCTCTCATCAGCACAGAAGCAGAGGAAGGGCTGGGTGGTGCAGGGCTCTGGCAAAGCAGGAGTCACAGCTCTCTGATCATCATATCCCTTTCCTGCTCAAAACTTTCTGGCCTCTCCTAGCAGTGAGACGACAAGGCATTGGGCTGTGTTCTTGCCCTTCCCCTGCCTGTATCTCATCTTATATGAAAGTGAGCAGATGGAAGTGCTCACTGGCAGTGGCTGCTGAAGGCAGGATGTCATCTTTCTTTACGTAAGGACACACAGGCACACCGGCATCCAGCTCAACATACAGCCTTGGCATTAGGCAGCACTATCCCTCCAAGGCACCACACTCCTGCAAAGCCTGAAAAAGGGGAGAAAATTTCCACCCTCCTCCACTGTGCCCTTTTTCGATGTCATTCACAGCACATGCAGGCAGATGTCCTGTGTAAAAGGAAGCCCTTCTAGGAGTGGTGATTGTTGACTTCCCGTTTAAAAGAAAATGGTATCCTTGGCATGACAGAGCAATGAACCCTGTGGTGTGTCAGAGGTTCAGAGACCTTTTATGACATTAACCCAGGCAAGGTAGGGCCCCTGCTTCTCTCTCTGCACAACAGTCTGGAAATACTCTCGTACATTACCAAAAATATGCCATCACTTTTTTTTTTTTTTTTTTTTTTGCCTTTGGGACTGAAAAAGAAACACGTTAACATTTCACAAAGGGATCACATGACTCTGAGCTGTGTTCCCCACTTCATTACAAAAGCTGGTGTTTCCTAATCAAGAACTGATAAACGGTCAATTGGAAATTAACTTGTTTCTTAGAGAACAACATGGTACCAAACTAAATGCTTTTGAGCTCCCTTATCATTAGAAAAGAGATCTACTTAAACTCCTATTTTACTTGCAACCTTGTTATATTAGGCAGATCCAAGATAGCCTGAACTCTGTAGGACTTAATATCTGAGTCCAAATCCAAATATCACAGCTTCTGCCTGTCACTGTTTCTTGTGAATTTGAAGTCATCAGTATCTGAGACAATTTTTCATGGCAGAGCCAAAGTCAAGCGTCAGAGCTGGCCTTTGCTGGAAAGCAGAACAGATCTGTCTACAGCCAGTAGATACTGGCAGAAGAGCTAACAAGAGACAGTCACAGCTCACATCATCTGCTGGGACAGATAAAGCAAACCCACTTGCACAAAAAGGTGGGGAGGGAGGAAGAAGTAAGAGAAAGGTTATAAACTGAGTAGAAGTATATTTATACATATAAGACTTGCGTGTGCAGACACATATGAAAGCTCTCAATAGCGTATTTAATCATTTTGTTAAAAGCTCTGGGGAGGTCAGCTCAGGTCACAGAGCAGAGATATTGTGAGCACAAAATGGAGCAGAAAAGCTTGTAGGAAAGGGAAATGAAAAAGTCAAATGAAAAGAGGGCATTTAACTTTTGGGGGGAGACATTCTGAAAAGAGCTGGCTAAGATAAGAGAACTAATGCAACCTGACTTCTTCATTTCTTATTAATGTGGAGCGAAACGTGTAATGAGGATATGTGAGAGATTACAACAAACACATTGCAGGGGCACCTAGGAGAGAGAAAATCCCTGAATCACTTGCCAAGTAGATAAGAAAGCTTTGATATAAAAATAGCAATGAATATCAGCTGCAGATGCTTAGTGCCTTTGTTCCTCTACCAAAGAAAAGCCCATCAAGTGAGAGCTGATATTTCCAGTTTCATGTCTGATAACAGATCTACCTCAAAATGAGAGCTCAGGCGCTAGGGCACAGCTCACTGTACAGGATTTTTCCAGCACTCCCAGCCTTTATTTTAGTACCTTATACTTTAATAGCTGCAAAATAAAATAAAAGCCTATTAAATGGAAAGTTAAAAAAAAGAAACTTGGGTCAAAACTTCTGGTTTTGGCAATGTACTTCAGCAATGGCCACATGCCAAAAGAGTAATCCCTGGGATGCTGTGCCCTGCGCTGGGACAGCACTGCTTGACACGAGGGTGGGCAGAGCAGGACTGCAGTTTCTGACAGCCTGGGACACCCAGGGCTTCATCCCAGCTCACAGAGAAACCCAGGAAAGACCAAGTGAGAAACTGCTACCAGACAGAAGAGAAAAGCCCCTGGAGGCAATCTCCCTTGGACTCTCCCAAGAGCATTATTTTGGCCTCTAACCTTCCAAATATTTGACGATGCCAGCCTATGTCCTCCAGGAATCTCCATGGCTAACCAAGAAGGTGAGGTAGCACAGGGATGTCTCCAGCAGCACTGTGGTCTCCCTGCACCAGGCAACTTCTCTGTCAGTCCATGCTGCAGAGGTTTAATTTCCCATATTGCGTTGCCAAGTCAAAATGAGAGGGAATCGTGTGTGTGGAGCTGCTCCTGTAGCCACCTTATCTTGGCAGAAGTCAAGAAGAAGCTTCTGCTGTGTCCAACATAACAGTGCTGAGCCTTGAGATCATGAGTAATATGGCACTAATATTGCCATTATGCATTTTCAGAATAAAACAACATATCCCCCAGAGCATAAGACAGTTTTCAGGCCCAATAGAATTAATGAAGCTGGGTAATGTTTGTGTCTTTCAATATTCTCAGTCCTGTGAGAAGATAGGTTTATGTTCAGCAATCTGAATACTGCAGAAAATATTCCTTTTTACCATATCACTTCAGCTGAGCTTGAGTTAAAGACTAGCAAATTTTGTGCTTTGCTTATTATAACTAATAATCCAGCTAGAAAAGAACTTTAGCTGTGTGTTCCCGATTTCTTCATTTTCATGCACTTTTTAAACACATATACATGTGCCAGCATATTTCACAGGTCTTTTGATGTTTTCTTATCTCTGTATGTGGGTGGTTTGTTTCTAGCTATAGTTTGAAGTGCAAATTTCCCTCTTAGTTTTCCTATGTGAAGGTTAAAAATACAGTCATGAAATAACCCCCACATGCTTTTTTTCTGGGTTTCCAAAGTAGAAATCTAAAACAAGGTGCTTCTCTTTAAATTCTTGCATTATTTAAAAAAAATTAAAAAATAATTTTAAAAAATCAAATAAATATCAGCTGTTAAATAAATCTAAAGAGATTCAAGGACCCCTCTCCCTAAATATTTTTCCTTATCCCTGAAGAATTAGCTGTAATGCCCACCCTGATAAAAATCTCTTGGGAGCAACAAGCACAGCAGCAAAAGGAATCTCAATGGGTTGGAGATTAACTCGGAGTCTGCTGTTTCCAACCCACTGTGCACTTCTGGGGCTTTGCATCTTATTGTGACTCATATGGAAATAAGGAGATGGATCCCAAGCAGAGCTTTACTTTAAAAATCAAACATGAAATCCTCTATTTCTCAAACGAGCATTTCCGTCTGACTTACTGAAAAGGAATATGAAAGTATTAGCTAGGAGTTATTTTTCTTTCTTTATTTAGTGTTCTTGCAAAGCAGGACAGCGTTTTCCCAAATCTGTAGCTTCACTGGGAAATGTTGCAGCAGCAAGACTACAACATGGCTCCTGGGAATTTGGCTGTCTGGGGAAGTTTTGAAATCGTATCAGCTGTTCTGTATATGTCAATGAAGAAAGAAGGGGCACCTTATTTGAGTATTTTGTTATCTATGTCTAAAAAACATAGGAGTTGTTTCTAGATTTTTCTATGGAGATTAATGTTTAAAAGTAAGCCCAGCGCTCTCCAACTTAAAGTGCTATCATGAAGACTAGAAAGGGCTAAAAGGAGCTCGCTGACTTTTGAAGTTAACAGTTTTTTTAAAAGATGAAAATTTGCACAAGAGTGTGTCCAGAAAAGCAGGTATGAGCAGAGGGACCAAACCTGAGCCTTGGAGGGGGGCACTGCCCCTCAGCCAGCCCAGCTGAGCCAACCTGGAGCAGCCCAGCACACGTTTGCTGTTGGAGCAGAGCAGCAGTAAATGTTTACTTTCATGCAAAAAAGGGTAGCAGGGAAAAAAGTGTGGTTTGCTCAGTCAAATTTTGTCCCTGCAATGATCTAGAGGCACTTTGCCACATATAGGCCTTTATGAACTAACCAGTGAAGAAGTCAAGCTTCTCATTGAAATTATTATTATTTCTTTAACTTCCAGAATATCAAGGTGCTGCATTTTAAGCTTAATGAGGACAGAAGTGTGATTTTTAGGTTGTGGATGTTCCTTTTGATGATGCCAACAGATTAGGGCTGAAGCAGTAGCTGCAAACACGTGGCTCTGAGCGACCTGGACCCATACTGCTGATGTGCTGTACCTTTCCAAGAAGGTGCCTGTTCTGCTGCTGCCAAGCATAAGCAAAGTAGGTGCAATACTGATGATGATAAGGTGAGATTTTTTTGAGTCCATGCTGGATTCTTAATCTACCAAATGCTACAATGATAGAAGTTAAATCAGTCTGAGGATTGGTCTTTCCTTTATTCCTTTTGATTCAATTTGCTTTGTTAATATTCTTAACCCTTTCCTGGAAGACAGCCTATTTTTTCCTTCTTTTCCAGGTTCGTGACCGCTTTTCCTTTACCTACCTGAGACTTTCAGAGTCCTCCTGCTACTGCTCTGTACCTTGTTTACTGGCACCATCTTTCTCTTTTCCCTTTTCTCCACCCTCTTTTTCAGCATGATGTGAACTGTGTGTTTTCCAGCTAGGCCAAACTGTAAGAGTGTGTCTTTTCATTTGTGGGAGATATGAAATATTAAATATTCCTTGCTTCACTCTCAGCAAGAGCTTAAAGAAGCTCTTACAGGGATTATTTTTCCTCTACTTACTGGAAAACAAAGATAAAAATGTAGCTTTCAAGTAGGTCATTTAATCTTGGAACATTTAATTGTGAGGTTGCCAGCCATGATTTGATTTCTCATCTTCTATTATTCCAAGGTTACAAACCTTCCAATTCATTTATATTTATAAACAATGTTCCCACTATATTACATGCATGGATTATTAGGAACACCTCCCAGTAGAGTACTGTCAACTTTTTGTACATAATTAATTAAAAGCCTTAAAGCTACCTTTTATCAAACTTTCACAGAGGTTTAGCATATCAGAAATCTCAAAATGAAAGAACTCTGTTTAGACCAAAGGGCTATCCAGCTTACCCAAGTAAGGAACTACTTTATATTTCACAGGATTAAAAAAGAAAAAAATAAAAAAGAATTAAAGCCAAAGTGGAAATCACCTAGGGAAGACTGTGGTTGCACTGATAACAGAATTATATTTCACAGTAAAGGGAACCAAACTCTGACTCTAATTAACAGTCCAGTTCTGATAAAAATGAGTCAAAGGAGAAAACTGCTGGACCAAAACTATGATCTTACCTGCAAAAGAATTGAGATGGGAGTAAAAACTGACCCCTAACAGTTAAACTGCTTAAAAATCATCCACAAGAGGCAAAAGGACAGGAAATGCCAAGCTCTGCCTATCTGCATGGCTGCTGCTTTTTACAGTAGTTCCTCAAAAGCAAATTGAGCCTTTCAGCTTCAAATTAACTTGCAAAACTTTGGCTCGGAGGCCAGGTCAATCTCACACAGGCCCTGTGCACATGGGAGTCCACACATTATCATCCTAATTTTGTACTTGCCATGTGCAGCATGTGTGAATAGGTCTGGGATAGCTCTGGAGCACCAGGGGTAAGCCGGCTAATAAGAGAAACTCTCATTTTTGTTTGCATGTCTTAAAAAGACCCTTTTTTGTGTGCTTCTTTGCCATCCCAGCATATCCTGCATCACTAACTGTGAGCTCTCTGCCAGAAGAAGTGCCATGGTGAACACGATTTATAGGCAGCAAACATCCCTTTGATTCAGACCATCACTAGCATATAAAAAATAAATGCAAAATTCTCAACGTCATGTTGCAATGTTTAGCATTCTACTGGGACTTTTGGAGAAGGGCTTGTTGCCTGTTAGAGCATTATCACTTTGCAAAAATTTTGCTATGAAAGTTAAAATGTTTGTGGAACTTAAAAGATTATTCTCCTTCTTTCCCTTAGCACAAATTACCCTGGAAACCAAGGCAGCAGCGCAGTGTGCGCAGGAGGTACGGCTCATGATTTCACAAGTTAGTGGCCTGGACCCTTTCACAGAGCTGGATTATCTGCAATACAACCAGTGGTTATATTCCCACCGTTCACTCCGATGGCCAGGAGATAATGTGTGCTCTGTACGTGAGAGGAGGAAATCTTTGAGCCACACTGCCAGCTCTTACCACTTGTACCAGCAGATTGAAGCCATTTCCCAGGATCAACAGCTCTGTGTTTTTCAAATGCTGTATAAAGCAGCTTTGCAATGAGGCTGCCAAGGAGTTCTCCTTCTCCTCATGGGTCACTGCTGGTGCAGCAGCTTTAACTGAACAGACAGTTTCTCTCCAGAGAAAGTCATATATTTAGTGTCCCAAATGTTAGGTTTAATGTCAGATTTAATTTGAAACCTGACATGCTGTAATTCCAAGGAAACTCCTGGCAACATATTTGTGTTTAAACAAGAGGACACTGATTTAACTAAAATGAATTCTTTCGTTCTTTTTTATATTAATTATTTTTTAATTAGTAGTGGTTTACCTTTAAAAAAAAAAAATCAAAGGCTAGTAGGCTCCAGAGAAAGTTCCCTATGATATTCAAAGACAACAAAAGTCAAAGATTCTTACAATAGAGTCTTATCTACCCTCTTACCATGCCCAGAGTATCATTACACCATCTATAACAAAGAAAAATTCCCCTTCCTTGAGACTTAAACCAGAATTTTGAAGCAATAAAACAAGAATGTAAATAATGCACTTTGCAGCATTCTGAATGAGTAATTTACTTGAACACAGTGATGCATTTTATATTGTACTTATCTTCAAATGTCTGTGAATTTCTTCTACACACATAAGCCAAAATTCACATGTCTCTTCTTACAGAAATATCTTGGTCATCTTAGAAGTTTATTCCTTTTACTTCAGTGAATCAACTCACTATATTTTATACATTCCCATTATACATTTCTACATCTAGTGTTCTTATCCTGGGCTTCATTTATATTCAGTGGAGATCTAGTAAATGTGTCTAGAACACAGGCTATCTTAACATAAAATAGACATTTACATCAGCTTAGATATATCTGCCAATGGTGACAACTAAATACCCAATGATGATGGAGTGATTCAGATGTAAACAGAAATGCTAAATACCATGGCACCAAGTTCCTGTCACAGCTCTATATATACTGTCAAGCATGGACCTTCAGACTCAGAAATCTGTAGATGTATACCGTCAAACATTTCTCTTTTTTTTTAATACATACAAAGGGAAGCCAATGTAACATACTAGCCAAAGTCAGTTACCTGTTAGTGATCTCTCGTCTTTCAGCAAAGGGGTGAAAATTTTCCATGTGTGTAAGTAGCAGAGTCACCGGAAAAGGCTTGGACATTGCCAATTTCCTTCACAATTTTCATAAAACACTGAGATCATGTGAACTGCAATAAAAAGCACTGATTGCCACCTCAACACTTCTAGTGGAAAGCACAGGACATTGCTGTCTTTCTCCATCCAGTGTAGTGACTCGCAGAAATTCTGCAAACCCATTTTCTCAAAGAAAAAGAATAATTGCCATTAGTGTCTTTTGGGACACCTCCCATAAATAGTTAAAATTGCCCTGTTTTATTCAGTTTAATTATTTATTTGGAGAGTAATTACTTTAGATGTCAGATCCATTATCATGGAAGTTGTAAATGATCCCAAAACCAAAACAAATGCTGTCTTCTCAATATCAGTAACCTTAGCAATACAGACACTATTTTAATTGTTGTTCCATTGTGGAATCCATATAGAATAAGAAGGAATATGAATCTCACGTTGCCCTGGGATTTATTTTAGAAGAGCTAACAAAACCTACAGATAAGAAGTAAAGGATTTCCCATTGCAGATGCTTGTCTGAGCGTGTCAAAGTCTTGCAGAAAATAATATATGCCTCAGCAGCAGTGGAATAGGTAAAAGAAATAGCATTAATGGAGAGTCAGTATAAAATCTGAATATATTATGATAGAGTGTTATTTTTAAAGCTAGACTCAATGAGTTTGAATTAATTTCTATCCATCAAAACCTAATCCTTTCAATCATACATATGTGTGCAAAGCACATGCCTACCAAGACCAACACTGAAAATGCTTCTATTCATTAAACAAAGGTAAAATTTATTACATGTATTATATATTCAATTGATTTCCTAATAGTCTGCACACATCTGCCCAGTTCTGTGACACATCAACCTTGCCCACCTCTCAAAAGGCCACTGACTTTGTCACTAACCATGTTGTTTCTGTTAAGCACTTTCACAGCTTTCATCTCCTGTCACTGAACAGGAGAAAACATGGACTGGGTCAGACCAATGATCTGTCTGCCTCAGTCACTAATCTCCAGGAGCAGCTGAAGGCAGATGGCCAGGGGAGAGCTGAACACCATGGCACGGTCCATAGCAGTCCCTCAGCTGCCACTCTTCTACAGCATAGGCACTACTGGAGCTGTGTGGGGTTTCTTTGCTCTTAGACACATCCACCGGACACCCCCTTCCACAAAGTGCTGAGTCTTCCCCTCGAGCCATGGAAACATTCAGGTTTCGGTTCTTCTTTTAGCCCAGGACATTACATGAAGAACAATCTTCTCAAGACTCTCTGCAGAGGAGTTGGCAGTAATTGGGTTCTGTCTAGGCAGGTTTTTCCAGATGTGCCTATTTAACCATTACAGCCTTCATTCCTAATTCTGTACCACTCTTCCTTGTCGCATCCTCGTCTATACATGGCATATCTGCACTCATGCATTTATGCTTTATTATTGTGTTGTTTAGTTTTGTATTTTGGCACCTACGAACTAGGAGAAACTCTATTCCTGGAATACTAGTCCCGAACTGCTATTGGAATTGTTCGGGTTGCACCACATAAAATTGTTTTGTTCCATGGCCTAAAAGCAGCCCAGGTATTTCCCTTTACCCTAAAAATCAATATTGTCACCATCTCAGTATTGTTCCTCAAAAGGAGCCTTCTATTACAGAGAGAGTAAGAAAAATACCTATAGGTACAGACTAAGGGGTTTATTTTTCTACTCATAAAAGAGGTTACTATTTGCCCTCACCTAGTAAGGTTCACTTCCACACTTACCCTGTACCTTTAGGGTAGATCAGTTTGGCAGATTAAAACATTTAAGGCCAGGTTTTGTGTTATTTCTATCAGAAGTCAACTTTCTGATTTCTGAACATATAAAGCATTGTTTTTTCAACCATCTTTCAAGACTTACTATACTGGATTTGAAAAATCTTCCCTACTCATTTACTATATGCCACTTTTTTTTGATTGCAACCAAAATACCATCTGTGCTGAAATTTGCTGCATGAGGTTTTTGCTGTGGATATCAACTATTTCTACAAAACATCACTTAAAATCAATCAGTCACTTCGGACATAAACTAAACAGTTACACATAAATTCCTATGTCTTTTTCCTTTAGCTTTATGGTATTTTGAGGAGCACCAAGATGAATGGTTGCCTATGTAATGGCAGCAGAAAAAAATTCTGTAACAGCAGCTGGGAAAAAATACAGGGAAGAAATATATTGCTCTGCTTATCATCATCCTGAACGAAGGAAAATATCCTGAAGCTTGGACTAGTGACTGAGACGACTCAGATCTCCATCTGACTGTGAGGGTGGTGTCAGCCACAGGATGATGACGGATGAAGATCCCAACCCCTTCAGCAAGGTGGTTGGTTTGGGAGGCAGACGGAGGTCCCAGCCAGGAGGAACTCCTGTTGCAGGGGTGGGAACTCAGTTGCTGACACAGCTGAGACAAGGAGGAGCATGAGTTGGGAAGGTAGCTCAGGATCTGGGTTTGTATTCAGGCAGAAATACAAACTGCAGGGGATAGAGGCAAGCTGCTTTGGTTTTTTTTAAATCAAGTTAGAGATTGTCTTTTCCCTCTGCTGCAATCCTAAGTGTTCAAAAATCCTAAATCAAAATGTTCAAAAATCATAAATCAGGACCCCAAGCATGACAGGTCTGACTTCAAAAATCATGAACCTTAAAAAGTTATTGGCCATCTTTGTCCCAGAATGCCATTACAATAAGGATTCTGAGGCTCTGAGGGACACCAGCATTGCATGTCTGAACTCTACAGCTGCAATGGCTACAGACTTCACTGAAGTTCATTTGGGGTTTTGTCCACGTTTGTATTATTAGACATCTCCACAAAGTGGGCCTTTAGTATGGCACAATGCCTTGACACCAGACTCCCAGGGACCACAGAGGACATTAGATAGCCATTCTAGGGTCTGTGGGCTGCTTTCACTTTCACTAGGCAGCAAAATTAGCCAAGGAATACTCCTTCCTTTGCTCCTGCCAAAAACACCTCCATATGTAATATTTACTCTGTAGGTATCTGTGGCATGCTGGGTACTGCCTATATTCCATCTGCATACTCATGATCAGGTTAATCTCATTTAAGTGTGGACAACTAATAGGAAGGAAGCTCCGTCGTTCCAAGTCCTGGCCAACCTGTAGAGCAGACTCTGTGGTAGTGGAGGCAGCTGGGCCATGGACATGGTCTGGTTGAAAAATGGACCTGACAAAATATTACCAGAACATTTTCAACGTTGCCTCCATGAGGTGGTTCCCTGAACTATTAATGCCAACACAAAGGAGAGCTCAAGGACACAGAGACATCCCTTCAGTCTGCACTTAGACACAGTTAAATTGTGGTCATGGAAACACAGATAAATTCCCTGAGGTCATTTGACAGTCCTGAGGGGCTTTCTGCCAAGGTTAGAGCCCAAGCTCTTTTTAAAGAGGACCCGAATATGGGATGGGAAAATATGGGTATTAAACTGTTTTCCTTCATGTTTTTTCACTTAGATCTTCAGGTTGTAAACCCTTCAGGGCATGGTTCACCCATCTTCCTGCCTCCACAGAGAAAGCCTTACTTTGCTTTGCAAATAAGCATGCTGAGTAATAGGAAAAACAGAGGGAGAGGATGGTGCTACTGTCATTTCCAGAAGAGGCCCAAATAAAATTTGTGACTCTCACAATAATGAATAACTCCATTTTGCACAAATGTGAGCTGGAAATGGCCCTTAATGACCCATGGACAATTTTACACAATGAATCCAAACCCACACCTATTTGCAGTCACAAAGGATCCTTCCTGACTAAATCAGCTTAATCTGTCCATTGACAGAAAGTTTGAGCGTTACCTCATCTATTTTCTCCCCGTTTACATATACTTTAGCCCTTTGATATGAAATTTACAGGATTGAAGATCTTGGGGAATATCACTAAGAAATGACAAATTTGGGAAGTAAAAGAGAAAGCCTTGATGTTAAACAGTTTACATTCACTTGTTAATTCTTAAAACTCATGAACAATTGCCTTGAGAAGGCAGAGTCCCAAACAAAGCATACTCTGTAGGCCTTCAGATCAGCAGTGATCTCTTGGTATCAGTGAAATGATACCAACGTATAGAGCAAGGCTGGGGTTTTATTGTTACTTTTTGCTACATACCTTATATAAGTGAAGAGCAAAGCTTCTTACAGACACTCTAAGCTTAGGCCTTCCTTTCAGATCAATACAATGGTATATTTTGAAAAATAACTCAATATTAATTCAGTGGTCAAAGGGTAGTTTAGTAAATATTTTGCATTATAAACATCATCAGGAGGCATCTACTCATGAAAGCAGCACAGGGCAGTGTAACCACATTTTTAATTTGCTTCTGCTACTGAGCAGGTTGGCTTACCCCTGTGCTTTTTGGTTACAGTGGCTTTGATTACACTTTCCTTGATAAAGTCTGAGTCTGACAGCTTGGAACACGCTTATTTCAAACATGGAAAGAAATAACAGTAATAGGATCTCCTGCTTGCATGTGAGAGAGTGGATGAGAACATAAAAAATTCACCTCGGCTATTATCTCCCTGAACAAAGTCAGATTTTCAGCTCCAGTGACCTTGTGGTCACAAAGATCACAAATTGCAAGGCAGAAGAGGGTAAAAGAAAAGGGCTTTAGTTAGTCACCTGTACATTGTTACAATACAGCCTGCAGTTGTTATATTTCCAAAACTAGTTTTGTTAAGACAGAAATAAGGCTTCCCCTCATGTTGTTCAGTAGTTTACAAAACACAACTCAGAATAATTCACACTGTCGTTCCACAGCAGCAATGGAAACAAGTTTTCATTTAAAGACGAAGAAACCCCAAAATGTAAGAAAACAAAGTGACAAAAATACAGACATTACAAATTTCTCCAAGTAAATTCGGCACAGTCTCACATACGAGAAAGTCCTTTTTAAGGGAGTTGCAGCTGAAGTTCAGTAAAATATAGTAATATTGACAGGAATGGTACAGTAAACTTGACAGCAAGAAAAATCAAGATTCTAATATGTGTGGAAAAATATTCTTGGTGAACTAAATAGAAATGCTCCTACATATAAAGTTAGTCATACATCCAATTTTGTTTGCTTTAGTCCATGTACACCAAGTTGTCCCCATCAGGACTGAGTTTTATGACTCCTAAAAGAAAAGCTTGTCTTGTAGGGATTCCTAAACCCCAAAATGTCGAGACTGTAAAGACGCAGAGATGTTGCCCCATGGCTTTGAAACTCACATGTCTCCCTGTTCATGAGTGGTGAGTCATCCAAGCCACAGAATATCACATAGACGTCAACACCACCAAAATTAAAAATATATGATGCCGCTATGAACACCAGAGTCTAGATCTTTGCTGCTTTTCGCATCTAACTTTTCATGCCACCTTATTAAGGACTGTGTGAGTATATAATGTAATTTAGAAGGGCTTTTCTGCTCATAAAGCTACGGCATCTCTAGAGGAGTTAATATTTGTTCTTGGGATCAACAGGCGCTATAACTGAAATTAAAGATGACTTTTTCATCTAAAAAAGCCTTTCTAAGACTCATTGACTTAGTGCCCTATACACAATCCAGAGTTTGGAGCAAAAACAGAGACCACAGAGCCATGCAGTCTGATGGCAGAAAAAAAAGATGGTTATTGGAGGGTTTTATCCGATTTGATCCTACTCACAGTATATCCCAATTTCACACAATGTTTTAATCAAAATAAGCTTTTATGAATATCCACTTCTACTTACTCTAATGGATCCTAGGGCTGTGAAACCCACATGCTAGGAAGTGGGACCTAGCTATTAAAGTAATTCTCATGAAGTAACATAAAATTCAGAGAAACATATTTCAAGAATCACCGAGTTAGAGGAGCTAGGACACAGTTACAGTGACTAGGCATTTATTAACTTCCCTTAGATAACAACAGTTAATTTCATAAGCAGGCTACAAAGAATTTCACAGAACCACATCAAGCAGGTGCACAGGCTATATGTGATTTGGCCTCTTAAATATCAGAAGTGCCATGAACTGTGTAAAACGTGACACGAAAGTGGGAAGGCATCAGTCATCTTCATGCTGTGACCTGCCTTCCCAGGAACAGTGTTTTGAGTTTGGCTGGTTTGAATGCTAAATCTTTTCAAAGCCTCCAGATCCCAATTAAAAAAATGTTTCAGTTCCCCAAGGACGATTGAGAGAAAATTCAAAACACAGGATTACTTTCTAAATTTATCTTTATGCAACTTCATGTTACAAAGAATTAATAATCAGCGTTAAAAACTGTACAATAAAGGTGAAAACATTGTCTCTGGCAGTCTTTTGCTTTTGCAAGGCTATTCAGTACAATATTTTAGGGAGATATGCTACCCAGACCACCTCAAACCACGATTCCTTATTGTGTTCAATGGAAGCAAAAAAGCATGAAAAATAGAATGGCGTTTTCATTACAGTTAACTGTTTCACACATTTTTTTTTTGTGTCTGATATGGTCTACAGTCCAAATCTGATAAATCAGAATATATATAATTAGTTAGTGCAGGGATCATCACTACAAACCTAGCCAACCAGACTCCTTTTTTTTTTTCTGGGATTAGTTCTCAGAAAAGAATAAAAATTCCAGGCCCATTAAGTTCTCAGAAAAGAATCCAAACCCCAGAGTCATTAAATTAGGGGAAAATTCATTGTCTGGAAGTGAGGATGGCAGGATTTGTCAGGCCCATACAATACTGCAAACACAACCACAATCACTAAATGCCTGCCTTGGGATGAAAAAACATATTGAGCTTAGAAAAAACATCCATCTCTCAGTGAAAACAGATACCACAAAGGCTGTTCCACTCCATGATTCACTGTTGAATGTTTCAATTCAGGTGGGCTCTGGCTCTCTGTTGTCACTCCTTCACACATATGCTTAATTTGACATACAGAGCCAAGGATTAGTTCCAGCAAAGTCCTGTGATTTGCTTAACAGCAGGATCAAAAAACTCCCACTGACTTTAAGTGTGAAAGATCAGAGACTTTATAGAAGGATGAAACTTTATAGCAAGTAGGGTCAAGCAGCAAGTTCCCAATGCATGATATGAGCACTGGTTTTTGTTATATATCACTGCTCTACTCTGAAGGACTATACTCTCTCCACCCGTTTTTTCTGAGCAGCCATTATCAGATCACAGCTTTACACTGAAGTTGTTTATAAATGTTCCTTATATCATTGCTTTTTGCTTTTTTCTTTTTCTTCTTTTTTTTTTTTTTAAATCAAGCCAGTTTTTCACCATGAAACAGGACATTTATAGTTCATATATAAGAGGCAATGAACCTCCAGAAGCAGCGTTCATAAAACCTGGAAACCTCCTCAACAAGCAAAATTACTCACTGTGATGGACATTCATAAATCACTCCATAGCATTCATCATAATTCCTGAAGTTTCATTAATTCATAGAGGAAGACATAAATGTAATATGCATCTTTAGGAGCCAGCAGGCTGGCTTGCTCTCTAGGCATAGAATAAATATGATGCTCTCTTCCTTATGGTAGAGATGCAGGTTTTGCATGTGCACACAGCAGGAAATCAATGTCACTTAAAATGTGAGTATATTCGAGGCAGCCCTACAGGCATCATTTTTGTTTGCAGAATGTGCAAATGTTCAGTATACTAATCCTGCCCCCACTGAACAAGATGGACCCTTTTCCCAATAAAGCTCTGGCACAACTGTATGTATAAAGCTTTTAATCTACCTCTGATTTTGAACAATCGGGTTAACAGTACAGACTGGTTTTCTAGAAGAACTGAGGGCCAGAAGTGCCTGGGTCAGGGCTGCACCCTTTGAAGGGTCCTGGGCAGCAGCACAGGCTCTAGTTAACTCTAACAGCTTGGAGGATAAAAGACAATATACCTCTACGAGAATCCATTAAAAGAAATAAAAAAGGACAACAAAATGACTTCTTTTAAAGATGGTAACTGATACGAAAAGACAAAACAAGCCTTTTCAGTGAAGCCTGGTGCTGCACAAGAATCTGCGCTGCCTGCAAATGCTAAAGCAAGTTTGACATCCTGTGGCCAGAGTCAGCATGGGAATAACTCACCCTTTCAAACCCTGGGCTCGCTCACTCAGGAGATTATCCTGCTCCTGAGGGCATATATTTTTGTTTGAGATGGGTATGACAGTCTTGTGACAAGTGAGTAAGTATCCTGGAAGAAAAGATACAAATGTGCACACTAAGTATTTCTGTCAGGGCATGACTGGGAGCCAAAAGAGAGTGATAACACTGGAAACTCACGGGGCATCCTCAGGGGCTAAACACAGGACAGGTCCCAGAAGGTCTGTGTGGCCCCTCCACTTGAGGTGAACCCCTGCCCTAAAAGAGGGGTGCAAATACAAATGGGGGGAGGGAAAAAATAAAATAAAATTTAGCACAGAAAGGTTAGTGTCTCCTGAGACAAACAGGTGCAAGCTGAAATGTAATTCTCTCTGAAGAGATTATTTAGTCAGAATCATAAGGTCTGTTTAAAAGTCTGGTGCTTCTTTTTGCAGCCCACATTTCACAAAAGAAAGAAAAGCTGCCTTTAAAGTATCTGTGATAATTGTTGTGAAACAATCGCATGTAGCAATCTCAGCTTATTGATGCACGTCCAATGCATCACATCAATCTTTGTAAACCTTTCCAAACCTACATGTGCAAGTAGTTTGGAAGAACTCGTTGTACAGCAAAGATAGCAACGCAATTTGCTAGGGCTTAATTTGTAACAAATTATTCCTGTTGAAAGACTAAATGATAACAAAGGGATAACTTCAGATTTATGGATATGAGCTAAGACCCATTGTTTCAGCTGCACAATGCCTTGGGATGAGTCATGTTCACGCAATTTACTGAAGATTGTCTTTGAACTTTCAAAATTATTGATGTACTTTTAAGCTGAAGTTAATAGATTTATTGATTTCTTGATATAGAATGAGTATTTATTTATTATTCTTTTCTTTACCAGGGCAAAGCAAAACAGCTATCTAGCATATAGTATATGTTCAACCATGGCAAACTTTCCAGGTTACACAAATAGCCTTTGAATCAGGCTACTATTGCATAAAATAACTGATTTCTGCATAATCTTACTCGAAATATTCACTCACTGTGAACTGCTTTCTAATATCTTTGCTGCAGACAGATATAAACCTATCATCATTTTTGAGTGGTAGGGGTTTTGAACTTACAGGAAACAAATGCTTTTATTTTTCAACAACTGTTATTTCAACTGTTTTAGAAACACTGCATTTTATTCTACCTTAGAAGATGCAGCTGAAGGCTAAAAGGGAAAGACAAATTACAAAGCTGAGCACACAAAGCAACAAAGCATTTTGAGGATTTAACTACTTCTTCCTGTTTTGGTTCTCATGGGATTCTTTTTGGCTTTTGTGTTTTTTTCTGATTGGTTTCAGAATATTATGGCTTTGTTCATGTTGAACTCATTGCTCTCTACAGCTGTCTGAAAGGTGGATGTCAATCTCTTCTCTCAGGCAATTAGCAACAGTACCAGAGGAAATGGCCTCGAGCTGCATGAGGAGAAGTTCAGTTTGGATATCAGGAAGAATTTCTTCCCTGAAAGGGTGGTCAGGCAATGGAACAGGCTGTCCATGGTAGTGGTGAAATCAACATATCTGCAAGTGTTCAAGAAACAACTCAACATGGCAATTAATACTTTGAAGTATTTTGGCTTAGCTGATAAGGTGATGTTTGGTCAAAGTTTGGACTTGGTGATCTTGGAAGTCTTTTCCAATCTTAATGATTTTACATTCAGCCTAGAGCAAATCCCTGACTGGAAGCCTTAGCTGTTAGAATGAAAATCATTAATGATAGGCAAGAACATCCTGAACTCTGTTCCAGCTCATCACGCTTGAACTCTAAACATAGAATTATAATGTACAAGCATGTTTCTTCTTCCTCAAAGACTTTCCAGGACTTGAAATAAATAAAAAAAATAAAAGTGAAATTCATAGATTTATTGTCAAATTCAGTCCAAGACAATAACCTGAGCCCATCTCTGTGCTTTTACCTCAGTTCAGCTGACTTGATTTTATTGCATGCCTTCACATGCAAAAAGCTTTGTTAGATCTAGATCATGACCAGTTATCTCTTAGACCTAATCTATATTTCATCCAAACTAAAATGAAGTTTACAGCCACTTCTATTAGCCAATGCTGATTTAGTAGTAAAGGCCACTAGGATTTTACTTCGGTTCGTAAGGTGATTAGGAGAACAGCACAACTCTTTGTGCTTAGTTTATTTACTGAAAAAAGTGTCATCAGCCTAGACACGATACATTAAATAGAGAATTAATCTACATAAAAACATGTAATGTATATTAACTAGGCATAGCTGCTCCACATTGTTGAGGTAACAACACATTTGTGGAAACAATGCCTGCCTCTTTGAAGGGTTTTTCACTTATATTTTCTAATTCCTTCATTTTAGAAAATTATTATGTGCACGTCCTTACCATTATCTTTACAGTTGAAAATACAGTGGATTAGGGCAGTCAATGAAGACAGGTAACTGTTACCCTACCCAGCAATACTCAGTCACTAATATTCCAGCCTGTGGAATGATGAGCTTCTTAAACCCTCCTTAGTTAAAGATGAGCTTTAGCTGTGCCGTTGAATAATCAGACCAATGTGGAGAGATTGGGTCTCTTCAGTAGGTGTGCAAACACACAGGCACGTGGGCTTCACTTTGCAAAGGTAGTCGATGGCAATTACAATCAGAGTGGGGATGTGTCACTCCAAATTTGTGAGCAGTTATTCATCAATACTTGCAGGAGGAAACATTAGATTATTCTGCAAGATGCTGAATGTTCTCATTGATTGAAACTATTTAATGATGTCAAATCAAGGCTTTTCTCTGTGCTGAATGAAACCTGTTCAATTTCTCTCTCATTGTTATCACAACTGCAACAAAAACAAGCACTTCCTCTGCAAAACGCATAATACTTCCAAAGATCAGAATTTCATTTGCAAACTACCTTGATTTGTGTGCTAAAAATCTCAAGGGTATTTTTATGTAATTTTCAAATGGTATCAGGCACCTTAGAACCAAAATCTTAATGGCATGTAGTCAATATTTTAGGTAAAATGAGACTGGTATCAAATACACATTGTTTAAATACATGGCCATAAAAGCCACACTTTAAAAAAGGACATAATCCTATTGCATGCCACTGTCATTTCTGCTCTTATGACATTTGCTCTGTAGTATTACCCCAGCCTTCCATACTGAGCGTGTCATTGCCAGCCATTGATTCCTTTACCTTTGCAAAACATGCCACAGCACCCAGGCACTGGCAGATGCCCTTCTCATTCCACATCTAACTTCAGGACCAAAGCTGTATGAGCAGCATTTGTTGGACAAGCCAGCTGGCAAAATGAGATATGAGGGAAGTGGTTGGGACTGAAGGGCCTGTTTGGGAGGGTAATGCCCTGGCAACTCTGGGTCTTATGGCTTAAGCATCTTCCATAGGAGTACAAAGTTCTGTTAAGGCATAATCCAGCCTGTGCCAGTTTAGAGGGTCCTGGCTCTATCTATGCATGGAGCACATTGTGTAAATGGATGTCAAGCTTGTGAGAGACTGTTTCTGCCCCCCGGCTAGATGACTGAAGTTCTATAATAAGATTGACAATCACATGCAATATAAATAACAAATACCTTTCCAGATGCATACTGATGCCTTCATGTATTTATGCAATCAAAACACAACAGTAGGAAAAGAAAAATCAATAAAAGCTTAGGAAAAAAGAAAAAGCTGGGCTATGAATAAACAGAGCTGCTGCTGTACTAATAGATACTTTCCAGCAGGTGGAATCTTGCAGTTGCATCATATCTGAAATACAGCAGGAATTGCTTCATGTGCTGACAGCTGGGCCGTCCATGCTGGATGTAACTTCAGTGCAGGCTCAGAAGAAATCAGGAGCGTGACTTCACTGCAGAAAATAAGAGTAATATTTGTTGGCTTATAGAATGAGTGAAGGGTGATTTAATTGCAGATTCAAAATACCAGCAGTGAAATCTTGATGTATTTAGAGTTGGTCTATTTAGCTATTTAACTGACAGCTGGGGATTAATGTAGATATAAAACTTTGCAACTGCTTTTTCTCGAAATAAAAAGTCAATATTTGTTTATTAGTTTCAGTTTTTGGTTGTTTTCTGAAATGAAAGATTTTCTAGAAGATGAAGAACATGAATGGGAATGCTGAAATACGGCAGCTTTCAAAGCTTTCAGAATAGCCATGATGAGTTGAAAGCTGGTTTAGGCTTTAATTGAATTGATAGTAATAGTGAGGAACAATTGTTTTGGTTTGTTATTCACTGTATTTTTAAAAACTGAATGACAGATTCAAGTGCACTTTGCAAAGTTAATTACCTGTTATCTCCATTGTGCTGCATTATATTTATATTTTCCCCAGCTACTAATACAGTTTTCTAATTGAGCCACTGGGTCTCTTATTCAAATCACTATTTTCAATTATTGACACATAAAACAATCAAATATGATGCTTCAGCAATAAATTAGCATCATATTAGAGGGGAAAAAATCTGAAGATATTCACTAATGCTGTTACTTGATGACTCACCAACATGATTTCAGTCTGCACAATTATGCCAGTTGAACTCATCCGTCCAGGTTTTCTAGCAGTTTCAACAGTTCAATAACAAAGAAAGGTGCCTGAACTGTCTGAGACAAGCATAGCTGTCCTTTCAGATTCCAGTCCAAGGCTCATTTAGGCAAGAGGACACTTCATTTACATTTGCACAGGTAGATTTGAAGGAAGGAGAAGCCATCCTCTTCTTGGTCACTGAAAGGACTCCCAGTGATGGACAATAAGGATCTCTGCATTGTTTTAGTCTGTGATGCGTTACAAGATCAACTGAAAATAAAGCAAAACTACTAGGCTGGAGATTTCCTGGCTTGAATGCTTCTCTTTCAAACTTGCCCCAAAACGTCAGCCTTAGGGGAATTATGTCCCCACTGAAAAACGTGCAGAACCAGGCCACTGACTGGCTCACCCTATACATGAACACAGTGCTTAGGGCAGGCCATGCAGACAGAGATCCTGCACAGCATTTAAAACACTGCCCATGAATTGGTCTAGAGAAATTTAGGGGTAGTAGGAGATGGTCAGACACGCTCTGACCCCAGAGGAGCAGTCAAAGCAGTAGAAATCAGCCAAGCTGGAATAAAAGGGGAAAATGGGCCAGGGTCTTTCAGTGTTGCAGGTACTGGCAGACCACAAGTTCCTGCTGCTGCTGAGCACCAACAGTGAGGGCTTCCACACAACACTCTTCACAGGGTCACAGCCATTTTCTGCTTGCTAAGATCAAACCCTCGAAAAAGCATTTGCTGTATGTGATAAAACAATCTGAGATCATGTCCTCTCTCATATTACAGCCAAAGTCTCAGAAAGATGATAGATCTGAACATTAATTACTAGGACTTAAAATGAAAATGAGAGCCCATGAAATATGCAGATCCTTGCAGCATATTTTGTTTCCTTGTGCCATCCATTCCTCTCCTATGAAACTGTTCTGCTCCTGTTTGTGGTGATGAGAAATACAGAGGTTCCATGTTTAGTGCACAGCCGCTCCAGCTTGGCAGGGTGTTCTGCACAGCAGCTGAGAGCTGAGTGCCACCGACACTCCCCGGTCTGCCCACGACCCTCATGCAGCTGCAGCCTTGGCAGGTCGGCACTTTTATGGCCACTGTGAGATGTAAGTTTTAATCTGCTTGTTCCAAATCAAATTATAATGTTTTCTCCCCATGCTTTTCAATCATAAATAATTATCCATGAAAAAAACAAGTTAAGTATGAGATTTCTCTAACCTTTCTACAGTGTTTTGAAATTGCTTTTGCATTGTCTTTTGGTTTTCTGCTCCATCTTCTGCTCTTCCAACTGCTGCTTGGCAACACAGATTGTTGTGCAAAATATAAGCTCCTGAAGATTGTTGACTTCAATAAAATTTTAACCAGAGGCAAGCATGCAAAGTAATTGAAATGCAATGTTTCAGTAGCAGGATTGTGGGCTTGGTTTGGTTTTCTATTATGACTGAAAGATTCCATCCTATCAGAGACCACACAGCTTCTGCTCAAGTAGACCAAGCAAAGCATATACAAGAACTTGCAAGATTAAAAACTTGTTGGTCTGTAACAACTCCATTGGGAAAGGGCACTATTCATTGTTTGCCTCACACATTAAGTCCTAATCTCTGTCCTCTATCCTGAATGGTAGGGCATGAATTAATTCACACTGTTTAATACTAAACGTAGGGGGGTGTAAAGGACATTAGTTCCTAGCTAAAAATTAGGACGCATAAACAATCTCCTGCGTATGCATGGCAATTTAATATGGCCTGGGGGAATTTCCATCACTGTTTAAGAATGCAAAATAAGGTGCTTTTACAGAGTCTTCACTGCTCCTTCTGTAATACACAGTCTTCCCCTTTGACCAGATTTTTTTTTTTTTCTGAGAAATCAGTTTTTTACTCCTTCTATTGAATGTCCTTTCCAGAAAAATCCTGGTTTTCCACTGGCACTTCTTTTCATTATATAATTTGCCTTTCAAATAGAGTTGGCATTAAAAAATAACTAGGCTTCATATGGGATAAAATAGCCAAGAGGTTTTTCTCTTAAGTTTTTTCCTTCATATATTCTCTTATATTCAACTCATTCCCCATTTTTTTTTTCACAGTATTTTCTAGATTTTCAAATTATCTTATATCATCCTTCTGATATTTTTTGTATTGTTGCCCTGGGCTTTACAGTACAGAGTGTGCCAATTGGACCCTGAGTAGGTGAATTGTACTCTCCAGGTGAGTTGGAGTTATGAGAGAGTTTCTCAGAGAGTGTCTCTCCCTCTCTTGCCACTCTCTCTCTTTATTAATCTTTGATAACCCTCTTTTTGATCTGCACACTACACCCTTCTAATTTACGGATGCTTTTAAACCTCAGGCATGGGATTACTTCATTTGATTCATGGAAGACCATGACCAGTTCAAATTAACCTTTTGCTTCCTTGGGAAAAAAAATTTACTTTGGGGATTTTGTTCACCTGTTGAGAAGGAAGCTGTCTCTTCTTATTTACTGAGATTGCCTCAGTACCATGGAGATGACTCATGCATACTCTGAAGGGTTTAGATGGCACCGTAAATTCACTGCTGGACACCACGGACCCAGTCCAGAGCAAACTGAGGTCAAAAAAATCATTCCTGTTGACTCCAATGCCAAACCTACATTACACTCAGGGCACTTTGTTCCCACAGAAATTAATGGGAGATGGTGTTTGGTATATCAAAGAACTATCTAAAGGTGACACTGTTGGTTTGTCTACTAAAAAACAACAGCATGAAGTGACATCATCACACCACTGATAATTGTACCCTCTGAACTTTTCATGTCAGTTTACCATTATTTTTTTTTTAAAGGTGTCCAGAAAGAGATGTGATCAGTGTCCAAAGCATGTGTTAAGCCCTGCTTTTCTGCCAGCCCACTGAGCAGCCACAAATTTTGCAAATATCTCAATAAAATGAGGAGAGGAATGACTCACTAATGGAAAAAGACAGAGACCACTTGAAAAGAAAGCTCACCCAGGGTGGCAAGTAAAGGTCTACAGGACTGATTTTCAGTATGAACTTCTAGGAGTGCAAAAGACTGCTTTGCTGGGGTCTGTAGAAAAAAGCTAAGGAAAGCATTCACACAAATATCTCCAAAAAGCTAAAAGAGTTTGCCTGTGAGCAAAACAAATATGATGACTCCATTTTCTGATACATACATCAGAATTGAAGTGCAAACTCTCAAGCACTGGATGTGGTTGCTCTGTTTGAGAAACAGCTACATCAGGGGTTTTTCATGCCTGTCTCTATCTGTCACACCACAGTGCTAAGAAAATAAAACAAGGCAAGGGGTGAAATAAGAGCAAACACTCAATTTTGTTTCTGCTTTTTTAAGCATTTTACAAACGAGAACATGGCAATTAGAAAATGAACCCAGAAACTGGGTTAGTATTAGTTTAACACTACTTTCTTTCTTCAAAACTTTCTCCTCTGTTCCCCTCGGCATTCAGAGACAAATCTGATTCTTTAAATCTGATCCACAGCCCTGGTCTATTTGCTTGACTGCAATCTACATAGCTTGATCATATTGTTCAAAAACTGTCTGTGTGCATACCATTTTACGAGCCTGCAAGAAAAACCACAAACCTAGGAGGGCATCAGCACTTTGTGAGGGTTTAATACAATACCACATTGTGTGTACCCAGCAGGGCAAAGCAGGGCAATAGTATAAGCTGTTTTTATTAGAGCTTTTCCACTCAGACCATCCATTTTCTGCCTTCGATAGCGCAGGTTGCCACCATATGAAAAAAAAGCTGAAAGCATGAGAAATATCAGGATGAATGTTGTCTTTTCATCTTCACAGAAGCTGCTTCCTGGCATTAAATTTGAGCATTATACCCTGCATGGCTTATCCTACTTCCTTGCTGTAGCCTATCTGCCTCTTTACCTCTTAATGAATCAGGCCTCAATAAAATCTGGCTCAGTCCATTATACTTGTTCACTTGCAGCAATTGACAATATGCAGGGAATACCTTAACCTAGGGTTTATTGTGCCAAGTCACGGTACAGATTAGTAGTTCTTACAAGCCTACATATGATATTCAAGTTATCTCTTTTGAACACCATTTACTTGCTCTTGATCCCCCACAGTGAAGTTGTTCTGCACCACAAGGGGCCAGTCCATTTTGACTGTGGTGAGAAAGCCTCTCAGGGTGTGTGAAGGACAATTCAGGATGCTATCTATTAGGGCTAGCATTATAGGAATAAATTAGCATAGAGAATCTTATGTTCCTTTAGATAGTAGGAACCATAAGAGGTTTAACATCCAAGGGGCCTCTGATCTATGTTCAGCGCACCATACAGACCCTGTCCATAGAAGAGATTCTACCCTTTGTCATTCAACTTTTGTGATTTTCTAACAAGGAAACATCCTTTCCACTGTTAAACAGCAAGGATGTTCATGTGACAGCTCCTTGCTGCACTCCTAGATAAAGGCAAGGCCACGCAGTTGAGGCAGTGGTGGAGCCCAGCAGGACCTGCTCCAGATTCCTCTGGTACGCTGAGCTACCCATGTTTATCCTGCAGCCAGGAGCTTTGTGTGCCAAGATACAGGTCTGAGGGTCACAATTTGTGTGCAGCACAGCAGAGCACAGCAATACAGGCAATTTACAGACTGTGGTTTAACGCACATTAACAAGGAAGGCTTGGGATCAGGGTGTTAGTCCTGGAATTGCATGGACTCTTTTCACATAGAGAGCTATCTGGGGCGCATAACCAAGTTTCTTCCTCCCTTTCTTCATTCTCCTTTGTTTCTCTGCATAAGTCAAATACTCTCATATCTCAGCCTTCTCAAAATCCTCAGGAGGTAGCTCAAATGCACAGGAAGCAAAGAAAGAGCAGAAACAGGTGACACCAAAATCCACAGTAGCACCTGGACCTGCACTAGCAGCAAAACATATGACATGTAGACATTACTGAGGCAATTGCAGAAACCATAGCTGGAGTCAACAGCCTTGAGTGGAGCAAACTCACTGTGCTGTGGCACTGGTAGAAGATTTTGCTTCAAGGTTAGATGATCCCAGAGGTTCCAGCATTTTTAGGAAGAAAATGTCTGTAACGTACACATACAGTCCTAGTTTTACGTGCTTTTCTTTATCTCCCTACCAGCCTACTTGGAATAACTAGTGTGTCGAGACATATGAATGGATTATACACAGCCTTAAGCTGCCAGACACTTGACTGCAATGAAAAGCATAAAATTTCAGCACAACGGAGAACGGATGTAGGAAGAAAAAGGAAAAGGAAAAGGAGAAAAAGTGAAGCATTAGGACAGCTCATTCTGCTCTGCATAATTCAAGTGACTACAGAAGAAGACAGTGTGTCCTACTGACACCCTTCCTACCTAGAGCAGCTCTTTAATATGCAACCCAGCTAGCAAAAGCAAGCTTAAAGCCAGTGCAGTTAAAGAAATAGAGCAGAGTTGAGATAGTCTCAGTAGTCACAGTCAGATACATTAAAGAAGATATAGGAGTGTCTATTTGTTCCTTGCAAAGACATGACCCACCAGATGTCCAGTATAAAAGTGTTTAGCTGTGGCTGACCTCACTTACAAAATACTACATGGCTATGGTTTATGGGGTAGCTGTGGTTCAAACTTGTGAGTCATGACTTCGTTCATCTTTGATGAACAACTGCTGTCTTTTCAAAAATTATTTCAGGAAATGGCAGAACTCTGTCTCTTTCACAATTAGTGCGAGCAGACAGTTGTGTCAGTCACGTGTAGTCCTATTTTACAGTAAAGAGACCAGAAAACAGGAAAGAATAGCATTAATGTTTCCATGTGCAAACACAGAAAAATTCTCTTTACAGAATTGTGGCTACATTACAGAAGAAATCAAGACCAAATTCCAGAATCACATAAATCCTTAAAATCCCCAGTAATCCAAGAATCTAAGAAACACTTTCTTAGTACAGTGTGACATTATATACAAGTGTCCCAGCAGGAGAGCCAAAATAACAAGACAGTAAGCAGTGAGCAGAACTACCTTTATTGTCCACTTAAATTACATTTAGCAATGAACAAGTTAAATTGCCTCTGTTTGACTTCACCAGCAGTGTGCTTCAGCACAAGTGCAAGCTGAACAAAAAATGGACTCTGTTGCATTATTTACAGCTCTTAGCACAAGTTGCTTTGCATGAGCGCTTATTAATTGCCTGCAAAATCAGCGGAATATGTTCCGTGTGTGTCAGCTCAGCATATATTGAACATAATTGCACATTCGAGCCACACGGTTGTTTATGTCACTTTGTAATCACGCTAATAATTACCAAACAACCAAGTAATTCAATGAACAGTAAATGTAACATTTAATTACTTTATTAATTTCCACATAACATGGAAGAAGGAAAATAACCAGCTCAATCTATAATTTCACTGTGCTTGCAAACCCTATCTTTATGCAGATATATGGGAGAAATTATCAAAACACAACACAGGAGATGCACAGACATAACTCAGTGTTTGCTTGATGTTTTTCATGTTGGCATCTCTCCTGCATGGAGCTTTGAAAATTTATCCTATAACGTCAGGCAACTTCAAGGCATCCTGAACTTCGAAAATTAAAAGGAAAAGAAAAAAATAAATAAATTCTGCACTGAGATACAAATTCCACCTTCTGTCAGGAACTTACTGATTAGAAAACTCTTTATAGGTTAAGCCAACCATTACATTTTTATGTTGCTATATATTTCGCAACATAAAATATAAAATATTTTCTCCATAAAACCTTTCAAAACCGTAAATAGTAGCACACTCCACAGCTCCAGACGAAGCTGCAGTTTATTATTTATCTGGTTTTATGTTCTGCTATGGTATCTTTTTCTTTTATAAGCCTGGCAAGTTTCCCACAGAAGTTTCTTCATCAGCAGTTATTTTAAACTATAGTCCTTCATAGTCCATGCTGCTCCTATGCTGAACCAGTCCTCAAGAACTAAGTAATTTTTAGCAGCAGCGAGTCTTAAGTTGGGGAGACACACCAAAATCTCTGCAGTTAATGAGCATTAAGAATGTTTTTTAAAATTCAAGTGCATCATTCCAAACCACACCTGAATTCATGCTGAACATGATTTTTTCAGAAACATTTCTGCATTGACGCCATGTTTGGTAAATGTGTGCAAGATAAAGCTCTAGTGTTCAGTGACTAATTGTGCAAGATAGTTGCATCCACTCTCAGAGGACAGCCCGAAATCCTAAAATCCAGGTTCTCTGTCTGGAACTTCCTTCATCTAGGACATGAGACAAAGAATGGGCTGTTTTCATGGGCCACCAGGAGAGATGTGTTTGAAATCTATGCTAAAACGGAAATACAGATGCAGCCTCCAATGTACAGAAGGTTCTTTCTCCTAGAAAGTGCCACTAAATGTACCTGAGTATTATCAGGACATCTTCCCTGGGAAGAGTATTGCATCTTCCCTGTCTGCCACCTCTGACCAGCCTACTAGGTAGAAATAACTGTGTTGCAGAGCTGCCCCATGATGTGTTTGGCACTCAGTGACAATGGCAAAAGATCCAGGCCAACTCTCACAGACAACATGCTGTAATGGTCAAAGGACTGAACCAAACCTTCATTCTTTGTGGCCTGCAAGGAAAAGGAAAAGGAAAGAACTGATGATTTGTGCTTTCTTGAAGTTGCACAGTCATGTAATCTTTTACTGAGGCTGTTGATTAATAACAGGGCAAATGGGAAAGGGTAAGTACCTCTGAAGTAGCTTAGACCTACTGTGTAGATAACACACCCCAGTTCAGAGCTGAGCCCCACCTGTGCTTACACCAGGAAAATTGCACTAGATGAGCCTGGAACCTATCTCCTCTCAAAATAATTTTTTAGCTTATTTGTTCATTTATAAAAATAGTTTGCACTTGTTTTATACTTCTAAATTATCAGACATTCATGGACAACCGACCACCTGTATCATTTACTAATAGATTGAATAAGAAAATAGTGAAACAGGATAAATATAAAAAACGATTTAGTGCAAAATATAAATGCTTTTTTGTCCTTGATGTTTAATACTCATATCTTTCAGCTCATCTACTCTATTTATTAGACTTTCACCTTATCCTTCGTATTTACTCTGACGCAGAGAAATTCTTAGTTCAGAGAATAAATATAGTACAATGCAAAGGGTTATGAACATTAAAAATGCATTAGAGAAAAATGTAAATGTTTAGATTTTCCTTGATATTTAATACTCATATCTCTCAATTCATTCACTGTATTTATTAGACCTTCGTCTTATCCCTCACCATTGCTTTGGCAGTAAAAACATCTTTTCATCTAGTGATTTGTGCTGAGTCCTCAATAGTACTCCTGCTGCAATGCTAAAATTCCCATGGGGTTTGCAGCTGGAGACACTGCTTGTGAGAGAAGAGTCTGAGAACTTTGGAACAAAGGCATTGGTGCAGAGGCCCATATGACATCGGTTGGTTCTTGCAGTTAGAGGAATTAGTCATTTCTAGTTGAAAGTGTTGTACTGGGAGCTCTACATGCATGTCAGTACTGCTACCAGTGAGGATCTCTGAACTGAAGTGAGGCACTTCTAACCTCACCAAAGAGTGTGATAAATCTCATCTAGTTCCATGTGCATTATGTATGACAAAACTGAGGTGTAAGTCAGCTTGGCCTCAAAGACCATGTTGAGTGATCAACTGGTATCAGCTGGTTTACTACAATTTTTTTACATACCACTGCAAAACTGAGTATTTTTTCCTATTAAGTTAATAATTAGTATGATATACGGATGGTTGAAGTTTGAGCAAGAAATCAGCAACTATAAATGAGGGTGGAGCTGTGCTGATCAGAGCTCTCCTAACAACCTACACCTTCCACCACCATGGAGAGTAATTAGGTTTTTGTAGAGTTTCCAACAGTCATTTGGCTGACTTTAGTTTTTAAGAGCTAACTTTCAAAGTTCTTTGATAATATATCTAAAGATATTCCACTGGTGATCTAGAACCAAAGCTGAAACAAAAATCCCACTAGTTTCCCAAAACAAGAGAACAAGAAGGGTGTCTAGAACTGAGACAGTTTATACTTAATACTGCTATTTAAAGAAATAAGAAATGAAAGAATAAAAAGTAATGAAAAGATAATAATTTGACTAAGACAGGGTGTTGAAATGTTGGTAGAAATCTTACTTACATAATACAAAGAGAAACGCAAAGGATTAAAATACCATATAATTTTGAAACCATTACAACATGCCTGAGTGATTCTTTATTAGGGAGTCTCAAAAAAAAAGCATGTAATTTCATCTTCCACGAAAGCTGTAATCTCTCTGCTGGGTGTGTTAAAAATGGCATTTCAAACTCCCCTATAAAAGTCTGATTCTGTGGGCTTCTGTCAGGCTGCTCTCATTACAATAATGCATTTTGTGTATATTGTAATGACATAAATGTTTTAATGCATTTCTTCTCAGATCAGTCTGGACAGCTATCTCTAAATCAGTCTTGTGTAATAATAGGTAAAGAAGTTATAATGGGATCAATGGGAACTATTGGCAATAAAGAAGCATTTAAACTTTACTTTGTTCATTTCCCTGTAGCAGAAGTTGCAGTAATACACTTCTGAAAACTACTCCTACTTAGATTTTTTTAGTTCTTGACTTTTACAAAACACTTATGCGAGACAAATGAATTTGGAAATGAACATGAAGTGCAAGCTATAATGCACACCTCCCTCCCAAATCACTTGCAAACCACTTTTATAAAACGCAGTCAGCCATGTACAATGATGGCAAGAGACATATTTTTGAACTACTGGAAGCCATCATACTGAACCTGCCAAGAAATGGACTCCAGAGAACACGGAGCTGAGAAAGAGAAACCTCACGCTCTTTAAAGTGAGGTTGACTTCCTAGAATTACTAGAATGAGACATTTTGTTTGGCAAGTGGCATCACCCCATTTTATACAAACTTTGTAACTCGGTAGCATGGAATTGAATCTATTCAGAAAGATAAAACTCCATCAGCACTTGGAAAGACCTCAAACCTGCAATTTTTTTCTCATCAAAGTCCAGTCCCCCCCCACTGAGGTAGCTAGAATTACCACTGAGTAACAGGGCAGGGTGTTGGAAGCATAACTTAGGTCTAGAAAGCAAGTCTTTCAGCATAATACCCATATAAGCATCAAACTACTATCAGCCTTTGGAAGCAAATATCACCATTTTAAGGGTCCCTCTAATGTCTTATACTCTTATATATAAAAGTGATGTCAACCTGAAAATATTTAACCTTTTGTCTTGTCATATAATTGAAGAAATAATAATAAACTCATTCATTTAAGAAGGATATCTTGAAGTGCCATTATAATCACTCACATGCCATTTGACTTCCATGTGGAAATTCTACTTCTCTAAGGATACTACCATTCTAATGAAGTAAATAGCTTATTCATTAGAGAAAAATAAAAGGTTGAAGCTTTTAGAGTTCAGCTGGGCATAATTTACTGATAGTAACAAGATAAAACAGCAAAAGGTCAAATTTCCTACTTAAGCAGAACCATTAGACAGTTACTTAATGGTATATCAAATAATAACACCACCATTGTCACAAGCAATAGAAAAGTTTACAAGTTTGTGTATATTAGTTAAGGCCCTTAAATTGGGTTGAAGATGTGTGAAGATACAGTTACTTGGTTATTCCAAGTAGTGATCCAATGGCCACTACTTTCACTAGTGTAATGAACTATTGTCCAAACTGAGTGTTCAAATCAGGATTCAGCCCACTCAGTGGCTGATGCTCATCATCAGATTCCCCTTCATGGTTTTTACTACTTATTTATGCAACCTCTGGTGCCCCCTGAAAGGTTCTTGAATGAATGCTGATCAATAATTATAAAAGGATTTTAAAAGAGAGAATTTAACACCAGCACTGCTGGCAGAGAAAGCCAACACACACCAAGTCCAGTGTTCAACCTGATCTAACCACAGTAACTAGACACTTCACATATGAGCCTTATGCACATGGTCTCTTGCTCAGGAGAGAGAATTTTAGCCTTTGGCTTAACCTCTGGCTAAAATCAACCTGAAACAGCTGACATGTAATCTTCCTGAGCATTGTTATTTAATTCCACAGATTCATATTTCCTGTCATTAGGGATAGGTTGTAAAATTTACAGGAAATATCACTTTCTGATGCTCTGTTGTTCGGACTTTAAGAGTTTTCTGATGTTGCCAGAGAAGTTGTTCTCTGCCTGGTGACTGGCAATAGGTTATCAAAAAAGTAGCCTTCTGGATTCATTACTTAAATCTGAGGTTTTGCTCTTTTCATTTGGCCACTCACACCATTTATTAGGACAAGGAACTGGGTTTTACTTCACTTGAAAATTGGTTTATCCAAGCAAAAAGCTGTACTATGGGCTCAAAAGGACTCCTGTCCAGTTCTCTTGCACTGAATGTACCAATCCTAAATGGGAAAGATCATTAGGAGATACCTGTGAAGCCAAAGGAAAGGAAAACTAGCGAAAACCATAATCAATATTAATGAGACAAAACCAAGAGAAGGAAAAAAATATTCTCTGCTTGAGGTATTTATTGTTGTTGTAAAATACTAGATATCAGGCTGGCAATGGCAAGTCTCAGGCTCAGCTGAAGGGGCCCAGTGTTTAAACCAGGATGCTCTGGGAGTACAGGTAGCATAAGTACAGGGAGCTGCACAGGGAATCAGGTACCTTTAATATAAAACTTCAGCAACTGAGTGGGTCACCAGAAAATTATTTTGAAAACTAGATAAAAGACTTTTAAATCATATATTAAAAAAAAAAATGGAAAAAGAAAAAAAAAAGTGGACTAAAATGAGCAGACTTCTTTTATCTCTGTTTATTGAAGACAAGATTCCCAGGTAAAAACTGCAGAAATTATCTGGGTCAGCAATGCAAAGGTGTCTTGTCACCTGTGATGCAGACAGGAGCTCTGTGGGAGGTACTCTGAGATGTAAGAAAACGACTCATCCACATCTACTGAAGGTCAGCACCTGGTCTGTTCTGGGGCTGTTAAAAGTGCCTTTTCTAAATGACCACATATTTATGCATCTGGCCACTTTTTGACTCTGAGCTTCCTAAAATTTTTTGTTCCTAAAATACTAATCATCCTTGAGTTAGCAAAGCTTTATTTTGCTATTCCTGAACACACAGTACTGATGGATTTGCCTTTGTAGTGTGGCCACGACACCCATAGGTTGTCTGTGTGAAATCAGGCCAAAGTTACTGCAAGTCAGTATGTTTTTTTCTGCTTGTTATATCTTATAATCAGCCAAGATTATGGGTCTTTAGCATGTGTGCTTTTATTTGTACAGCTCCTAGCATAACAGGGAATTTGTAGATACTGCTGGTTCCTTGGTACGTTTTCATGTACCAATCCACAGGACAGAAACAATAGTTTTGGAGTTGCATCACTTCTCTCCTCCATTTCTGTTATGGACTGAAGCAAATTCACTGAAGAGAATCTGGGCTTAGAGCAATAAGTTATGGCTCAGCAGAGCCAAGGGCCCTAAAATCAGCAGATCAAACTGGGGAGAGTGGACCATATAAAAGTTTTTATTTTCTTTTCTCAGCTAAAGCATTTCCTGGATTTCTCTGGGTGACACAGATGCTGGAGGTGAAGAGAAAGGGTAAGCAGAGAAGACCTTAGCAGATCACTTAAATTGCCCATGAAACTGCAGCCTTAACCTTTGCTGAGAGTTTAAAAGACAAAGATGTGAATGAAGATGGAAGGAGGAAACATCTCACTTTTCTTTTTGTCACTTTCACAAGAAAGCGGACATGTGTATAGGTAAAATAATTTCTTTTTAATGTTTACAACAATTTAAAAAAGGAGCACTCTGAACTCTATCAGCTCTCTAGGCAAAACATTTCCCCTTTGGCCATGGGCTACACTGTATCTTTAGGAACATGGGGAATTTTCTCATCTTGCTATATTTCACAGAAGGCTAAACTCTAAGGGTAACCAAACATTACTATCTTTACAGAAGAAAGATTGTAATTACAAGAAATTTAAAGAATTCTACCTGACCTTTTAAAACTGCATGCTTAACAAATGTATTTATGACTGCAGACACATCACAAATTCCAAGCTTTGCAGGTATTTATTACTGTGATCTCACAAAAAAATCTCTTTTTGTTCTAAATTGGGACAATGCTTAAGTATGTGGGGGAGCACTGCACAGATACGAAAATTCTGCCTGGTTTCTTTTCAAGTGTCAGTGTATCCTGCGAGTAAAACATAAGCAACTAAGACTACTGATATATAAGGCAACTGTTAGTGATAGTTAAAAGAGAAATTTGGGAGCTGGAACATAGATGTCTCTAGCAACATTTGTCTGTCCTTCTTTAGCCAACAAACTTTCCTGTGGGGAATGTGGGGGAAAGAAAACCCCTGTATTGATTCCCTTAGCATAAGCTCCTTCAGTACATGCTGTTCTTCAGGCATATTAATAAATCAGTGATGGTGTCTCCTGGGACAAAGTTGTGGGTCTGGGCAAGGTCCAGTCCTTTGCAAACTGCAGCATTCAAACACCAGAACTTTGGAACTGCAGAGAGCAGTCACTCCTGTATTTTCAGTCTTCTCTTGGGAATATGGAAGAATCTTCCTTCAGACTTTAAAATGCTGACATTGGCATAAATGCAGGATGAAAATTGCAACACAAAAGGGAGATGTTTCATAAAGTTATAAGTGATTGAAAACAGGGAGTTACAGTGCTAACTACTTTTCAACCTTAATTATAGAAGCTGCTACCAGGCATATTCTATAAATACCCACCCTCTTCTCTAGAAGTAACAAGAGCACTTTCTGTGATCCTGTTATCACACTGAAACAGGAATTCCCACCATTTCGCATTGTTAACTATTTTGAAACAGAGATCTGTCACACATACAGAGCATTTACAATTCTGCAGACCAGAAGAGGCTTTTTCTACTCATGAGTGTGTAATATATCTAGAGTACTTGTGGCAGTGTTTATTTATTTGACCACCTCTTAATAGCCGGAACTGGGACCACTTACCACAGAACAGTGTGAGAAGCTGCACACATTTGACGTAAGATTTTCTGATTATTTGGGGCATTTCTTGAGCCCAGTTTCACAATCTGGCTTTGAGAGGACACTGAGTTCAACACAGGTACAAGGACACAGCAGCAGACCAAGAAGAGGAGTACACAAAAGTGGAGCCTACACTAGTGTCAGATCACAGGCAGGGCTCTGAATTATCTATCTAGAGTGAATTTTCCTTTATTTCCACCTCTTTTTGTTTGCAGCCTTGGGCAGTTACTTCAAGTAATCTTTATATGTTCACTGCTATGGTAACAAGGGTGTGATGGCAACCAGTGATCTTCACAATAAAGCTCCTTTTCATAATTCCAGAAGCCAAAATGGCCAGTTTAACCCCTGAATTGCACGAATGAGGAAATAATGGTGTTTGTTTGTTTTTTTTTTAATTTGATCTTGTTTTGTATTTCCAAGTTGTTTGAGTATAAGCACAGAGGAGTAGTTTTAGGAAAATGAAATTTTGATTGTATACTGGTAAATGCAGTTTAAAAAATATGAAAAAGAAACATTAAGCTTACAGCAGGACTTCATGATATAATCTTTGGTGAGACAGTCTGGGATAAGTTACTTAATAACTATCTTATTTTAGATCTTAATAAAAGCTCTATAGCCTGTATATTGAGTATATTATCATTTTTCCTTCTGCCTCCATACAATCCATTCAGTGTGATATATGTTGGTTGTAAATATCTTAATATCTTCCTGCCAGTGGAAAAACTTGCATAAGGGTGATTGATCTAAAGACTGATAACCATTTCAGCCTGAAGACATGTTCTTTTCCCTTTCCCTATCATAAAAATCTTATATTATCTTTCCTTACAACAGCAAGTGCAGTGACTTCCATCAAGTTGGAGAACCCTATTTGAAAAAGTCGTAATTAAATAGGTGAACCTTTCTCAGATTGCACTCTAAAAATGTTAAGAGATATTTCTGATCAGCCCATAATTGGTCTTTCACATATTTCCTATGTCAAACATTTATAACTGGCATAAAGCTCTTTTGTAGACAGTTTTTGCCAGTACTAACATCACAGTTCTGAAGCACAATAGCATAAATACAGGATCTGCTTTTTACTGTATATTCTAATCTTACATAGCACAGAGGGGGGAAAATCAGTTTAAATTAATGTTATGTAATGGAAAGATATTCACATGTACACAAAAAGCAAAAGTCAGCATGAATTATGTTCTTAAGCTTCTTTGTAGCTTTTGAAAGTCTTATTCTCAACATGGAACTGGTTTACTCATAAAATTTTAATAGCAACATGCTCTGAGAAACTTGCAGCTCTGGGATGTTGGACACGATCTCCCTGATAGGTATCAAAAATCTGATTAGAGATCAAAGTATGTGCATATACTGGTTTAAATACCATTTAAAAACAAGGTTAATTGCTGTATTGGGCTCCTCACGAGGTGGGAGGCTAAACCAGAACTCAACTCTTTCTCTTAAATGAAGGGTTCATTTTTTTAAGGGATATATTACAATGTTGTTCTCGTGCTACATAGAAAAGCAGTTTCCTGGTTAGATTTCCACAGCTAGTAATTTTTCACACAACTCCCAAGAAGATTCATTGCTTTGAACAAAGCCATGACTTTTAGTTTTTCTCCTTAAGTGATTAAATATGACCTAAAATTACTAGAACCCCCAAAAATTGGCATTTTTGAAATGTCAGTGAAGGAATGTTCAGACTGTATCATGGAGAACTTTCATGATCTTTCTTTTCTCCTTTCTCACTACTATGCTTTTACATAAAGAATTTTGTGTGTTGCTTTTGTACAGGGAGTTAATATGGATGCACCTGATAGTGTATCTTAAAAGGTATTTGCAAACAAATTTTACTTTTTGAGTATTTCCATATGCCTATAAAACTATGTGAAGATGATAAATTTATAGTTATTGTATACTACAAGAAGAATCCCCACAAACTATTTTAAATCAAGGTCTGTTCTGATTTCTCCCTAATCAGATTTTTTTTTCTTTAACTTTAGGCTGTAGATTCATGAAGAGAAACATTAGCAATTGCTCCCTGGGGTTAATACAGTGCTTCAAAGAAGGAGCATTTAATTCCCCTAAGTAGAAAGCTGATTCAAAGAAATCCTGTAAATGATGAGCTAAAAAGAAAGAAGTATTCAACTGTGCAAAAATAACATGTTTTATTTTTCCAGCATGAAGAAATTACACTGTGCAGTCTGGAGCTCCATCTCCTGGTGCTTGCCAAAGAACTAAAATAATTTCCAAATGTCTCCCATAAACATGACAAGTTCTAATGTATTCATTTGGTTCTTTAGTTGTGAGGCAGTGAAGGAACTGTCATTAGAGGGTCAGAGTATTGTCTATTAAAGAACTATCTGAATTTCTCAGTTAAACTTTTAATTTAAAGCCTTGTGTATACATATATATTTATATACATGTATGTATAATTCTCAGCACAAATTTTACCAGAGCTGTTAAAATGTGACTTCTTCTTGACAAAATATAGAATGGCCAAAGAAAATACCATACAGGTAGGTGAGCTAAACCTACAATAGGCAAGTCAAGGTAATACACAGGGTTGGCCAAGGGTAGGATGTAATTTTGGAGCAATGCATTATATGTCACAGTGGAAGTTAAGTTAATGAATTTTGTCATGCCTCAGCCACAAAAACATTGATAATAGGAAAAACATCACAAATAATACATTTCAGGAATATTTCTGAATAAGAAAATTGTATGAATATTGCTTATTCTATTAGAATCTTTTCCTATCATCTGGATGGTAAATGAACCCATTCTTGTCATACTTATATTAATTTTTATCCATGAATAGATTCAGAAGTGAATATCACATCATTGCTTAAGAAAGATCATTATATAAGTCACTTAGAATGGTTTTGCTTCTATTAAAATATTTACAAGTAAATTAGCTATTTTATTCAGCCAATCAAAAATACTGTAACTAAAATGCATTGCTACTGCTGTGTGTTATTTGGATCATTAATTTAATATACTGACTTCATTTTAGACACGGACTTTTTATCAGCACTACCAGTGCAATCCTAGTCAATCTAATACAGAAGTTTACAACTTATCTATTTTTGTTTTATTTCTTCACTGTTTACAGGCTTACAGGATCACACGGAAACCTAAAGCTGTTCAAGAGAGGACTCTTATGGAAGAAACAGGTCCTGCAATGTAGGGTGGTGGTTTCTGTGATCTCCATTTAGGTGAGGTAACTCTCACTCATGCGCTGCTGGCAAAGTGCACGTTGCCCTCCCCATCTCATTTGGAGACTGGCTATGAGCAATTATTGAATCCAAGGCCTGCTTTGTTATCCTGGTGTGAGAAGATATTAGCCTCATCAATTTAAGCTAGTTTATTCCAGATTTGGCCCATGTGAGAGCAGACAATAACCTGTAAATTGGTATAGCTGGACTCAGCCACTCAGTAAAGTAAGGTGCACTCATTTCTCTTTCTAGAACCAGTCTTAAATTTCATAAACTGAATAACACATATGTTAAACATGAAGAATAAATAATAAATATGAAGAGGAATATGAAGGAGAAAGAATACAAGCATAAACAAATGTTATTGAAGAGCTTATGCAATATCTTTTTAGAGTGGGAGTAGCATACACTTGTATCTACTCTGAAGTTTAATCACATGTAGTGTTGATCTTAAAAAGACAGCGAATAATTGATTTGGGACTATGAACTGCCTTTCTTGTGAATCATTCTGCAGCGAATTCCAGTAATATATGTCCATCTTCCCACAGGGAGCAGAAAATATAAGAAATCACTGGCATTATGTATGTGGCAATTCTCTTAGAAACTATTATTGCTACTCAAATTATTGCAGATTCTTATTACAAGGCACATGCCTGATCAATAGCACGCTTTTATTAGTTCCCTTACCAACCTTTCAACGTATTAGACATGGCTGATGTTGTAACTTAAAACTTGTCAGGAACGATGCAGAAAATTTTCAAAGCATTGGTTTGAGTGGGAAAGTTCAAGTAGCTGTGCTTCTCTGCTCTTTTTTTTGCAGCAATTTGATAACACTTTAACGAACTCTGGCCTCAAGCTCAGACTCCAACAACACACAAACATAATAATTCTTGAAGGTGAGGTTGTAATTCTACCCTAATAATTTTCCAGGCATTCATCTCTGTGATTCATCTTTGCATGGTTCACATTCAGCCCAATTAGGAATGTGGCAGAGAATAATGGTTGTTCTACATCAGGTTTGTTACACAACCTGTAATGATTTTTTCATTGTGATGATATAATTATTTTTATAAAATAGTTATTCAACAGCCTGTATTATTTTACCTGTTGGTGCAGCTATTAGAGAACTGCAAGATGTTTACAGCTGCGATTTTCTACAGGAATGCAATCATCTGGACCTGAACCTGTATCCTAAAAAGGAGAGCAGAGGACTGGCTCCCTGATCATACTGAAGGAGGATGTGCTGGTCAGAATTGGTGTAAGGAGGAAGGAGCTGTGCAGCTACTCAGCAGACTTTGTGTGAGGCTTCTATGCTATGTAGTATTATCTTAAATGTGTAATATGCCTGTGAAGACACCAAATCTGAGTACCCAAAACAGTTCTGCTTAGCTAAGCAATCTGTACGCTGCTCTTTAGCTGCTCAACCTCGCCCATGGCTATAGTGTGCAACTAGAGCTGTACCTGGTTCCCAGCAAGAATGTGCTAATGCTCTACAGTGGTAGTATCTTCTTACAGATCCACAGAGATCATTACAATCATGACCTTTTGAAAAAACCTAATGCTTCAAAATACTAGAGCCAAAGACCATTTAGGTATTTATGATTCTGGAACCTTGTTACAATGAATCACAAATACAACACCAAACCAAGCAATCCTGAACCAGACCATCATTTTCCTAAACTTACTTTAGGATAGATGAAAGATAATAGATCTCCTAAGTGCATTCCTTGTCCTCCTAATGTTTATTTCCTGCATTGATGCAGATTTGCAGCTTCACTTCATAAACAATTTCGATAGCATTCTCATATTCTGTCACATAATTAATGAAAATATTGACTGATACCTAATGCCAGGTCAACCCTTCAACTAATAACTCCCCTGCAACATAATTATTCACACAGTTTATTGTTATTTATTGTTATCTTCTCATTAGTTAGTTTACCTCGCTTCCTATCCATGTGATGTTCTTCAGTTTAACCCACACAATCTCATGAGTCAGTTGCATTAGTAGGACATAGAGAACTTAGCTCTACCATTTTCCCCAAGCCCACAGACCAATCCTCCTCATCAAAGAAAGGTAGTAGTGTGATTTGCCACCACTGTTCTTGGTGAATCAACGGTGTACTTTATTAATCATATTTCTGTGTTTTTATTTAGTCATTTCTTCAAACTGCTTGAAACCTATATGACAGAGTTAGACAACTGAAACCAGTTTGCACCTTAAGCGCATGACCAGAGTTGGTTATTACACCCATTATACAGCTGCTGTCTAAAAGTAGATATATATTCAGATTTTGAACATTTAGTTTACAGTGTCATGGTTTTTTTATATTATTTCAGAATTGCAGTGCCTAATGTTAACAAACTCATTGCAAAAATATTAGCTTGCTTTGACCAGATAACTCGAGAGAACTACCATCTTCATCTACCACTATTACTACAGCTGTTGTTTCAAGTCTGTGTAGCATAATGACAGAGCATCTTGTTTAAGGAACACTTCATGTATAATGTCCTTGCCAAACAAGAAGTAATGACTAAAATAAGCAGTGGACTTTAAGATAGGGTGACTGACAAGGAAACCACTTAAAGAGAATATAGCAGCCATTACATGCTGTGTAACCTCGGGCACTCCTCAGCCCTGGAGCCTGTTTCCCCATCTCTGTGTCACAGAGGACATACAAACTTCCTTCTTCAAGAACTGCATTGACATTCATTAATGTTACATGTTAAGGAAACTACTATTAACTATTTTGCTAGAGACCAGAGTTTCCCAAAACCTCACTAAGGGAACCCAGTCAAAATCCCACAGGAGGTCTTCCAAGACACTCCTTCATGTATCCATTCAGTGGGGTCAGCACCTTTCTCCTCCAAAAGAGACCTCCAAGTACTTCCATGTTTAAAAGGTCAACTGATTCCCATTAGGCATTCCTATAATGTAGGATATTATGACATGACTCAATCTCACATGACTCAATCTCATTTATCAGTATACCCATTGATGTTAAACAACCTCTAACCTTTTCTTCTTTTAGGTTCAAACTTCCAATGTCAGATTTGGGGACAATCAAGAATTTTCACTAACTATGCAGTTCACCTGCAGACTTAACAAAACAAGTTTGTCTTGTGGGTTTTCTTCTTGTTCCTGATAAATTGGCCTTTTGAAGACTAGGGCTTGTGAGCTTTGCATGTTAAAGGCTAAACTCCTGTTATAGTGAAACCGATTCTTTTAAGGCTTGAGGGATATTGAAGGTAAATTGAAAAGAACGCCATGGAGTCCTTGTGCAAGTCATTCACCTTGTAGAGCTCAAGGCTGAGATAGCTCAAATGCCACTCCACATAACAAGCTCAAAGACACTAATTTAAATAACAAGCACAAACTCCACTTGGGATCCACACTGAGGCATTTGTGGATTGTGCAGCCTGAACTCCCAAACAACATTATTTGAAGGGAAAAAAAGAGTAATTCCTTTTTTAAAGTGGTAATTCAGGGATCAAGTCTCAAAAGCATTTGAACATTTCAAGGACTATTGCTGTACTAAACTGTTCTTAACTACAAGTATTAACTTTAAAAGGGACATAATGCTGTTTTCAAATTCAAATTATTAGCTTCGTGTCTCACAAGGATAGTAAATCTATGCATATTCTTGTCACTTCAACTTTAGCAGAAAGTACAATATTTGTGCTTTAAAACTGGAAAGTGAGTTCTTGCTAACAAGGGATGTAGGAGATGTCTTAATGGCTCAGAAGTTATACACAAGAATGAAACCTAAAACTCATGTTTTAGTTTTAGTTTCAGTGTAACTGTCAGATTTCATGTAAGGAAAGTGCAATATGAACCACTAAATAAAAAGATACTGTATATGGCCAGTGAAGTTCTTTGGAACAGATTTTTGTTAACTGGGATGCCACACCAAGTACTGCTATCTATTTTTCCATCACTATTACTTCCTTAGGTCTGCTAGAACGCTGTAGTTAAACTTCAGTTTCACTGGTGGAAGTGTTTGCTGCTGGTTTGGATACCTCTTCATATTTAAAAATTTTGTCATAACTAAAAAACATTGGATTTCCAACCACATGGAAGAATATTTGCTGAGTTTCCCAGAACAACTTTGCATTTTGAATGAAAATATTTATCCATAAGACTGTTTAAGGTCATGTTAAAATTCAGGTACTTCATCTGATCACCATCAGTTTTGAAGATTTTTTAGTTCAACAAGAATAACAAGAATTTAATTATAATTCTTTAAAATGAAGAAAAATGCATACATTAGAATTGGATCCTGTGTCCTCTAAGAGGACAAATTTTACTGAGGTCTCTCTTAAGCCGGCTGAACTCATCATTGGTTTTAACAGATTTTTTTTCAATTCAAAAGTGATTTAAAGATCCTTTTTTTAGATCTTTGTGATACTCTTATTTAAGAACTAGATCGTGTTGTAGAAAAAAAATGTAAGCAATATCTCTAGAGGTGTCTTAGTTCCTATGGTAATTTTTATAAGTATTTATGTTAAATTGAAATATCAGTAAGTTAAAACGAGGCACCTCCTTTTTAGCTGTCATGAAGATGATGAATTGTGGAAGAAATGTATGCAGATGTAATGCAAGCACATGACTTAAGGCAAAAGCAATAGGTAAGAAATGAAGCATCTGTTTTCAAATTCAGTGATTTTTAGCCCAGTGTAATTTTTCCTCATGGGTTTTTCAAGCTAGTTTCGAGAAAAGTTCTACAATTCACACACAGCTCCCATTCAGTCAGTGGGAACTTTGCCCAATTCTAGGAGTACAAGCTGCAGCACTTGGCCCTAAGAATTTAACATAGCTATAATGACTCATTATTGAGTGTTTAGTTTAATAACAACTGCTTATTAAGTGTATTAATCTCAGCTGATGAATGCAAAAACTGTGAAAAGTTGTTTCTCTTTACATTAGTATGCAATTATTTAACTGAAAGGTTCAAAGAGACACATCTAATTACAGTGTTGCTTTAAAAGTATTTAAGCATTAGTTATTAAAATATCATTTGAAATATGCTTATGGACCTCCTGTAGTGTTGTTAAAATGCAAAGTCTTTCAGATTATTATTTACAATGGGTTTCCTTTCGATACTGAATAATTCCTTACAGAATCTGCTTAATGTACAGGATTGAACTCTTTCCTATAAAATAGAACAAGAAGTTGTAGGAATTTCTGTGCATGCAGAATGCTTAGGCTGAGATTACTGATTGAAAATCAAAAGTAGTGATACACATTCACAAATTAAGAATCCTTTTGCTGAATTGGCATTTATGGGGAAAGCATCTATTAATACTAAAAGAAGTCTGCCAGGCAGTTCTCTGTAATTAGATAAATAAAGACACTTATCACTATCAGCAGCAAAACTAATTCTGCTTACCATTTATCATCTTCAAATATTTGTCCTCAAACTACATCTACTTTCCTATAAGAAAATATCACAAGTATCTTGGTTGTTTACTGGTATTTTGGTCACGTTTTGAGGGGGATACTTGTTCCTCCATCATTTATTTCCAGCAGTTCGTGGAGGACAGATAAACAGTGCATATTGCTCCTCAGAAATTCCTGCCAAGCTCTGTACGCCTGACACGCGTGAAAAGAACAGTTAGAGAAGGTATCTTTGGTGGGTTCTGCAGCATGTCAAATGCCTACTAAAATTCTGTTGGTCAAAGACACATAAGGTATTTGGATCAAAGGAGGCAGAGCCCTAAACAGGCACATGGATGAGAAGAGCTGGGTGCTTTTCCAGCAACTTTATACTACAAAGAAATGGTGATGTGATAGAGCTGCTCGTCTGCTGAACCTGAACAGGAACCAGAGAAGTCTGACAGTTCCCAGCCTCAGAACAAATTCTCTGCCCTATGGCTTAGGCACATGATAACTATCCTTGCCGAACTGTTCAAGTGAAGGTTTCAGTCTTGCACAGATGCAAGACATTAAGAAAGCCTGTAAGATTCTTTTCTTACTAAGCCCCTAAACTGCTCATTAACTTCTTCCACTCTTAAACGTCAAGCTTGCGTATTATTTCCTTCCTTTCTTCCCTCCCTCCCTCCCTCCCTTTTCTTTCTTTTCTTTCTTTTCTTTCTTTTCTTTCTTTTCTTTCTTTTCTTTCTTTTCTTTCTTTTCTTTCTTTT
>JAWWMO010000178.1:29503642-29537664 GCA_035047845.1 Dendrocincla fuliginosa | reverse complement strand
TTTTTTTTCTTTTTAATGTGAGTAGAAAACACCTGGTTATTCAATGTCATGTATTTTATACATTTTGAAAACCTCATGGGCATTTTGAGTGCAGGTGTAAGTAATTGGTAATGCAGATGCTGAGCATGACCCTTTCTGTATTTTAGGGATGTAATCTGGTCCTTCACTATGACAGAAAAGGTATAGCAACAATTAGACCTGAAGCAGTTTTACCGTAACTTTCATCATAGAACTGTTTGTATTCATTTATTAATATCATATTAGTTTTGTGCAGGGAAATAGCTTTTGTATGACCATTCCTAAGGCTGAGTCAATCTAATGCCATATCAAAACCAGTCATTCAAAAATAATTCGGCATTAATATTAAAAAAGGCAAAATACTGTAGTTCATGATGCTGTATTCTACATAGAGTTCTTTCATTAAGTTTGTTGCACAGTGTCTCAGTTTCTCCTTCAAGGAGTTCTGTGTCATCTAAATTTGTTCAATTTAATTGAATTGATTCAAGAACTCCAGTGGAAATTTAAACAGATCAAGTTGTCCTCTGCACAGAGAATACCATGACTTCTTTAAATTGGTCAAATTCCTGAGTTTAAGCAAGGCTTTTATTTCTCTGTTTTTCTCTCATTGTTCTCATCTTTGGAGATTGTGGCTACTGTATTTCCCGTGCAATATAACCACACCTGCTGCTGGACCAAACACATCGCCGGAGGACATTCGCTCCAGTAGCTGCAGATGTTTGCAGTTTCAGAGAATGAGGCAGTATTTCCCTTACAGAAAGAAAGAAAGAAGGGTCCATTGAGCACTCCTGAATTAGCCATAAGTCCAGCCCATGCTCAGTGCTGCTGACCAGCGGTAAGGAAACACCAGGCTCTGTAAAGCAGATGTGTTTGCACACCAGCTGGCTGCCCCTCAATCTGGGGAACACTCAACAAGCACTAAAGCAGCTGAGGTGCAATTCCCTTCAAGTTGTACTCAGGGCCATGCTGTACCCTCAAAAGACAAACAGGTCTGACAGTGCCTGCCCATGTGTAGTTCAGAATTACTCAATTCCTTTAGATAAATGGATTTAAAAGGATGACCTATTCCTCAACATAATGAAGCCAAACCTACAATACTCTCCACTTCCAAAAAATATGACACTGGGTTTTCCTAAATCAGAAACCCAGAAACGTGTGTAACATCATGGTGGCAACATCGAAATATGTATAATGCCACGGTGGTAACATCCACTCTTTTCCATCTACCTGAGATTTCTGGACCCATCTTATATTTAGTGAGAAAAAGCAAAGAGCCAATGCTTCAGTTTGTTATTCTCTTCTCACCTATTTTCTTTTAAATTTTCATTTCCAAGCCTTTCTGCATTGCAGAGAAGTATGTGTCAACAGACCAGAATTAAAAAGGTGACAAACTGTGAAGAATTAAAACTTCTAATTTAACAGATGAGCAACTGCAAATAACAAAATCTCAGACAAACACAGTTTTAATGAAAGGTGACATGCTAGAGATAGGAAGTTTTCCCCTCTCTCTTCATCAAGTAACAACAAATTAGTTTAGGAAGCCATACAATAATGCTGTGAATGCAATAACAAATTCATATCCTGTGCTGTTAGCTTTGTTTGCTTGTTTGCTTTCTGAAACCATATATGACAGTTCTTTTGTAATAATATATTTTCCTCACTCTAAATGTGTCAACATTTGTTCATGTCTGGACTAGCTCTCATTCTTATTACAATCAGGTACAACTCTTATTCTTCACCTCCTCATTGGAGATTTGCATTCCATCCTGCTGAGTGATGAGGGGAGCGCTGGCACTGCAGCAGCCCTTGGAGATTTCTAACACCTTGTGACATTTCACATGTAGAAAACTGGCTGGATACATGTTGGACACTTGCTTGAAATGAAATTTTTCCAGTGTGATAAACACCAGAAGGAAAAATAAACGAGTGTGTAAATCAACATACTGAGCACGAAGTAACACTCCCTTATTGTTTTTGGTGAGGCTACATCCAGGTCATTCATTACATCAGTGGATTCCTGAAGTCAACCCAAATCCAGAACCCATATAAAGTAACAAAGCTCTGTAGGAGTTAATGAGTAACTACACTGATTTCTGTGAATTGGGGATTTTGGCCCAGTCAAATGCACTCTACCAATCTTAGATATGAATGCAGTATTCTTTGAGTACACCCAGCAGTGAACTAAAAAGCCAGTAGAGTGCTAAAAACTCCTTTTAAATAAATATCTGTACCTCCCTTACTAAAAAGCTGGAATTTGGATTTGGACTTGGGCAATTCACCTACTACTGGTAAGCATCACATGGCTGCCTTGCCGAGGGTCACATAGCTATAGGTTTTCAGATGCATACAATTAAACTCAAGTGAGTACCAAGAAAGTCTGAAAAACTTCAAATGATTCATGAACAAAGTACTGTGTTTACTACAGGGCAGGTGGTCAGCATGTGTAGTCTTAGGAATGCCTTAACTTAGAATGCATTGTCATATATAAGGTCACTGAAACAGCTCTTTTTGTCCTACCATGCTTCAAAGTATAAAACATATCAAAGATTTTTTTTAAATTTTAATTATGTGAATCAAATAACAAAAAATTTTATCCGGATACCATGAATGAGATTTCTAACCCAGTGACTGGGACTCAATAAGGTATCAGAGTAACTTCCCCAACAGTTCATAATGTGTATGGCATAAATTATCCTAGACAGCAGAGTACCCTAATTTTTACCTTTTCTCTACTCATATACTTGAAAACAGCTCTCTCATTTCCACACCCATGCAGGTGCCACAGTAAATCAAACAGTGGGAGTCTCTCATATGAACCTCTGCCTTACGCAGTATTAATGAGGTTTTTCATTTAACTTCCTTTAGGGAATTGTTTCATGAATTCAGCATATGGGACTTACTGTTGAAACTGTTTACAAGTGACAATTTCACTCTGCAAATGCAAAGTATATATGACAATGGGAGACGTTTTTTCCATGTAACCCATCTGTGACTAATTGTTGTGTATTTTAAGCAATCATCTGAATTTAAAGCAAGGACTACACCTTATACTGACACATAAAATATGTTACAGCATGACCCAGCTGTTTTAGACTCCAGCTTAATTTCATCATAAGGTAGTCTATTTTAAGTAAGTTTGGGGAAAATGGACTTTAACAACCATTCTTTTTTCACCACTGTTGAACTAAAGACAAATATTTCTCACAGCAGCTAGGGACAGTGGTCTGGACTGTTACCTCACTGTGCTGACTTGGTACAAACACAAATCAGAAAGAGACAAACACTTTCTCTAATACTTACATAAAAGAGAATTAATGATTTGGAGGAGAACATAAGAACACCACAGCAATATTTTAATCAGCAAGATAGGCAGTTGTCTTTGCACACAGGGAAATTTGATGTCAGTTTTGGGAAGCATTGTGGAATGGGGGAATACAATAAATATAAGAACTTAGATTGTTTTTGACAAATTTTTCCAAGTTGGGGGCATAGCGTGGCAAAAAAACATTAATGTGTTTGAGATTTTAGCAACAAGATAAGATCAACATCACAGTCTACACACAGATTTATAAAGTACTTAAAAGGAGGTGGTAGGAAAGAGACAGGTAACAAAGTGCCCAGTGGTAAAGACAAGAAACCCATGTTTCTTAATAAAGGAGCATGTTAGAACAAAGATAAATGCAACACAAAAAAAGTGAAATTATCAAGGGACAAGGTAAGGAAGTGTACAGCTGCCTTGGGTAAATAAAAGCTGGAAAATATTAGAGGCATTGAGTCACCTGAAGGACTTTCTATGGAAGAATCAGGAGTTAAATGTGCTTCCTGATATTAGTAGCTGGAGATCTGGGCAAGGACTAGAAGGATTTGCTGCATGGGAAAGGTTATGAAAGTCAAATCATACTTGTATTATCTAGAGACTAAAGCTGAGACAAGTGAGTAGTTAACACTATGGAAAAGTGGATGGAATGGACCAGGAAAGAAGAGGAGATGGGTCAAACAGGTTTCTCCTCATCCTTTCTTACAGGAAGAAAGCACAGGAGAAACCTCCGAATAGCTCTAACAACTTCAGCCCTACTGCTGAAATCATTCCTGACACGCTAAAAGAGAATGTGAACCCTGTCTTGAGAAGGAAAATATCAATCAAACAGAATAACCAGTCAATATGAGCATCAAAGACTAAAGATTATCCTGAAGGTCTCTTACAACCTTGTTTTTTCTATGATTCTGCCCCCTGAGCAATTTTTAGCACAGCACGTGATGCCAGGGCCATACCTGCACCATTGCAGTGACTGCTCAGGCAATGAGGAGGATTCACAAAACTAAGTGATTTGAAGTGTCCTGATTGCAAACCCTTCACATGGTGTGATGGCACACCCGTTACATTTATTGCTCTTTAAATAAACAGGAATACCATCCCTGCTGTAGTATTTATTAGCTGTTCACATGAGGCTTGCTATTTACCTTTCAAGCTCTCTGATTTTGCTGCAGATTCTTTTTTGAATCTGCCTATTGACATGACTTTTTATTCCAGAATACTTTTTCTCATGACTCTTATACATCTTTTCAAGTGGGTGACAGAGCCCTATCATTTACTTCCACTGTCACCTAAGACTGCCTTCTAAATCCCTGCTAACATAGTAATACATATTGCAGCCTGTAGAAAAACCTGGATCCCAGTCTTATCTGTGAGATCAAAATCTGGTAACAAACTCCCACTCACTATAAAAACCAGATCCTGCAGCAGGGGGTCCTGGCTTCCCTGCCTCCAGTGAGGAAGGATAGCTTTAAATTAGGTCTTGCCTTAAGAAATGACTATGATACTGGCTTTATCACAAAAACCAGAATAGATGTCCCACTTGTTGCAGCTTCTTTCTGTTGCACGATACATTAAATAATAAACTGGAGTATTAATTCAATAGGGGTAAAATGTAATGTAGAAATTATATATAAATTAAAGCATTCATTTAAATTAACCAAACAGTGATGGTATGATGCAGAACCATCTGTACTGTGCCATATGTCAGATAGAAGGACAAATGAAAATCAGATAAGATCATTAATAATCTTTCAGGGAACAGTTAAATATTTTCAATAAATTAGATTACAGAGATCATTACATTTTTTTAAGCAGGAACATACTGTTGCCATTATTTATGTGTAAGATACAGACTTAATGTGGAATATGTCACCTAATTAACTTAAATAATATTACAGTCTTTTATGAAACCTTCTATATTATTTAGGAAATTTAGAAGCCTGGGAACAGCTTTTCCAAGTTCCTTACCTTTGACCTAAAGGGAAAATAGGAGGAAAAGCAAAATGTAGGATCTGGAATCCTTGTAGGTGAAACAGATGTTCCTCAATTTAAAAAATCTAAAGGTAAAGGGAGTAAGAAAGTTGTGAGTCATGCAAGCCGTGAAAATTGCTCTTTGTGGGGTTCCAAGGATTCATGGAACCTTTGGAAACAAGTAGGCTCTTGCCATAAAAAACTACTCCTAAAATTCAGGTCTGTTTGCTATAGCTAAAAATAGAAAGTACCATCACTTTGATAAAGTAATCCTCAGAGGACAGGAAAAAGGCAGTCAGGCTGCACATCTGCAAAAGTTCCTGGAAAATGGAATTGTGGGAAGAAACCCCGAAAATTAGTTTACAAGCTCCTGTAGATGCTAAGACAGAAACACCAGTGAGACCATTTCCAACCCAGGCCCTTGCCTACCTCAGTAAGACTGTACAAAGCAGTGCAAAATATTGTGAGGAATAATCTAGTTTGAAATTTGCTGCATTGTCATTAACATGAGGTTTCCATTGATTGCTTCACTTCCTAACTGATACATCTTCATGTACCAGAGATTTTCCCAACAACTTTTTCTTACCCACATGGCTTTGCATTCCTTTATAAAAAATCTGTTTCCATTTTCTTCATGCACATTCAGCATTACCAGTTTCCACCATGCCTTCTTGTCTCACAAATAAACCATGTTTCAGTCTTTCAATCTTCACCTTAAGTAAATCCCTCCAACTATAATAACAATTCTATGGCTCATCCATTCAATCTGCCCACTTATCTCCACTGAAGATATCCCTACACCTAAAAAGCTGCAGCAGAGAATCTTAATTTTTTTGCCCCACAGCATAATGACTCTGCATGCTTCCCTAAATTTTCACTGCTATTCTGCAAAATAATCTCTCATTTCCAATCTGTTATCTCCCTGAACCTCAGTAGTTCAGTGCTTTGCTGGATCTCTCCCTCCCACTGTTTTTTTTTCTATTAATTTCCTCCAAATATACTTTAATTTTCAGTGTCTCTACGGTTTGTTTGTTATTTCTGGCCTATATTTTAAGCTTTTCTTTCTGTGGTTTAGATCTCTGGTATTTGCAAGTCTTCACAAGTTAATGTCATCTATGGATTTCATTAATTTCATTTTTCTTTCATCAATTTTATTTTTCTTGATTGTTTAAACTATAGAAAAGTAACACATGTATCTTATGAGATTAAACACAAGAAACATTCTTGTAGCAGCCTGTACACAGCTAGTTTATAATTCAGTGATTCATTCTTCCAGGTTCTGATTTATATTGCATTTACCAACTTGTATAAACCATATATTGAATAAACCAATTGCTTTTGGTGCACATTTTCAAATACATGAAGAATTAATGGAATTCATATTACATATTGCATCATGCTCTCCCCAGTGCCTAATGCTGTAATATGTTTGTAAGAACTGCATTTGAGTTTGAGTGGCAAGGTCTGTCCTCTGTGAACCCAAACCACTTGAGGGCTTTCATCAGGCTCGCTTTGTTAATTGGGGTGAGGGGAAGGGGGGGACGACTCCTTTACACGGTTGAATTGGACTGGTGGTCTCTGGTGGTCTAACAAAGAGGAGGTCCTGCCATCTGTACCTGCTGCACCTCAGACACCACTCTGGGGCCTCAGACTCTCATGGAGAGATCAGAACTTCAGAGGAAAACAGGACCACACTAATACAGAGCTTTAGTTTCTGGACCTGCCCTATAGAAATGCTTAAACAAAGATACCTGTATGGCAGAGTGTGCTATAACATAGTGTATATACAAGATTCATGGTTCAGATCTTGTTATTCTGCTTAACTCACTGTGACTATTGACCTTCAGAGGTAGTTGTGAGATCAAGCCCATAGTTAGGTGCTCTGCAGATATGAGACAGCAGAAAGTTCAGCCATGGACCAATGCAAGCATTGGAAGGGTGTCAGACAAATTGTGACATCAATCCTGCAAACATCTACACCTGTGCCATGCAAAAATGGGGGAAAGCAGCAAAAGCTCCATTGCTTCTAAAAGCTGACACTGTCAGGCGTTTGGAGCATCCCTACCTGACAAAATTTTTTAAGGTGCAAATTAGTTTCCAGAAGTTTTCCAGAGCAGTCTTAAAATCTACTTTCCCTGTCTTCTTTAGCCAGGAAGAGGTGGCCACACACATTTGTGGCTTCAAACAGCTGGCAAAATATAAGTACACAAGGAAGTTTCCAGGTCTTGAACATCTGCTGTTGCACGAGCAGCCAGTTCCTGCCTCCTTCAAGTATAAGAGACAACGTGCAGATACGAATACAGGGCATTCCTAGGAAATTGGAAGTATTGTTGAGCATGGTGAGTCCAGCACACCAGACAGAGGGTATAACCCACAGGCTCACCTTGTTCAGAGGTGCAGGTGGTCACTGGGGCTCTCAGTTCTTCCCACCCAACAGGAGCCTGCTGGAAGGATGAGCTGCTGTGCTCGGCAGGAGCCGGGGGACAAGGTCTCATCTTCTGAAATAAGAATGAGGAACAGCTATGAAAGGGAAGTCTTCCTGCTCAATACATTCCTAGATATTTCATGAAGATATTTTAGAATTTAGAGTTTAAAGTGTCAATATCAAAGATTTGCTCAATCTATGTAGTTTCTCCCTAGCTGGTGTTTATTTTATCTAGTTTGAAAAAGCAATTTTGTGTTCTCCCTGTGAGTGTACATATGTGTGTGTATGTGTGTATATATAAAAAATGCATATGTTTATAAAATACGTATATAGTACTTCCCTACGTTTCAGAATGTCATTCCCCGTGGCCTTACCTCTATTACACACATCATTCATTAGATTATGAAAACCATTAATGTCAGGCAGCAGAACCAAAGGAATTCACTAAGGGAGCACCATTAGCATATCAAGTAGCTATTTCTCAGCTAAATATTCCTGACAGCCCTCATTACATATGATGGATGGTCTTTATAAGAGGTAGTATTTCCAGAAGAAAATAAAACCTCAGCATTCTACCACATGTGGCCCAATAACTAGATATCATTTTTTGACTGTCTGTTTGCATTTCTTTCCTTTTTTTTCTTTCAGAATGAAAGAGTTGTAAAACTCACAAATAGATTAACTGCATAATTCAAAATTCATTAAAAATTGTGAGCCGGATTTAGCCTAGTTTCTGAATTCTGCACGTGCTTTAGTCGTGGTATATCAAACAGTGTGTGTCATCCTGGCTATATTGCCAGCAGCCTGTCAGAAATAAAAAGAGATATAGCTGAGAAAGCAAGTAAGGCTGTATTTTAAAAGACCATGTAATGTTAAAAGTTTTTGGGAGTGGAAACCCAATATTTTCTGAGGTAACACACCCAAGTCTAAAAGAAAAAATAAAATGTCTTCAGGAGTCGATGAACAGTTATTGCACCACCTCATGAAAAATGAGCAATTGCATGTGAAGAAGCCACAAACAAGTGCATCTATTTGACTACTCCCACGTGCAGTCTCCTGCTAGGTGGGCACATCTGTGGCAACTGATAACACCCCTTGATGGGAATACAGACCCCTGCACTTCAGTAAAATGGGATGGGAAATAGCATGAAACTTTCTGCTGTGCATTTCCCTGTAAATCTCAGTAGTGAACCGCATGGAACAGCAACAGGTTTGACCCTTACATGCATAAATACTGATTTTACTTTTTGTTTTTAAATTTTGTTTTTAAAGTAGAATGGACATTTCTATCTTTGGACAGTTGAAAATGAGTGATATTCAAGGGATCAAATTATCTTTCACGTACGCTCATGATGACAGAGTAAGTGAGGCAAATCTGACAAAGTCAGGCAAAATCAAGCAGGCAAAATCTGTACCTTCATTAAAGGGAAACCCAACTAGCTATCTTAAAGTGGGCAGTACCCCAGACATCTATTAATCCTATGTAATAATTAATATTCTGTTTACTAGTTCTACATCTGACCCAAAATTGGATCACAGATTTTATTTCCCTTTTTCTCTCTCCTACATGATAAACATTCTGAGTGGAGATGTTTTACTTCCCCCAAAAAATCAGTCAATGGTATTGGGACAAACAAAATATTCAGAAAAGTTGAGTTCAAGTGTGGTTTACTACTCATTCACACAGTTTTGGCCTACAGTGGCCACCCAGGTTGAGGAGAGGAGCCCAAAAATGAGCTCCCACCTTCCCAGCACAAGCCATTTACACCTGGCTGTCAGAGGATGTCTCTCTGCAAAAGCCCTGGCTAGCAATGGCCCTCCAGGTGACATCATGGCTTTGTACAAATGCTCCAAAATGTCTCATTTTTTTCAAATGCATTATGACATTAAAAACCATGTTGCATCAATTGGAGAGCTCTCCTTTTTCTTCCCCAGTTGTCCCTATTGTTCTATGCACATTTATCACAAATTGCTCATTTTATATTTGCCAGTCTAGGTCTCATTTTCTGATCCTCTGCTCCTTTTTGCAATTTCTTTTGTTGTGGATTTTTTTCTTCTTTTTGATTACTTGTCCTGAAGTAATTACTCATTTAAATTATTACTCATGATTTAAAGTCATTTACTGTTCCATTCCTACTTTGCCCAATTCTCCTTCCATAGCATTCATGAAAATATTAGTTAAGGTAGAACCTCTTCAAGGACACCTACAGCCCTCTTTATTTCCTTCAATTATGATGCTTTATATGGGTTTTTCCTTGGCCTACACAGCATTGTTCATATTTTAAACAAAATAAAATAACTTTCCACATCTGTTTTCGTGGGAATCACTATCATGTGTTTTGCTGAAATCTGTGTGCATATCTCCTGTGGTTCTTTCATGTGCTGATTCCATTTTTTTTTTTTAAGAACTGCAATATCATTTGTCTAGCATGATTTACTATCAGTACTGCTAGAATTTCATGGTTCTCTTACCCTCTAAATCTGAAGTGATTTGACTTCAATGAGGCAGAGTACTCCTTTGCAAACCAAATTATAAAACAGCAGGGTATTAATTTATTATTATCCAGAAATTAGTTTTGTTGCAGAATCAGAAAATAGCCTGGACACCTACTGCACAGTGATCACCAGTGCCACATGCTGATGTGGCAGGACGATGGATTCAGTCAGGTTCTTTTCCCAAATTAGGCTTCTTCTTAACTGGTTTCAGTTGTCTTTTTTTCACTGTTATTTAGAGGAAGAGTCTCACCAGTAATGGAAAGAGGTTCATTAAACAAGTCATTTAAAAACAGAGTGAGAGACAGGGAAGCTATTTCTCAGAAAATGGCTCAAATCATTGGACTAACACTCTTTAACTCTCTTTCCAGCAGAATTCTTTAGCATTTGAATGTACAAGTTCCAGAGTGCTAATAACACTTCTGAGTTACTTCCAACCTACCCAGGAAAGAGCCAAGATTTTTAAATGTCTCAGCATTTTAAGAACTACTTTTGTGGGGTTTTGGTGCTCAAACTCAATAAAGTGTGCTGTTTTCTTAATGTGTGATTCTTCAGAAATGCAGAATACTCATATTTTGAAAATAAGTGCTCCAATGCAAATGAAATTTGCCACACAAACACTAAAGGGCCCAAAATAAATTCTCATATTTGATAACTCTCTCTGATACAATTATAAACAATTATAAGACTATTGAAAAGCAGTTAGCTAGCACAGCACAACATTCCTGGCCAAGACATTTATTGAGATCTCCCAGATTTTAATGGACTTGTAATGAAATAAAGTGACATTATTACTCACTGTCTATGAAAGCACTAAAATGTTTACAATTACCTTTCTCAAGCAATTAATTTTAACACAATATTAATACAATTGTGATATTTATTATGCAAAAATAAAACTGTAAGGGCATATTTTCAAGACATATTCTGAGTATTTTTCTTCAGACTACCTCAGTACCTTTATTCTAGCGTCAACTGTTAAGTTTAAATGAAAATGAGCAAGTACTAATAGAAGTACAGCATGGGAAAATCAACTATGCCATGTGTTGTTTCTGAAATGTTAGTTTAAATACTCCATTCTCATCAACCAGTGTGTGAACAAGAAATCACAGAACACTTCACAAATGTTTAAACTGTCAAATAAGAGTAAATGGATTCATTGCTTTAGCTTTAATAAATACCTGTGTCTCCTAATATATTAATTCTCATAACTCTCACTGTCTGGACAGTTGTTTAAGCAGAAGTTTGTATTCAAAGATATGATATATCTTGAGAATTTAGAGTTAGAATTCATTTAGCAAGGCCAAAAGCTCAGTGTTTCCTAGCTGGATATCACTTCAGAAGCTGTTCCACTGAACTGGGGGAGTCCATAGGCCTTGGTATGCTTAAGGTATGCCAAAACAGCCACTGGTCTAGCTCTGTCACCAAGCTGATTTTCATGTGCTCTTCTTCATGGTATTTCATTTTTTATCATTTCATTTCTCTCTCTGCGAAAGAGGGGCACTAATTCTATCTTCTTTTGTAAAATGCCTTCAGGCTCATGCACAAGAAATATATTAAAGTCAAATCCAGAAATAATTATAGATTAGTAGATAGATTCACTTTCCTAAGTCTTGAATAGCAGAAAAAAGTAGCAGTTGTTCTGTAGTATTAGGAAAAAAATAGATAAACAGACAGATCAGAAAATAAACCACACTTGTTTCTTCTCCTTACAAGATGTCTCTATGCATTTTTCCATGAGGAGTGATTGATGATTTGGCCATTAGCATCCTTCTGAACCTCAGCCTTGGCAAATGTCATCCACCCTGCATCTTCGTTCACAAGATAAAATATTTGGATATGTTCAATATCCAGACAATCCTACATTATAGACAGAGAAATGTACAATGTACTGAGTTAGAGCTGAGAGTATACAATGGTTTACAGAATATTTTCAGTATGTTTTTCAAACACTTTCATGTTGTATTGTATTGTAGTTTGAAATTAAAGCATTAATAAGAAATATTAACTGGAGGTCCTAGACTTTTTAGGGTGTCAGTCAGCAGGCAGCATACTTTATTTCCACTGCCATTTTGGGCTGTTTGCTGTCCCCAAAGAGTCTCCTTGCAGAGCAGTAATTGATGTTAGCAGGAACATGCAATCTCAATGGTGGTGCTCCCTTTTACCTTTGCTCAAGCAAGGGCAGTGCCTTGCAGGCCCCCTGCACCCCTGCTACGTGCACCCCACTCTGCTGACAGCAAGTGTGCCTTGTGGGTACAGAGCAGCCACCTTGTAAATGTTTGATGGCAGCACTGCCAGAGGCACATGCATTATTCTTACATGGATTTACACCTGCAGAATGGATAAAAACAAATGCAGATCAGACATAAGTGGCATGTTTGCACATTAAAACAGCCGGGGGCTGTAACAGATGAGCATGCTGCCTTCATGGCAGCCCTGCTCATTTTGGTCCTTGCTCAGGTGATCTTCAAGTTGCCCATTCTCTCTGACTTTGACCATCTAGTCATTTAATCCCAGCTGAATTCTTTCCCTCTTGTAGGACTGACTGTTGTGTGTTCCCACAGACACATGGCCACAGCAGATCTCCGATCAATAGACCAATTCCAAATATCATTTCATTTTCACAGTGTGTGGTGCAGAGAAGGGAAAAGAAGCAGATATAAAATGCTCTGCTCTTATCTTCATCTGCGCTTGGGAAATCATGCAATGCAGTTCCAGAACAGCTAGTTTTCTGTTAACATGGTAGAGGGCATTGGCTGGATCTTAATTGTTCCCATCTTATTCCAAGGTCTCTTTTACAAGAGAGAGTGTACATGGTAATGTCAGGCTCCAGCATCTTGACAAGGTACCTACCTTGTGGGAGGATATGTCAAAACAGGAGGTCTAAGTCTCTGCTGTGAATTTTCCCCTGTTGAGAAAATGGCTAACAATTTTCTATGAAACATTTCTGTGTTGCTTTCTCTCTCTCAAGTTTATAGAAAGCAGACACGTATTAGAGCCCTCAGAAGTGCTGCTTTTCAGGAGATTCATATTTCCTCATGAAGCTCGTCACACTGGCAGTTAGTTAGGAGGGAGAGGGAAGAGCAAAGTTCTCTTGTGGAATGAGGCACAGAACTATAAAGAGACATAAGTAAAGGAGACAAGAGAGAAATGTGAAGGAATTGATGAGGGAATGAGAAAAGACCCAGAAAACCGAGAAAGACAATGACAAATCCTGGTAGGGATTCATAAAGTAAAGTTGAAAACATCAATAAAAGAAAGGGATGTAGAGAAAAATGCTATAAACCATAATGGGGGTTTGGGGGAGAAAAGAAAGAAAAACAGGAAAACTAAAGCTATAGGAGAAAAGAAAAGTATAGTAGTAATAAAGCTTTCTTTGGGGTTGGGGTGTGTAGGAAAAGGAAGAAGATGCTGAGAAAGCAGGTGTGTGCAGACTAAAGGAATGGTCTCAAGAGCAGGGATGCAGTGGCTGCCTTTAGCAAATACACAGTGCTCTCTAATCCTAAGCAAGTACTGCCCAGAGCCTTAAAACCTGCCTGAAATAAAGCTTCAGGCCAGATGGTGCAGAGAGGCTAGTGCAGGTACTGTTAATGTATGATCTTCCTTTGACTGAGAATGATAATCATGCAGCAAGGTTCGACCCTCCCCACAGCACCTGATACTGCAGTTGTAGAAATCTGGTATTTCTGCTCCACCAACACAACATTGAGATGATGTTGTTCTTTCTTTTCCAGTGGTTTTTAGGTAATTACCCTTCTATTTCTGAGCCCTTCATTAGCTGATTACCATAAATTTCCCATAGCACCTTTCATAATAACCTAATATAAACAAAAACACCAGCATGTGTAAAACAGGGACAAGAAACAGAGCTGGGATTATGTGATATAATCATATCTCCTCCCTACAGAGAGCCAACAGGAAAATTAATCTTTTGTTGTGTGCATCTGGGAACTTTAATAATATGGTCAAAAAAACCTCTTTTACAGAAGTTCATCGTTTAATTGATTAAGTAGTACAGAAACACCATATTGCATACAGAAATAGAGTGTTTATAAACAAAAGCCACAGCTAACAGAATTTAAACCAGCAGTTTTAAAACAGCACCAAAATCCTCCAATCCTATGTGATGTTTTAGATAGCTGTAGAGATTAGGTCTTTTCCAGTTCTTATTTCCTTTATCCTCTCCTGTCTCAAACAGAAGGGAGAGATATGAAACCTGAGCAGAAAAAGAATAACTGTCTTTATGCAGAGATGTGCTCTTATCAGAGCTGACATATAGAAATGAACTGTCATTTTCATCCTGAACAGGAGTAGGAAGTATAGGCACACAGTTCTCATGAGACTCCCACCTCAAGTTTGGAAGAAGTATTCACTGACCATACGTTGAGAAGGCCTGAGTTTAATTGTCAGGGAGGTTTGCCTTTTTTCTTCCCCCTTTATTCCTTCCTTCCTATTAACCATGAATCTACTGTTATCATGACTTGCACGTAAGTCTGAAGATGCATTAAAAATCATGGCATGATTCCCAAGCATATCCATTCCAACAAAACACATATTTCAGATTTAGGATCCTGCCTGGGAGAGAAATAGGTATCTATCAATGGCTGTGAATTTGAGCAAGAGTAGCTGACTAAAGACTCAGGTGAAGAAGTGCAGAGAAATATCTTGTGGATCTCCGTGATTAATTTTTCTGTGTTTATAGACTTCCAGTAAATGAAAATTATTTACTACCTTATATGTGCAAGTAAAGACTGCTCACTATTTGCCTTTGAGATAAAGGGCTAGAATTAAAAAAAGAAAAAAGTACTAATTTAGAAATACTGCACAAGTAAATGCACTTCCTTTTTTTCCAAGTAATACTTCCATGCAAGGATATATGTTGGTGCAGCTTGCCCTTTGCAAGTGCTGTATTTTTCCCTACATACAGTTATCCTCTTAGATACGTACTTCAGTAAGTTGTGGCAAGCATAAAGCCTGCAGGGTCGCATGAAACGCCACGCTCCTACTGCTCTGAAACTACAATGAGCATTTAAGGCCACTTCTAGAATCCTGTGAGCTCCTTAAAGTCCATTTATACCTATTTCTTTACTAAGCACAGAAGATGCTTTATATGACAAACAGAATACCCAAGTTTTTCTCATCCTACCAGCCAAAGTCACATGAAATTCAAGCAGCTCTAATGAGAAGTCGTCTCCTCTCTTAGTAGCCCAGAGCAGTTACGATTTGGGTAAATTAGCAAGAAAATTGGTCCTTCCTCCCCCTGTAAAACAGTTAAATCAGAAATGAGCTATTTACAAGTCAGATGGGTCAAATTCTATGTCCTCTTCAGTGAAAAGGTACTACTTCAAATCATCTTTTGGTTCCAAAAAAAACATGGAATATGTTTAAACATACAAAATTATAAAATCTTGACATACAACAGGTAACCATGCCACCCATACTACCTCAGTGTAAAATTTCTGTTATTCAGTATAATGAAAACCAAAAGAAAATGCAGTTTGTTTTCCTAAATGGTTCATGTCTGCCTGCCCTCATGGGTTTCCTTTTACATTGCAGTTGTTACTAAAGCCACACTCTATTCAATTATACATCACAGTCTTCTTGTCAGCATGAGATACTTCCTTGTTCTACAGACTGTGAGAGCTGAATTGTGTCCCTTTCTTTGCAGTAGACAGAGTGTATTTTCTAATGTCTAAAGTTGAAAGCAGTATCCAAAACACTACAATGTGTCTACTTAAACAACAAGAATGACAGATTCCTCAGGCTCAGCCTAAATCAGCTTGTTCATTTCATATATTTTTGGCCCTCAGAAGAACTGGGAAGCAAATAGCACACCTTAATCTATTAATTTTTATGAAATATTGTGCCAGAGGAAATCTTTTGAAAGCATGGAGTATTCAAATGTTTTCTGCATGAGGATGTGGTAGGTATCATAAAGGTGCTTGCCACAAGAGACATACAGATCTCTAATTCCTCCCTCGGTGCCTGGATTTTCTGTAGAGGAGATCCAGAGAAAATCCCCAAACTAATTAAGCAGCCATCCAACATCATTAAGCTTTGTCTTGCGAGGCACAGAAAAGAACAGCCTGATCTTAGCACTGCACTGCAACTGGGAGACAGAACAGCTCTGCTTCAAACCCTTCTCTGCTCAGGAGTGTCTGAAAGGCGTTTGGGTCGACTGCTACCAGCGACTCACAGTAACTGGGTCGATGGGATACCTTTTAGAGAATGAGTCACCTAAGATGAATATTCTGGAGGGCTAAGATTCTCACAGTGTGCTATATTCTGTCAGGGTTGAGTCTGGTCCATATTACAAAATCCCTTTCACAACTGAATAAAGTGACAGCTGACAGCCCAAGGAAAGACAAAGGACCAAAAAAAATGAGGTGGAATTGTCTCATGGTGATTCCTATAGGTCACAATAGAAGCAGCGGGGGAAGCTTTCTCTCCTCCCAGTGTGCTCACATGCAGGTATATCAATTCGTTCTCCACAGCTAGTGCATTTTAGTTAATGAATGAGTTATGCAGCAAATAAACCCAAACAAAGTGGAAACAGAGAAGGAATGAAGACTTCCTCTGGTGTGGAAAAAGGACAAAATTTACCTGCTCAGAGCTCCTTGTAGTTGCACATGCAAACAAGAGCATGAAAAATGGCAAGGGAAAATGGTTGTGTGGTGGGAGGGGCCAGGAACATCCATTGTTGGTTTAGGGCTCGGGTTCAGTTTGTGTAAAACTCCCTTTAATAAGTCTGCCCTATTAATATGAACCAGTAAATTTCAAAAATGTTAATCTAATGGAAATAATTTTATTACATTTTGTTAGACCCTCTCATTAACAATATTGAGTTGTAGTGGCTTCCTTAATTAGACATTAATGGGAACATAAAACAATTAGCAACAGACTGACCAGTTTAAGCTTGGCAGGCTTTTGGATCTTTTGGATAAGACAGTTCCCAGAAGTACCTTCTCAGGTTGGACTGGGAAAACACACTTTATGATGTCACTGGTGAGGAAGTTTAGAAAATGATCCTATGGGTTGCATTCCCTTGTTCATATTTCTAAACTTGAATATTCAAATGCATCTCTCTTTAGGGCTGGATTAGCTACTTCAGATACAGACTTGTGACATAAGCCCAACCCATACATTTTTTAAATTGAAGTTTGCTGAAAGTCTAAAATCTTAACTGACTTGTCAACAATTCCCTGCCAGTATCAGAGGCTTTTCCAATTTCTGCTGAAAGGAATGAGTTTTCCCTCCGTAATATTGCCAGTGGTATAGAACTTTCCTTGGAAATCCTCTTGGAAGTTCATATAACAGTGTGAGAACAGTTTCAGATAAGGAGCAGCAACCCATCTGCCCAGCTTTCTAGTTGGTCTCTTTCTTGTTCTCCATGTCACGCCTAAAGCTGTGTTGGAAATAAATGAGATTTTGCTGCTGTTGCTACAATTGCAGTTTCTTCCAAGAGAATCTCATCTTCAGCATCTGATCAGCAAATCCAGTTTAGCAATGCCTGTTAAATAAACACTTTCTTCAATTCTAGATAGGCACAAGCTACATCAGAAACACAGCTTTCAGGACTTAGTCAAGGCATTTTGACATTTACTTCATTAAAAGTTAGTGGTTTTTCTTTTAATATTAGCATGTAGGTATTTGAAGTTCACTTATGTATATGCATAAATCTGAAAGAGCAGACTGTTATGCCTTACATTAACATGTAAATGTAGCCTAACAGACTTCACTTTAATTAATGATGTTCTTTAAGTCAAGAAGTGCCTAAAGAACTGTGTCTGCATGTGGCCTGAAAAAATTCTGATAGGTGTTTCACAGTTTGCTCTCTCTTGGAGAAAACTATTCCCAGATGCATTCACAATTTCATTTTTCCATACACTTTATGTCAAATCTCACTTTTCAAGTTATGAGAATTACATACTTCTTACTACAAAGTCTAATTCTTTTGAGTTATATTGTGAAATTGTTGAGAATATTGTCTTTGAGCTTGATCAAGTGGTTTTTCATTCTTTTCATCAACTCACTTTAACAACCTTTTGTGTTTGTTGTCATAAGGTATTTTCATAGCTTTCAGGACCATTTTTGTAGTTCTTTTTCACTCCTGCTATTTTTTAGCAATATATAAGTGTTTGAAGTTTTGATCACGACCAAGTATTTCAGGGTCTGAGTCACCAAGGCTGTATAAGACCAATCTTTTCCAAGTTATTAAGTCAAGTTTTGCTTTTATTTTTGTTTTTCCATATTGCATAAACCAGAATGTCACTCGGAGTGAAATACTACATTCTTCTGTAGACCCAGACTTCTTGACTACTGCTTTATGATACCCGGACAAACAGACCATGTGTCCTATGAACATGAAATCTGATAAGTTTTCAGTTGAAGGGAGAAAATCCTGTTCTTTAATTTATGTTCATGTTGTTTGACTGACTTACCATGCAAAAAATACATCTGATTGGTAAGGATATGTCTAATTTTTTTTTTCATTAAAAATAATGAGGAAAGGAGAGGAAAAGACTTCACCACCATCCATGACCTAATTTCTGGATCTTAAGTGCCCCAGAAAAACAAGACTGTTGTTTTCTGCCTCTCAGTTTGTTAACCATTTGCTCTTGAGTAGATTTTCCAAAGCTGTATCTTCTTACCCTTGATCTTCCTGCTCGACACAGTCCCACCACGTGCAGTCTCAGCACACACGCTGCTCAGCTGCTCTCTCTGTCCTTCAGTCGTCTTGAATTGATGCACAGTTTGCCCTCTTTGCAGGGATTCCACAGGGGCGAAATTTGCGCAGACAAAATGCCAGAGCAATCTTCACTGGAAAGCCAGATGTTTCATTTCATCGGCTGGCATGGTCCTACCAAGGGAGAAAAGGAGAGATCTGTGCCTTTTCCTCAAATCAGGCACAGAGTTAATTCACTACTAAGTTAAATGCCTCAGATTTTGAAGTGAATTGGGGTTTTTTCACCATTCATTTGGAAAGAATTTGAAAGCAAATCAAACAAAGCCCATCAAAATTATTGCAACCCTGGGTAAAAAAAAAAAAAAAAGAACTCCACTGGGGCTTTTCTCACCTTGTAAGTTGCTTCTTAGTTCTCAGTTAAGACATTCTTGAAAGACACAGATAGCAAAATGCTGTCGTCCAACTTTTTAAAAAAGTATGATGATTGCGCTTGCTAATTGTGTTTGTTTTCTTTTGACTAATTTATTAAGGACAATTGAGAAAGCTAAAGCATTTGAACTGATTTTCTATTTGTTTGGCTATTAAAGTTCCTCTGTGAAATGTATGTTTACTTAAAGTATCTCCAGCTACCCATTTACAATGCATTTGTTAAATTAGTTAAGAGACTTTAATTGGGCATTGGGGATTTGTTGTGATATTCCCAAATCCGTTTACTAAAAATACATGAGAACTGTGAGCAATTTATTTATAACCTTGTTATATTAGGCCATTACCAACATCAGGATTTTTTTGTTAACCTATTTTTAATTTGTATTGACAAAATTGAAGCCATGCTTGCTTTCCTTTCTATTTTAATAAAGCAGCCTGAAAACTGTTTCTGGTTAAATATAGTAGAACCACCTGTTATATTTGGAACAGTATTCATAATATTTGGAACAGTGTTCATAGATGGAGACCCCAGAAAAAAAGCAATGACATTGAATCAGCATTAGCATTTGGTTTGTATTTCATTAAGATCAATAATTTGAGCAGTTAAGTATATTTGAGATTAAAAATGCACTGTACTCCACTGGCACTATCATCAAATAGTCACTTTCTTCTTTTGATCAGATCCTAGACATTACATATTAATTAAAAACCAGCAGAGCAACAAATTCCTATAACAAGGCTTTGTCAGTAACTGGCCTCTTCTCACCATCATACTGAGCCATTTGCCAGACTCTGAGAGCCTAATATCAGACCTCTGTGAATGAACCTTTCCTAAGAGACAAGGAAAAGGAGAGGAGTTTTAGAGCCCTTAGTTCAAAAAAGTCTAGTTTCATCCAAAGAAATATTTCCAGTATCTTGGCTAGAGTTCTAAATGTCAGGATTTCTCTGTAGTACAGAAGCCTAGATTTGTTTTGTTTGCCTCAGCACTAGAAAAATAGGGATTATTTACAGGGTGGCATTTTTACAGATTTCCAGATTTTATTTAATGTTTTTATTATTAATTATATTATTTATTTTATGACCCCATATCATCCTACCAATTTCAGTATGTTGTATACTACGTATTCTGAAAAGAAGTGGAAACTTTGCCTTGCATTTTCATGGGGGAAAAAAAATGAAGACATTACCTTTATGATTTCAAATATCTTATTTGATATTTTTTCTTAAACATCTTAGTTGATCAACAGGCATTGCATGTTGGAAGAATATAGGTTTGGCTTAAGCAGGGGTAACAAGGGAATTCTACCTGAGCTAAAAACCTTGGACCTGGGAGAACAAATGATGCTGAGTTTCCAGAATTTCTGTCCCACATCTTGTCTAGCAGGCTCCCTGCTTGACCACTACAGCTTTCCAGATGATTGTTATTTTATTTTAACTCCCTTGCTTTCATTAAACAATAATCAAACTATCTCCACAGAAAAAGAAAAACAAGTTAGTGTTTTGGGATTTTTTAGCCAAAGATTCTATCTGGTGAACCCCCAAATGGGTAAACTACATACCATGCATTTAACTAATCCTTTCTTGAAGTCAGTGAGCAACCTGAAACCCACTCCTTTGAAGTGGATTACAGAGATAATGTGGCCAAATACCCTGGATTTTATATACACTCTCTCGTAAATAGTGAGTAAAAAGAATACTTTTCCTGTTACTGTAAAATTTTGGCAATAAAATAAGCAAGAATTTTCATCAACCTACATACATTATAAAGGAAAATTCTTCCACTTTAACACCAATTTGAAGTTCAAAGCAGAGACTCTCTGAAAAAGGAACCAGATTGAAAGTTTCATCCCTTTGTTACCCTGTTCTATGCCAGAGTCAAAAGACAGCAGTGGTGACACAAATGCCCCTCTGAGGATGTCTGCACACCTCTTTAGACAGGCCATTCACAACCAAGATCAAGTTATTTCTAAACCTGTCTTAATGTTAGAGCAACAGTGTACAGGCAGACCTGTGTGCTCACCCAGAACTTAGGGAAAGTCATCAGACCACCCTGCCAAGGAAAGTGGTTCATTCCCAGGAAACAGCATGTAATTAAATGTTTCAACTTCCCATAACTAATTTTTTCTGCCTCGTTAAATCCAGTTGCTTTAACACAATTTTCACTTCTGTTGACACTGATCTGTTGTGATGGGATGAGGGAGTAAGTTAACAGCTGTAAACGTTAACGAGAACTTATTTAAGCTGTTATGGGAGTACGACTGCTTTCATGGTAGGGGAAATCAACACCATCACCTCCATGCCAAATATTTTTCCTGAGCATAATGTTGTATGAAGCTTGAGTTTTCCATAGCCCAAAGAAAAGCATTCTGTTATTACACAAAAAATTGCAGTCATTTTACAAAAGGCTGCATAGTCTTGGTACAGGAGGCTAGTCCTGAACTGGTTCAAAATAGTATAAATGTCCATTTCAATTGAACTATTCCACTTCACACCAACTGGCTTTCCAAACAAATATGTATTGTTTATTGAGAAATAAGACACTAAGAAACACAATACTTCAGGGGGGTACATAAAAAAGGGAGTACAATCATCATAGATGTGCTCCTGTCATCCTACAGAATGCATGAAGATAATGTTTCTTCCTCTTTTCCATCAAATTATTCTCATCTGCAGAAATTATTTCTCACATAAAACTTTACATCTTCTAATTTAAGTTTTGGGTGTCATTTCTCTTTTTAGCTCCTCTTTGAATAGAGCTATCCTTGCTTGTTTGTTGAATGCTGTACCGTACCCCTTATTGTGAGAAACTACAGTATATAACAGTTTGTGTGCAGACCCAAGTACTTTTTGAAAGACCACTAATTCTTTCTGCTGAGCTAGGACCTGGTCTGAATTTTAACATGTTCAGAATAGTTTCACTTACGTTAAAACTTTTATTTTTTTAAAAGTGCTCCAAGCACATGAAAATAAAAGTGAAAAAAGCGTAATGAGTCCTTTTGGGGTTTATGACTGCAATCAAAAGCTTGGAAAGAACAGAGGTAATAAACCAATTGATAGTACTGTACATCCTGGCATAAGTAGCAGGGGGAAGGATATTTGCCTGACTTTGCAGGATACTTGCAGCTAAATCTTATATTCAAGAACTAGAAATTAATACACTGATATGATTTTCCTTAAAAGACCATAGATATTAAAAAATGTATAATAGCAGTGAGAAAATGTGGAGACAGTTTTAATTGGTGAAAATATTTGAATTGTCAAATTGTTTTTTATATTGTTTACTAACATGTTATTTCACATAGCTTAAAGCAAATGGAGTTTTAAATCCTGGGCAAGATAAACAATGGATAGAAAATTTTTTTTTGGGGGGAGGTGGTGGAAAAAGAAAAAGAAAAGCTACAATCATCTCACACAGCTTATCAGGAAGCATCAAGAGCAGCCTTTTGGTGAGAGAGTTTAGCAGTTAGCAGCTAATGCTCACACAATGCCATCTTGACAAATGTAGCAGTCCAGATCCTGAGAGCCCTTATTTATACCCGCCTGGCAATACTGACACACAAACACTCATACATCAGATGTGCTGCAGAGCTAACATCCCCATGCAGAGAGCAGCGGTCACCCGGTTTTGATCTCAAGCTACCTCCAAACATCATGTATTTCCTGGCTTCTTGTCCTGAGCATCATGCTATGTCTCAACAGGGGAGACACATCCAGCCATTGGCAGCTGCTGGAGAGCACTCATAAACAGCCCATGGGCAGCCTGGGGATGAGAGCTCACACCAAAAGTGTCAAAAGCTCTCTACAAAGGACAACAAAACATGCTCGTCTCTGTGGCACAAATGAGCAAATGCATCTTTACAGCAGAGAGCAAACAGAGATGACACACACCTGTAGGCTGGCTAACACCCAAGTTCAAGAAATGAACTATTTACATTTGAGTTCCAGTGACTTTCTTGACGAGAACTATATTTTCAGTGATGGAGGAAAATGTCTTTCTTGTAAAGCAATCTGTGTCGGTTACACTGTCTTTCCCAGGTGCACATTTTATTCCTATGAAATTGCTGCAGTGGCAGAAGATCAAAAAATAGATGGAACCTGATCTGCTCGTTTCCTTCCTGCAGAAGGAAAGCAAGGCAGCAGAACAACACTTCTTGGAGCAGGTGACTTTTACCTCATCCATGCTGATCTTAGAAGCTCAAAGTGCACCAGAACACCCACACTTACTTATTCAAGAAAAAGGAATAGTGCCTTCCACGTAGATTTGGAGGTTTACCGATTAAATGCCTGACTGTGGGGACTGTCTCACAGTTCCAAAGCGTCTAAAAGAAATGGTCTATTTTCATATAAGAAGTACTCCTTAGAGATTTCTCATTTTGTTCACAGGGGAACTGTGCCACTTAAAGGGCCATTTTTATCACAACAAGAAAGCCCTGCAGCGAAAAATAATGTATCGTTTGCCATGGAATTAATTTCTTTGAATGAAAATGCTGCTTTTTCAGTGTAATTAGAACTCAGGCTCACCTCAGGCTTTCCAGAAGTTTTCCTGACAAGGAAACAGAACTACAAACTCAAAGAGCCACAAGGAACAGTCAAATGAACTCAGGTTATCTTCTGTGAATGTTGGTCTAAACTTTTGGCCCTGCAATGACACAGATGAGGAAGGAAATAATAATTAAAAAAAAAAAAAAAAAAGAGGGCAGAAAAAAATATTGAAGCACACAGGTAGTAGTGTACAGATGTCTAATTTAACAAGTATGCTCTGTGTATTATCAGGGAAAGAAGTGAACAGAACAGACAATAATTATTACTCAGAAAGAATATGAAAAAAATGAAACTTCCAGGGGAAAAGAACAAAAGTCATGTTTGTCTACTCCATGATTGTAATGATGAAATGATGATGACAGCTCAGCTGGGTTGCAAATGAAGTCCAGGTTTCCCAGTGGCCCAGACACATTAATAGTAATAATATTCATAAAATAATAATAATAATAATAATAATAATAAAAGTAATAAATAATAATAGTAATAACAGCAACAAGAGTATTACTGTCTCAATGTTGATTTAGACAACTTTCAAAATATAAATTACATTGTTTCCTTTTCCAATATGCAATAATATCCTAGAACAGGTCTTGTATAAATTTGGCACACTGTGAAGTGGAAATGTTTACACAGTCATTCAACTTTCAATACACACACGTACCTACATTTAGACTAGTACTACACTCATGCATAAGAATCTGCAGTTAAAGACTTCAAGCCATACTTAGCATGAGTAGCTAGATTTTCAAAGAAACTCATAATATAAGCTCCTTCTTATTTCAACATTAACTAGAAAACAATGACATATTTAAGTTTCTTGCTTTAGATACAGGACTCCAGTCATTGACTTCCCTCCTCAGACACAGCAACACATACCAAAATATATATGCATGTATGTATATCTATCTATCTGTCTATCTATCTATCTATCTATCTATCTATCTATCTATCTATCTATCTATCCATCCATCCATCTATCCATCTATCCTATCTAATTTATCTATCTAGTCTATCTGCCATCCTCTAAATACACAGACTCTTTCAAATAACAAAGTCTAATGAGCCTTCTGAGATACAAAAATGATTATAGAACTTCAAATTCTCATGTTAATGACACCTCTAAAGGGAACAGCAGGAATAAGAAAATAAAAGTAGACCAAATACTCAACCTAACAACTCCCCAGTGCAGTATGGCAGTCTAGGAAAGCATAATAATGAGATCAAATACAAATTGCAATATGAAAAGTGAAAATTCAATATGCAAGTATGAATAATACAAAATTACATTAGTAAAGTGACATCTTCTATTAGTAGAATATCCTGCAGTATATGAATCCACCGACTTTATGCAACAGACCCAGGCTCTTCTAAATTTCCCAAATACTAAAACACATCATGGTAAAGTAGCTATTTTCATGTGAACCAGAATGCTCCAGAGGCAGTAAAAAGCCACATTAGCAGAATGCTAAACCTCCACCTTTGTTCTTTTTCTTCAGAGCTGACCTCAGACTGTGGCTGCACAGACACTCCCCACACAGAGCCCAGATGGGGCTTTAGCCCTGAGCAGCACCAGTACAAGGCAGAAGCAGAACAAGGAACCTCTCAGGGCCACACCATCATCTTATCATAGCTGAGAGCAACATTTTAGTGGGAAATGATATACACACAGGCTACAGCTGGCGATGCACACACTGAGGCATACAAAAGCCATGTGGCCTCCTCATATGGGAGCTGTTTAGAGAAAACAAAAGATATTGTTCAGACCGATTTCCAGGCAAAATTTTATATAGTGTATTTTCTTAAAGAGTCTTTATCACCCATTTCTTAAACCATAGAGAAAATGTAACTGTTACTCTGTGAAGCAGAATAATTCCACTAGGTATTCAGACCAAAGAACACAGACTTTCTCCCTCACTTGCACACTACCAAAGGGACCATTACTAACCCCAGCAATAACAGTCTATTTCCTAACATTTCCCTTTTTTTTGTCTTTTTGCTTTTAAAGAACCGCAGTAGAATCAACTACACAAAAGTACCCGTGGACCAAAAGTCCTTCACGTAAACAAGGCTGCACAAAGTCCATTCTTATTGTATCCAGAATCACCCTTTTCAAAGAGAAATAGTGTTGTTCTTTTACCTGACATGCAGTCCTTCAAAATCCTCTAAAATTATGTTGTAAAGAAAAAAAATAAAAATAAATGCATTTTCTTTAGATCTGTCAGGAAGTAAAACTAAAGTACAGTGTGTATTGTTTTCTTCCAAGAGGAACATTGCAGTAGCATACCTTAAATCTGCAACCACACTTGACAGGACGGGTTGTCCCTGGCCTTTATGGACACCAGGGAGATCAAGTCTCCCCCTCTTTCTGTGCAGAGACATTCCATGCAGCACAGCATTGGCAGTCGTTGGCTACACTATTTGCTCTCATTTGTATTTCTGTGTTGGATTCAGCACAGTGGGGAACACTCCTGAGCAATTTATTTTCTCCAGCCATGCTGTTCAGTTCCTCTCACCCCTGGGGACCGAAAGGAAATCTTTGACAGGTAGACAGCTCCCTGTGTATAAAAAGAAATTCCTAATGTCACAGGGAAATCAGTAGTTGACCAACTACACTAAATGCAGTGAAGTAAGAGAAATAGCAAAAGAAAGACATTTGAGATAAATTTGCATTCAGAGACAGTACATGAGACAATTGGCTGCCTACCAATCCACTTGAGGGTGCAGTGGGTACTGGGAGGTTGCCATATTATCCATATCTTAGCCCAAAACTTCTCAGCTGAAAGGTGGGATTTCCTGCTGAGACAACCAAAGCTGTGCATAGAGCTTTAATTACCATTAGCTGGGGTAATTTATTCCAGTAAAATAAAAATGTCAATGATGAAAACTGCCATTGCTGATGTGATGATTGTTAGGAGAGCTGACACATGCTAACACAGGTTTTAATGAGGTCATTTGGTTGTTTCTCAAAGAAATGTTCCTTAAAATGATGCATCATTAGGAAGCTACCAAACACATAAACAAGAATCCTCTCTGTCATAAAAATATTCACGCTTCTAAAGAAGGCAGAGGAAGACCAAGGCATTTAAGTTCCAAACATTTACTTTTGCCAAATGATTACATTCAAACAGCAACACACAAGATATAATCATCATTTCAACTCTTTGCAGATATTCCATAATGTTGTGCTTCAGCACTAAATTCCACGCGCACATGAAAATAAAAAGTATATAGCTGGGCATAAAACTGTGGATTGTCCTTCCACCATAAATGACATTCACAATCTTTTTAATAAAAAGGGGTTTGGGGGAGGGGAGTGGGGGGAAGAGGAGAGAGACTGTTATATTAGGCTATCTAGTTCAGTACAGGAAGAGATAGCAAATAGGTAAAATTTTCTACATAAGCATTTACTACAAGGAATTGAACAGTAAAACTGGAGGCCTTGAACTTGCAGCCAGACCAGTAATTTCAAGTTTTTCATTTGAGAAACAACACTGCCTTCATTATTTTCTACTTCAGTGCTTCTGAGCAGGAAGAATTTAGGTCAGTGTTGAGTCTGAGTTACTGCTGATAACTGTCAACAAATAAAATTCTGCCCTATACTTCATTCTTTATGAAAAATAAATGAGCACAGGGCAGGGAAATTGCCTATCTTTCTGAGACAAGAATCTCTTAGCCAGTGCATTTGCATTTTGAAATTACTTTTGAAGACACAGTAGTGGACTTTCCACACTGAGCTTGAGACACAGTAGACAGCATCAGAGACCTGGCTATATTTACCTCTGTTGGTCCATGGCACGTGAATATCATCTCCAGATAAAATAGCAGGTATTTATGGGTATTCACCTGGTATGTGAATTAACTAAATTGTAAAAGGAAATTGGCTTTCCCTCTGCTAAATATGGCAGTGACTTAGAAGCACAGGAGGAAGAATTTATTCTCCTGTTGTGGTGAGAAGAAAAGTTAAAGGTCTTTAACATATGTGAATTAACACATGTTCAAACCCATTAATTTAGTCCATCCTTAGTTCTGATGGCACCTGCCAGCTTTCTGATAGTGTGTGTGTCCAGTGAAACCAGGAGGATTTAGGCACACACCTCAGCTCTGCATGGCATTCAGCATGAGGGAGCATAAAACTAAGGACCTAACCCTGTAGAAATCAGGCCTCACACTGTAGTAAATTGCCTTGTAAGTTTTATTGGCATTTATACTTCCAGCTCTTTCTTTTACTGCCTCTCACTACATTTTCTCTCTTATATATAAAACATAGTATGGAGGATTTTTTTTTAACTGAGCTTACCTAAGTGCTCTTTCTTGGCAGTAAAGGAGAAAAACTAGAAACTCTAAGTAAAAGCCATTACTTTTCAAGTACATCTTCCTTTGAAAACATCCAAGGCATTCAATATTTTAATTAAAATTTAATTAGTCATTTTCTTTGTGCTAGAAAAATGCCTATTTTATTGCAAGAACAAACAACTTAGGACAGCATGACATTATCTTCAGAGAGCATGCTACTAGGTCTTTTTTACAGAAGAAAATAAACCACTCTCTTAGGAGAGGAAAGTTATGCTGAAGTGTTTAGAACTGCAGCATGTACCTTGAACTGGCACAAAGCAAATAAAGGCTTTGATGTTTTAATATGTGTTTCTGCTGCGAGGTGTTCTGTGTTGCCAGACAAAACAAACACTTAGGAGAATCTCTGCAGTTTAGTCAAGGTGAAATCCTAGCTCCATCAAATCAGCAGTTGGAACTGATTTTACTGGGGTCAGGATTTCACTCAAGTCATTTGTCCCACCTTCCCTGTTAACTCTTCATGTTTACAATCTTTTTAAATCAGAGTGTCAGAAGAGACCTCAACAGAAACAGTCTTGGCCTTCACAGTCACAAAGTCTGAAAATAAACACAGGTATTACTCATCCCCTTCCCTAAAACCTATCAAGTCCAATCATAAAAGTTGTCTCTCTGTCCCCCAGTTTCTCCCAGATGTGTATTAGAGCTCACACTTCACCTTTTGAGACACATTTCTCACCTTGCTTAGGTGTATATCAGTCATTGTGCTAACATTCTCCTCTAAAACTTGCAGACCCCATGCACGTGTCCTCTGCACTGTGATTCCACCAGACTGTGCAAGCGAAGCCTTTCAGGCATTTTCCACAAGGCTGTTCACTGTGCAGACACAAGCTGGCTCAGCTAACGCAATCCTGAGGTCTGAGACGATTAAAGCCAAGGTCTGTGAGCTTGAATCCAGCACTGCACTGACAAGGCTGACCAGTGCACAGCCAACAGGAGGCAGCATCAGCCCTAGCCTTTCCCCTGCCCTCTGCCCATGTTATGAGCCTGCTGCACTTCTTGCCAGTACGTCTGGAAAGAACATAGCTGTTCAGAGCTCCACCAAATTGCATGAAGTTGGTTTGCTACAGCCCTCCCTGCATTTTATCCCATGGTCTAGTCATCTCCCTGTTTGTAGACATGATATGCTTAAAAGTGTGTCTGAAACTTCCACCATGATAAATTTGCATTAAAACTCCTACTGCTGGCTAAATCACTTTTAATTCAGACATGATAATGTTAGTTTCCCTACTTGCAATGAATAATCAGAGTTATAAACCCAGCCAAGACTGAGGTAAACCCTTCATTCAGCACAGAGATCATTCCTACTTCACTTACAAGCTCTGACATCTTCACAGCAGAAAAATGTTATTTCCTTCAGTTTTCTTCTATGTAAAACGCATTGCCATGAAATTAAAGGTTTGAAAGGTTTGCTTTTGAATTTCCATTCACCAGAAGCAGAAGATAGCATAATTCTTCATTTACAGTGTATAAGAAAAGGAAAGACTTTACAGAAGCAAGGCTCCTGTCTCAATCTGATAGTATAATTATCACATTAAATAAAAATAAATTTGTTACCAGTTAAGATACAAAATTACAATGAGATTAATTGTGTCAAAAAAGTGTGAAACTATTTGAATACAGAAATAAGATAGTACAAGTTTTCAAACCTGGAATAATTGAACATACTTTACTAAAATGTCATCATAAAGGGACATGGCCAAGGAAAAATACCTCTCTAGCTTTGTAAAGTGAAATAATTCCTTGAACCACTGGAAAGAATTGATTTTTGTGTCCTTTATTATAGAAGTGTAGGAAAAGTTAAAAGATGAAAAAGGCCTATTATTTCATCCAACACATAGCAATATTTTCACAACTGCTTTGTCCAAGAAAATTTTAATCAGCTCATAGTGTAGCACTTCAGATGTTTCTCATATCAACTATATTGCAGTCTGTTAAATTTTAGTGTAAAGAATTTTTCTTTTCCTAAATCTCTTTTATCCAACAATTTGCAATCTTTTCAAAGTGAAATCCTGAAAGAGAGTTTTGTCACCGACTTCACAGTAGCAATGTTTTCCTTCTTAAGGCCTGCCTTTTTCTTCTTTCTTTTTTTAAAGTATAGCTATTCTGCAACTGCATTTAAAAAATGTTATAGAACTTTCCAGGTTTGGGACTATTTGTTCCACTAAATAAGTATTTATCACTGTCAATAGCTTCTTCCCACTGTTGTCTGCACAGCTATGCAGTCAAAATGTACATATTTCTTCCCATTTTCAGCCCATTCTCCCCCTTGCTTGCTGATATTATACAAAGTCAATCTCTCTTACCAAGGTCAGGATTCATCTCTCACCTGTGTTTGTAAAACTCATGACATTTCTCAGACACACAGAACCACAGAAAAATAAATGGGAAGGTTAAAAAATGTTCCTTAACACTGAGAATTCAACTGGAAGTAAAAGCAAGATTTTCTGTACCACAAAGTATAGGTGTCTTCCACTTGAGAAGGAAGGCAAGCCCACTTACTGGTATCAAGCTTAGGCACATGTCTCTAATGGTCCTCAGATCCTGAATTAGCACCTATTTGTGTGAGAATGAAGTGTCTGACAAATACTCCCCTACCATTCCACCGTGATGAAGGCAGGCACTTGCAGCAAAGGACAGGCTGTATAAAATAGACTCCCTGATACTTTGGTACCCACGTAAACACATCTGGTGGATACCTGGTAAGAATTAGGAACTTTGAGTGATGCTTTGAGATCCTGAAAAGGTTGACTGAAGCACAGAGTACCGTTATGGTATCTATTATTTTTCTATGAACACAGTTCAAAGAAACAGTACAAGAATAGGCCCAACAAATCACAGAGTAAAAAGGCAGAAGATAAACAGGAGTTCTTCTTCCCAAAATACTGGTAACACTTTCTGGCTTGCACTGCACACCTGATCAAATATTGTCAAATCTGTTCTCCCATTCCTATATCATCAGTTTGAGTAAAGAGTGAAAGGTTGAAAAGATTCTAAGGCGGTTTCTGAAGTTCTGATCTATGGACAGATAGAGAATACCCTTTTCTGATGGACTCTGTGATCACCTGCCTTTCCCATCTTTCTGGCTCCTTTACTCACTGCCAGCTTCCACACTATACATCACTAAGGAAGTAGCTTTAAAAAAGGGAAGGAACAGCAAGCTGGGAAAGCAGAAGCAATCAGTCAAATCTGGTTGGAGCCTTACAATATAAAAACAATTATTGTTGGCTTTCCACTTAGCACAGCAAAAAACTGATGCATGTTTATCTAGATTCTGCCTCTCTGATGCCTTGCTTGAGTGTTGCTTTAGCATATTGTCAGAGTTCAGTGACCATCTTCATCATTCACTTCAAATGTGCACTGATGTGTCATTAATTAGTATTAATCACAGAATTGGTATATAAATTCAAAGACTGTGTGGGCCTACACATGCCTCATTAAGCTAATATTCTAAGACTTTCAAACATATTAGCTATTGAATCTGGTAAGAATGAGTACTTAAACTCAACTAACTGTCAAGTGCACTATACAGATGGAGTACAATGATTTTTTAAAAATCTTTCACATTCCTAAAAAAAGTTTTAATGCGTTAGTTTTAATCTAACAGTTTTAATCTGTTAGTGCTGAATCTTCCTGTAAGTGTTTATATTTCTAGTTACAAGAACAGACATAGAACATGGATTCAGGAATCCATCCTAGATGTGTTAAACCCAGAGGTTGCTGCAGCTGTATTGCAGAAACACAGAGCTTATAATCCTAAGTGCACACCTTTGCTATCTTTCATTTAATTGCAAGATGTTTGGGAGATATCTTTGAACAGGATTCAGAGCTCATGTTGGCCATTGTGTGAGATGGATGTCTGGTTTCATGAAGGCCTAGAATTAACCTTGATTTCTATTGCTACAGCAGATAGTTAAATGTGAACAGAGACATATGGCTTGCATATGCATAGACATCTGCATATATGAGTTTGCAAAGTCAAAAAGCTAGATTTCATTTGTAATTTCCTGTATAATTTTTTTTTTTTTGGAAATTTCATTTTGTCAAGGACCTCAGGATGTAGAGATTGTAATATACGATTCAATTCTGGAAGGGGCTGCCTAAAATATCAAGTCACTCTCAGCTATTATAATTAACCATGATCATAAACCGATCAAGCTTAATACCTTAGGTTTATTACAGAGCTTTATTAGAAAGCTGTTCTCCCATCTGATGCCTCTGAAGATTGGAAGCCTTCTTTTAATGTATTCCTAAATGTATTCATGGCCATTTGCTCATGTATAAAGTCAGTCTTCAGCAAATGTAACAATTCTGTTTCTCTTGTGTTTATCCACTGATGCAGTTAGTTAGAAACAATTCTCCAATCAGTTTTCATTTGACTGTACTTTAAAAATACATTTATTTTAGTCCTTCTTATCCTGACCATAAGAAAGTACAATAAATAAAAGAATATGCTTTTTCTTTTAATTGAAACAGCTCAAATATGAGACTAAAACTTCCTGTTCGTTCAGACTAGATCACCCATTCCTGAGCAAACCATGAGCAATACTCAAAGTAGCATCTCAAATCAGCATCACAGCCAATACATAACTATAACATAACAGATAGCTACACTGGCTTTTTCCTTCTATACTGGATAACTAGCAGCACCAAAATTATAGCACAGTGGCACTTCCAATGGAAGTGGCTGGACTAAAAGCTCCTGAAAAATGTGCAGCTAATGGTCTCAGAAGAACCACAGGTCAAGTGATACTAGAAAGGCATAATTTTTCCAGGAACTGACAAGATTTGTTGGCTGGAAAAAGCAAATCATGTTCCACAATGGCAGATGGAAAGGAAATTACTCTTGCATAGGCTTGAGAAACTTCCTGTAGCCTGCTCTATCTTTTGCCAATGTCTAGCAAGTTCAGCTGGATGACGGTCACAGGCTGACTGCCCAGGTCCTGCTCACCAAAGCAACAGAGGCCTTTCTCGTGATTTAATCAGGACTGGAACCTCTGTGTGTGACAATTGGGTTTCAGAAGGCAGACTATTCAAAGGAACTCAGTCCTGCTATGTTAATCAGAGACTCTCATTGTTGAATTAATATGCATTGTCTGACTAAATACTTTCTCCCAGTGACTTTGGCTTTTCCAGGATAAGCAGCTCAGTAAACTGTAACAGAAGTGCTGGAGATATTTATAAGACAATAGATGCCAGAATTGTGTGATAATAGAGATGAAACAAGCAGTCACTATAGTCAATCTCCCAGAAGAATGCAGCAATGCTGATACTTTCAGAAGGAACATCAAGAGTCAGTCAGCCAAGCTGAAAATGAACTACAAGCCAGGACAGACTTCAGTGTAATGGAAAACACAGACAGCATGCTACAGAATAGTGCTTTAAAATACAGAATTAAAATACTATTGAGAGCTATGAACTGCTTTGATTACTCCCATAACCTGAGAGACTGATCAAATGATAGCACCTAATAAAATACATGGAATATGAGAATGGACTTGGGAAACAAAGAGGCAGTCAGAATTGACATGTTTGCTGGTATGACTCAAAAACCATTCTTGAAGTCATGCTGTTGCCTTTTCATTTTCTCTTTTCTTCATATTTCTGGGAGTAAAGGTACTTTGAGGGGAAGGGGGGTAAGATTTTGCCACAAACAGACTTATGATCAGGATCCTTCTGGCACATATTAACTCTCTTAATGCTTTCTAGGGATGTGGTGAACAAAAAGGGCAGTAAATGACATTTTAGTTTTGCTAACTTTATCAGCTTTAACTTAAAGATTTTAGCTCTGATCT